>JAUIMM010000780.1:1557500-2100000 GCA_031769625.1 Taudactylus pleione
CCCTGCCAATTGGAGGTAATAACTCCCGTCGAAATAAAAATAGTTCCGCGTAAGAGTTAATTCCAGTAGATTGATGATCAATTCAATGTCTGGTCCGCAATACTTAATATTATTCATCAAAAGCTGCCTCACTGCAAGTAGCCCACTTTGGTGTGGGAGGCTTGTGTACAGACTCTTTACATCGGCTGTACATAAAAAAAGAGGATCCGGTAATTCTGGTAAATTTTGTAAAATCTGTAACAGTGTTGTGGTGTCTTTCAAATAGGTTTTCTGATGTTGAACACAAGGTTGTAACACACTGTCAAGATAAATGGAGACCGGTTGATAAAGGGAACCTCTAGCGGAGATAATTGGTCTCCCTGGCGGTTTGATGAGTGAGTTATGAACTTTTGGGACAGTGTATAACAATGGCGTTTTCGGAAAATCCAAAGTCATAGCTTGACAGAGGTCTGAACTCAATCTGCCATCACTTACAGCTTGGATGAGGATCCCATCTAGTTCCTTCTTAAAGATGAACGTGGGATCTCCCCCAAGTTTTCTATAAGTTCCTGAATCCGACAATTGTTGGTAGATCTCTTCCTTATAATCTGACATATTTTGTACCGTGATGGAACCCCCCTTATCAGATGGTCTGATAACGATATCCTCATAACTTCTGAGGTCTTTCAGCGCTTGATGTTCCTGCCTGCTCAAATTTGAATAATACTGTTCATTTTTCCCATTTGATGCTGTATCTTTCAGTAATCTAGAGAACGTTTTAATTGAATGATTGTTTGAAGTTGGATCAAATTTCGATCCTGGTTGGATAGCCTTAAGTTTTGGTGGAATGATATCAACTACTTGACTAGTAGGTATTTGATTTTTAAAAAATTCTTTAATATTCAGAGCACGTTCTAGTTTAAAATTCTCCACCTGCCATTGAAAGTTATCAAATTTGTTTGTTGGTACAAAAGATAGTCCCAAGTTAAGTACTTTCATTTCTTCTTCTGTGAGGATTCTATCTGACAGATTGAAAACTAAGCTCTCGGTACCGGAGGCAGTTTCTTGCCCTTCGGTCTTCCTCTGCCTTTGGTTTTGTTTGGCCCTCCGTGTACGGGTATTCTTACACCAGAAGCCAATGCTCTGGTGGATACGCCTAAAGGGAAGGCATTATCCTGTGAGGATGTAGAAGGTTGTTCTGTCTCACTAGCGGTACTATTAGAGTCACCTGAGGTGTCAGTTTCAAAATGAAACTTTTGTATTCTTTTGGGTCTGAATGTACCACGTGGTTGTTGGTACAACCAAATATGTCATTTAAATCATTACATGTCCTTGCAGCAAAAACGATGTCGGCAAGACCGACAGAATGTTTAAGGAGCGGATGGCCCTGCATAGGAGTGCCATCCGATTAGCCCTGGAGAGGGGTCACAGTGAACAACCGGTGGCCAAACATTTTTTGGATGCCAAACACAATTTGGCATCAATTAGATATAATATAATCGATCATGTGCCGCGCATGTTGAGAGGGGGAGATCGATCTAAACAACTGTTAAAATTAGAGTCTAAATGGATATTTAGACTCGATACTTTATCCCCAAAAGGCTTGAACGAGCAACTGGGCTTACAATGCTATTTATAAGATAGAACAAGCACTTATATGGTATTTTGCCTGTTGTCGAACCAGCCGGTGATCTGTGTGATGTGTTATTATTTATTATTTTGACATCAACTTTAACATGACATACGTTATGTTTGCAAAATTTGTTTGTAACCAATGTGTTTGTAGGTGACTGTATTAACTTTTGAATAAGCTGGTCATTATCTAGGAACTGTATAGATTTGTCTGTTTGGTCAATAATTGACATCATTGAGAAAGGAATCACTCAATTTTAGCTTTGATATTGCATTTACCATACCTGCTTGTACCTTCAAGGCTTCCGTATATATGTTTGTATCATCACCATGGTGATGGGTGGTCACATGTTGTAGATGACGTCAGAGGTTAGCCGCGTCTGCGACAGGCTCCCGGCGTCTGCTCACTCGTGGGTTTGCACATTTAAGGTAGGACACTTTGTATGTATTCTTAATATCCTGACGAAAGGGCCATTAAAGACCCTGAAACGTTGACATTACAACGGGGTTTGTGTCATTTATCAAGTCGCCACGAGTGCCACTGATTTGGAGACATATTTGATCCTCGCCCTCATAGGTGAGGTAATACAGAGGGCACCGGGCGCAAGTTACCATTTAAGCAGCGGAGGAGTGCCGGCTATTTGTTGGATATATATATATATATATATATATATGTGTTTATAATTCTGTATCTCTCTATCTATCTATCTATCTATCTATCTATCTACCTATCAATCCATCCCATATCTATCTATCTCATATTTATCTACTGTATTTAATGTAGAAAGAGCACACACTCACATGCAAAAATCCAACTTTCTGTGGTGCTACATAAGAAAATCACAAACTGTATTCCAGAGCCGTGACTTCAACCATATGCACATAGAATAGAATTTGAACACTCTCCTTGTAAAGTTACAAAAATAGAGGTTCATTTATTTACCACCCATAACAGCATGCCCACTGAAACCAGATTGCGGTATTCATCCATAGCATATCAGTGCAATTCAAATAGAAAATCCAATAGGTACGTCGACGTTTTAATCATCACTGTGACCATTTTTAAGACTACCAGCCATCTAGTACAACCTCTTCCAACAGAATCATACATCATGAAGTATGATTCTGTTGGGAGTGTTTGTAGTATGTCCTAGATGGCTTGAAGTCTCGAAAATGGTCACAGTGAAGACCAAAACATTGACTTACCTATTGGATTTTCTATTTGAATTGCACACATTCTATGTGTGTGTGTGTATGTATATATATATATATATATATATATATATGTAATGCATGTATGTATGTGTGTTTATTCTTCCATGGGTAGTATGTTTTCTGGTTCACTTTCGAAAATCTAAGTGTGTGGCTCCATGTTTATACAGCGTTCCTGCTAGGCTGTTTTAGCGGGGCACTGTGCCCTGCCCGATTTCAAAATGGCAGAATACTAAAATAGCCTGCCAGGTGCCATCCTCACCAGTGGGCAGCAGTGTCCCGCAGGTGAGAAATATAGCGGTGCAGTGGTCACCGCCGGTGAATGGATGCTGGGTGTCCCATGTTGTCTTAATCTGCCACTGTGTCCATTTCCAATACACATTGTGCCACTGTGGCCCACTACAATTAAATTATCCTGGTGGTTCCCACATACCCCAGTCTGCCAATTTTCATAAGCATAACAAAAAAGAATTAAATCACTTTATAAATAAAAATAGTTGCATTTAGTTAATAATCCATAGTTTGTGTTTTTTTTTGCACATTATCAGTGGTCAAATATAGAACACCCACACATCAGTAGTCACACACCATCCATGCTGGTCACACCTCCTGCGGCAGCACACAATATGCCCTTCATAAAAGGTCAGCTCCAGGCCCATGTGGACCTTAATCTGGTACTGGGTGGAGGCAGTACACCAGAAGGGGTGGGCAAACCAAAAGGAAGAGGTCATGGAAAAAAGCCCTCACTGCCTTGAAAGACTTAGTTGTGAACCTCTCCATACATGTACTATCTGTCACAGAGCAAGCGATACTTAACAGAGGACTATCATTTGTACCCACGGTGAAAATGGACTTCTTGCAATGGCAAGTTGAGCAATTCTCTCTTAATAGACAGCATAAACTGAAGGAAAATTTTGCTAAATCCCATGGCCCCATGCAGTGTGATTGTATTGTTAACTCCTAAACTACATAAATTGCAACCTGGGTTACCATTTGACCCATTATCCTCAAATGCATCTATCAAGACCTTTATGCAACTATTACAGACTGTAGTTGAAACCACCACAGCTGAGTTGCCCCCCACACAATTTAATTTATCTAAGGTTGAGCAGATGGCACTGACCAACCTGGCTAAAAATGAACAGTTGGTATTTCGTCCTGCAGATAAGGGTGGTGTGCTGGTCATTCAGGATCTATGCAAATACAAACAGCAGGTTAATCTACACCTAGAGGATGTCCAGACATACCAACTATTGCCCTCTGATCAAACAAAGTCAGTACAAAGAGAATTGATTAGCAGACTAGACAATGCAGTGCAACTAGGAATTTTACCAAACCATATATGTGATGCTTTTATTCTGGCATATCCGGTGGTACCACTGCTATATTGCACACCTAAAATTCATACATCTCTTATCGACCTGCCAGGGCGCCATATTATCACAGCGAGGGGCTCACTGTTACAGCCTACAGCCATTTACCTGGACTCTATCATGCAACCATGTATACGTAGCCACCCACTATACCTCCTGGACACTTCTACTCTCCTCAGGAAACTGGCTGAGCTCCCTACAAATCAGGAAGAAATCTGCCTGTATAGTTTGGACATTGGGAGCCTGTATACTATTATTCCTCATGGGGAGGCACTTGCTGCGACTACACAGCTTTTGACCAATCACCCACTATATCAAGGACCCCACTTGTATTTGATTATTGACTTATTAAATCTGATCTTGACATGTAATTTATTTTTTGTATGACAACAAGTTCTACCTGCAATTAATTGGGAGTGCGATGGGGTCCAGTGTTGCCCCATCGTATGCAAACCTATACATGTTTGCTGTGGAAAGAGAGCTTTTCTTTAATAACTCAGCTATTGCTGGCAGGATTTCATTCTATACACACTATATTGATGACCTGCTATTGTTCTGGTTAGGACCTAAGCAGGATCTTATTGACCACATTAATGCTCATAACAGCTGTGATAGCCCAGTGAAACTTACGTACAACATCAGCAGTGATTATGTCAATTTTCTAGATGTCAATATCTCATTTAAACAGGGCAAAATTTATACCAAATTATATCACAAAACTACAGATAAAAACAATTTACTCAGGTATGACAGTTGCCCTCCTAGACCGCTAATTAGAGATCTGCCCTACTCTCAACTGTTGAGAATTAAATGTATCAACTCTGATCCACAACTAGTTGAACATTTCATGGATGACATGATCCAAAAATTCATAGCTAGGGGTTACAACCCCAGAGAATTGGAAGAAACTAAGAAAAGGGTATTAAATATAGATAGAACTACTATTCTTGCACAGAATCAGCCAAAACATAAAGCAGCTTTTATACAATGGGTGAATCAATATAACAAGACTAGCCAGCATATTAATAAAGCCTCTAAGAAACTATGGCCTATAGTGCAAACTGACCCTGACCTGAAGTTACAAGGTACCCATATAATGCCAAGCTACAGGCGTGCTCGAAGCTTAAGAGATATCCTCATTAAGACAGATATATCGAGCCCTGGTCCCATGGCAGATAGTAGTTCTGGAAGAAAATTAGGATGTGTTAGATCCACTTGTACCACCATTAGGTACCTGATCCCTGGAGATAGTTTTTACCATCCTTTCTCAGGATTCAAGTACTCCATTCGACACAAATTAACTTGTAACTCTCAATTTGTTGTGTACCAGATCATTTGCCTGTGCAGTCTTTCCTACATAGGAAAGACCAAGAGTACATTCAAGGAACGCATGGCTGCTCACAGGAGAGCCTGGTGGTAGCAGTAACCAGCCTGTCACCAGGCATTTTTCCTTGTCTAGACACTCTCTATCAGCACTAAAATATTGCATGATTGACCATATTCATCCACTACCTAGGGGGGGTAATAGAGCGAGAATGTTGATGCAGCAGGAAACATGGTGGATACACTGGTTAGGCAGTATGGTGCCCAGAGGTTTCAATTAACAACTGGGTCTAGACTAATTTTTGTAAGATAGCAGTATTTCCCCTGTGTTAGTGTGGTATCTGGTCTGTATGGTATGTACTTACACCGGGAGTGATGCCTATTCAGTCAATAATGGGCTGATTGTTCTTTGCATGTAGTCTGGGTAATGCTGCATGTATCGTATGGACTACTGAGGCCATATATGTATAGGAACTCCTTTAATGTGATTGCTAACAGTATAGTTGCATTTGCATATAATGAGACACTGTACCAGGGCCGCAACTAGGGGGGGGCTGGAGGTGCACGTGCACCGGGTGAGCCGCTGTACCTGGTGCCAGTGACCTCCAGCCCAGCGCTGCAGAGAGGCTCCAAGCCGGACGTCCGCTGGTAATATTTATTACCAGCGGGCGCCCGGCTCCTTCTCTGCAGCGACGCGGTGTAGCCGGAGCCGGAGGCTGGAGTTCTCTCCCGAACTCCAGCTTCTGGCTCTCCCCACAGGCACTATGGGGGAGACGTCATGACATCTCCCCCATAGTTCCAAGGAGCAGCCGGCGGACCGGACGCGACGCTGGATGCAGGAGCGGGGTTCAAGGTAAGTATTTTTTTTTTTAATAAGATGCACTACAGGGGCATTATTATGGGGGCAGGGGCATTACCACAGGGGCATTACTATGGGGGCATAGGCAATAAGGGGCATTACTAATGGGGCATGAGCACTACAGGGGCATTACTATTGGGGCATGGGCACTACAGGGACATTACCACAGGGGCATTACTGTGGGGGCATGAGCACTACAGGGGCATTACTGTAAGGGCACTACAGGGATATTACTATGGGGGCATGGGCAATACAGGGGCATTACTATGAGAGCATGGGCACTACAGGGGCATTACTATGAAAGCATGGGCACTACAGGGGCATTAATATGGGAGCATGGGCACTACAGGGGCATTACTGTATGGTTGGCACTACAGGGGCATTACTATAGGGGTATTAACATATGGGCATTACTATGGGGCATTACAATATGGGCACTACTGCAGGGGGAATTACATGGGGGGCGCCAAATTACTGTCTTGCCCCTGGTGACAAAAATCCTAGTTTCATCCCTGACTGTACTATAGCCCATGTAATCAAAAACTTTGCCATATGCCATTATGTTTACCTGTATTATTGTTAGTGTTACTATGGTGATGGTTCATTTACACTTGCACTGTAACGTGATGACATTACTAGGAAGGCGCCAGTGGCTGGGCGTGCAGTCCCGCCTTGGCCAGCCTGTATGTGATCACTGGGTGATAATGTGAGTATATTTAAGGTAAGATTTTGTACACTGTTGTTATTGTTCTGACAAAAATGCTGCAACATTGAAACGTTAACACTATGGAGCTGCGTGGAGTGCCACACTTGACGACCTGTATATTAACCACCACAGTGGGGGCAACCAGCAAAGTAATGCATTTTATTCAGAGTGCCGGACTCTTGCTATGTATATATATATATACTTTAACTCCCAGCTATCCATTGAAAACAGGCAGCGCTCTGCAGGCTTGTTCAAACAGTTGTATTGTGCAACAAGGTAGTAATTTACAGCATTAGTGCAAACTGACGTTTCAAAACCGCGGCGGGTCTATTTTTCAAGGTGCTAGTGCGGAGGTTACACATCATAGAAATCTCCAGGTTGGACAAAGGTCTATCCTTTATCCCAAGTAACCCTCATCAAGATCTAACATGGAAAGTGTATTTACACAAATTCATTCGCTCATTAGGAATTGAGGAGTTTTTCCAGCACAAACCTGCAGCAATGCCTGATTTCTTTTTAATCCATGCTCATTCTACTTTTGACCCCCCCATTGTCCAATGCCTCGTTGAAAACTTTTACATATCTCCTGGATGAATCTATTACTAAATTCAACAAGGCATCTCAGAAGCAATATCATAATTTATCTCGGGAGCAGAAATCAGCCTTACAGAACTTAGCCAAATGTGAGGAAATAGTAATACTACCCACCAACAAGGGCAGTGGCATTGTTATTATGGGCACCATGAAGTGACCTCGCAGACATAGATCGACAACTTGCCGACATTAGTACCTACAGAATATAAGAAGGCCCCGGATTTGATTCTGACCATAGCCTTACAGAATAATTTCATCAATAAAAATTGTTTGATGCATTAACGAAAAATTATCTGTTGGTAACTCTCATGTACACTATCCCGAAGTTGCATAAGCATGCCATGGATCCTCTGGACAGACCAATTATCACTACCCGGGGATCCTTGTTATTACAACCAATTTCACAATTTTTAGATTTTTTTGTTACATCCATTAGTTATGCGACAGATGACTTTATTAAAAGATACAACACAGTTTTTCATAAAATTGAATAGTTCGGTTTATATTCCTTCTGGTACAATCCTATGCACTGTCGATGTTAAAAAATATATACCATCATTCCCCATGACATGGGATTAAGGGCCTGATTCAGAGCCGCTCGTAAGTGGCCTCTCGGTCGCTCCGAGCGATGTTTGCCCAACTGTGCATGCGTACCGATCGTTATACGCATGCGCGAACCAGTCAGTGCGGTCGAAATTCATGTGCTCGCAAAATAGCGAATGCCTGATAATTTGAGTGACAGAATGAGGCGTATGTGGGTGGTAACAGGGGAAGGTGCTTGAAAACGGGGAGTGGAGATCAGAACGCAGGCGTGCTTAAAGGTCAAAACGGGCGTTTTATGGGTGTGCATAATTAATACAGCAGCGTCATTGACCACGTCACTGGGTTATTTTATAGCCAGAACTGCTCGCAAGATTGTGGTAGCAAAAACCAACCACAAGAATAGCGAGCAGTTCATACACTGGTCGATGTACTCGATTAATCTAATAAATAGCGGACATGACGTAGGATGCGAGTGGCCAGGGGGCGTAGTTTCCAAAAAACGACCGCAAGTTTTGTTCGCTCGTTCAGACCTAGAGGCGTGAACAGACCACAAAGAGCAAACGGTTCATTTGAATAGCCACCCCTATTTTCTGGACGAGCGAGCGCTAATTGCGTCCGGCTCTGAATCAGGCCCTAAATTCCATGCGCAGGTTTTTGCAGGCAAACAATTTCGCCGACATGGATGTAACCTTGTTCCTGGAGTTGTTGGAATTCACTTTAACAAAAAAAAATTTCTTCACAATAATACATTTTTCTTACAGTACACTGGCTGTGCGATAGGGTCCAATGTGGCCCCATCGTACGCCAAAGTTTTTATATTTGAACAGGAGCAACTTCTTTTTTTTCCAGAATCCAACATCTCCAGTAACATAATGCTATAAACTAGGTATATAGGTGATCTGTTCTTCTCTGGACAGGGACTGAGAAGGGGTTAATTGAGGCTATTAATATTCGTGACTATCCAGTGAAATTTTTCTATAGTTATAGCACTTTGGAAATTAATTATCTGGATGTAAAGGTCAAAATTATTGAAAGTAAAATATGTACAGAGGTCTTTCATAAACAAACTGACCGCAATATTTTGTTACACTTTAGCAGTTGTCACCCACCATCTTTAAAAAAAAGCTCTTCCGAAGTCCCATATGTATAGATCAGCAAGGATCACTTCAGATCCTACAGCGGTGCCTCCTGCTTTGGATCAGGTGACTCAACAATTTGTGAAATTCTCAGAAACACTAAGGAACAAGTGTTAACGATCCCTCGTGCAGATTTACTTAGCCAGAAAAAATCGGAGTCCAAAATTAACAAAATACTGCTAGTATCATATACCATGGCTAGCCCAGTACTGCCTTGAGCTTCTATGTCCAATCGTGTCTGGAGACCGGGATTTACCGACCTTCAAAAATAAAGAAATGATGCCCTGTTTTATAAGAGGTCGCAACCTCCGTGATATACTTGTAAAATCTAAAATTACGTCAACCCCTAAAGTGTCTAATGCCCAATTTTTGGTTCAAAAGAAGAAACCTGGATGCTATAGGTGTGCGTCTTGCACTACCTGTCGATACCTAGAACCAGTGGTGGACTGGGCCGGGGGGCAGGGTGCCATGTGCCCCCCAGGCCGCAGTGCTATGCGGGCCGCGGGCAGTCTGTGTCTGTGTGACATAGCTGCACCACGCGTGTAGCGCTAACCGGACTGAGTTCGCTCAGCGCTACACAGTTACAAACACACAGCTGCCGGCTCCGGCAGCTGTGTGTTTGTTTTGAGTGGCAGCCCATGAGAGTCTGTCATACTCTCATTGACTGCTGTTGCGCCCACTGCAGGAGCCGTTCCATCTTCCGGCTCCTGCAGTGGGTAATGGGAGAGATGTCATGACGTCATATGACGTCTCTTCCATAATGCAGAGCGGCCCGGCCCGGGAGGACAGACAGAGGAGTAGATGGCGGCGGCAGGAGCGGGGATTCAGGTAAGTGATTTTTTTTTATTATTTATTACGTGTGTGTGTACTGTGGGAGGGAGGGGACCACTAATGGGGGCACTACAAGGAAGGGGGACTACTACTGGGGACACTACAAGGGGGAGAACACTGCTGGGGGCACTACAAGGGGGAGAGCACTACTGGGGACACTACAAGGGGGATTACTACTGGGGGCACAACAAGGGGGGGCTACTACTGGGGAGATAACTACTTGGGGCATTACAAGGGGGGGACTACTACTGGGTGCACTATAAGGGGGCACTACTGGGGGCACTGCTACTGGGGGAACTACAAGGGGGGAGACTACTACTGGGGGCACTACAAGGGGGAGAGTACTACTGGGGGCACTACAAGGGGGGGACTACTACTGGGGGCACTACAAGGGGGGGACTACTTACAGGGGCACTGCATAGGGGGTGCCACTACTGGGGGCACTATATAAGGGGCTTACTACTGGGGGTACAAGGTGCACTTTACATTAATTCCATATGGACCTGCGTCCTCCCTGGAACACTTGAGGTGGGGGCACCCTGGCTACACGCTACTCTTCTGCCAGGGCCACCTGCATGCATTTGCCCCCCAGGCTAAAGTTGCCAGCCAGCCCCTGCCTAGAACCTGGCAATTATTTCAAGCATCCCCACAAGGGCCGTAAATATGACATTAGACATATTCTAACTTGTCAGACAATATATGTAATCTATATTTTATACGTCCCTTTGGGCTTTATTACGTGGACCAAACGATACGTACATTCAACGGATGGTGCTCCAAGCAAAGTTTTGCTGTGATTTCTTCTGACATTATGAAGTTTCTAAGAGTGCCCCCCGACTCTCCTTGAATATACATATCTTTATGGGAAAGGCACAAAGGCATCGGAACCATACTCATGCAGTCTGAGTGCCGGGTATATTGGATATATATATATATATATATATATGTATATATATATATATATATATATATATATATATATATATATCTTTTTCTTTATTTTTCTATCTCCATTTTTAGCATAATGTTGATTTAATTACTGTCTTTTGTACACTGTTTAATTTATTGCAGCTTAATGTAATGCATCTGTAATGCTGGCAGTATTTTCCCATTAGTCGTTATCATTTCTCAGCTGAACCTGTGTTACTGTGAAATCCCTATGAAACCGATACAATGAATCAATGTAGACTTGTTTTACACCCATTGTCTTGCAGATGCACACTGTACTATAATCAGTTGATCCTGGCAGGAAGTACACAGGCCTTGCTGCATTGCTGCAGTGTTTTATCTTTCATAGATAAAAGTTTTCAGATTTCATCTAAGAATTTGCTTTTGTTTAAACTCTCTGGTCTGTTGGTCTGTGCACTGCAACTTTTAATGGTAAAGTATAAGAATAATAGTAATTTGCTGTCAGAGCATTTAAATGTTGTATAATTAATTCTAATATTGATCTGTTATTCAAATAAAAAACTTTGAAAAGAGGAAGCAAGAAAATGTATCTTCAAACATAAATCTCTGCAGTGGCTTATCTATAATGGGTGCATGCTCTGCATCCAGAACAGATACACTGTGCCGTGCTGCTTTTCAATTACCATCTGCTGTTGTACTGGGTACACAGATGCAGACGCTGGCAGTGACATTGCGACATGCCCTCATTTGACTAGACCTCCCCCAATACCTACCAAAAATGCACACTGGCTGTCGATCAATTACTATGTACCATTATTAACCAATCTCAACTTATGGGCAGTGTGACTTGTATGCATACGCAGCATAAATACATTGCTCAACATTGGCGGAGCATCCACCTCTGAATGGGTTGCGGTCAGGATACCAGAGGGCGCTATCCTGCCCAATGATATCCCGTGCAGGGGCGTATCTATAATGTGTACAGGGTGTGCAGTGCACATGGGCCCCCGGGTCCAGGGGAGCCCCGCACCGCACAACCAGCACCCATATTATTTAAAACTCTCCTGTCCATGGTCCTGCCGGTAGCCCTTTTTCGGCATTCTGCACATGTGCAGTAGACTCTGGGAACACTCTAGTGCCCAGAGTTTACTGCTTCTGCAGTGGCCGGCCAGCCACATCAGTCGGCTGCCAGCCGCCAGGGAGAGAGGTGGGGAATGCACATGGGCCCCCTCCTCTCTTAAAACGCCCCTGATCCAGACACTTACATATTGACACGGGACTAGAGATAGGGGCCAAAACCTGACACCTATCATTAGTCCCACTTTAGAATCCTGATGCCTATCAATAGCCCCACTATGGAATCCTGACGCCTATCAATAGCCCCACTATGGAATCCTGATGCCTATCAATAGCCCCACTATGGAATCCTGACACCTGGCATACATTCGTTCAGTATGCTGGGTGTCTTAACGTCTAGCCGCGGGGGGGTTAGGTTTAGGAACCCCCCTGGGAACTTAGGGTTAGGCATCCCCCCCGGGATGGTTTATGGTAGGGGAAGGGGGTTTAGGCTTAGGCACCACTAGGGGGGTTTAGGGTTAGGCATCCATGCTGTAGCCAGGTTTAGGGTGCAGGGAGGGGGGTTAGGTTTAGGCACTATTGGGGGTAGGTTAGGTTTAGGCACTATTGGGGCGAGGTTAGGTTTAGGCACTATTGTGGGGAGGTTAGGGTTAGGCATTAGGGAGGGAGGTTAGGGTTAGGAACCTCTAAAGGAGGGTTAGGGTTGGGGGAGAGGGGAGGGTTAGGGTATTTACCTTCAGCTGCCCGGATTTCGACCCGCCTGGCTGATGCTTTCGGTATTTGATCCGCTGGCATTACATACTGATGACCCTCTGAATAAGGCTCATAATCCCAAATGTAACACCAAATATAGCTCCACTTTGCTGTTTACTTTCAAAGCTAAAAAGCTGCTTTTGCCATGAAACTAATTGCCAATTTAAATCTAGTGACTATATATACAAAACTGCACCAGGACCAGCAAATCAGAACCTACTACATTTGGGCCATGGTGTGCATAAAGGGCATTTACTGTAAAAACAATTGAGTGCTGGTGTAGCAAGGTTATACAGTAGCAGAACCATGTGCTCCAAACGTGGATTTATTTATTGCCATTACTGTATTGTTCAGATCAGTGGCAATTTTTCCTCCATAAGTAATTTATTCTTAAAATTTACTGTATGTATTTTGCAGCATGTCCAACGCACATTTGTAAATGAAAAAACATTACTGTACATTATTTAAAATGTTCTTCTATCCATGCAATAAAATTTAGTATTCATTGCTCTAAAACAGATACAAATATTATACAGATGTAGCCATGCTCATCCATCCCGCGATGCGAGCACATCGTGGCATGATTGTCGTGACTAGCGTACCCACGTCCATGGCTTGTGCCTGCATATGCACGCGCACACCATAGACTTCATTGGGGTAATCGCCGGCTGTGAGTGCTTACAGCCTGGCGATTGCTGAGCTTTGCCGTGATGCGTGTGCACACGTGTGGGCACAAAGCGGCAAAGATGAGGCTGTATTAGGGATAAAATTAATCACTATAGAAAATTTTTTTTACGAAAGAGAATTTTTTTATATTTAAAACAAGATTTGGTCAAATTGCCCGCATTTTACATAATTTTTCTGGGTCAATTGGAAAAAAAAATGAGCCGGAGTCAATTGTGATCAAGCCTGGTCAAGCTTAAATTAATATAGATGTTAATGGTGTTTAATTGTGAATGATAAGCCTTGAGAGTAAACTTTGAACTCAGAAAGAAGTGTTAACATACTTTTAGATTATTTTTCTTAAATATTGTATAAATAGCATTCAAATTTTTTTTTTTTTAAATTATTAATTTTATCGAGAGCCATTCATGGGAAACTTTGAATGCGAATGATGAACGAGAAGAGTGAACCTCAAATACGAAGGTGAACATTTGTTTCAAACCACAAATTTGAATCAGGTCTTTTGGTGACTCTATTGCAAACATGTTCCTGCTCTGTGAACCAGTGACATTCTTCCAGGCTCTATATGAAAGGTGTTGGGATAATAAGTAAGTTGGCAAAATATTATTATCTAATTTTATCTCATAGCACCTTAGAGATTTTATACATTCACAAATAACTTTCTTACAGTATTTTATAAAGTATATTTATCAGAATAAATGTCATATAATGAAAAGTTATGTGAGAAGTAAAGGTCATTGATACAAGGAAAAGCAATATGTCTTGAATGCCTTGGGAAGTCAAGATAATACTTTGCAGATTTATCTCACATAATGTTGTACTGTGTGATCATAGCATTTTTCACAAAGGGAAAAAATACCCATGTGAATGAATGGAACAAATAATGAATAATAAACATTGTTTATACGGTTGCACTAAATCCATATATTATAATTTGGAATATTTTAGATTGTTAGAATTTAGAAGCTTTTCACTTATATTTTGCCAAAATACAAAGTTAAAAGTGATTTACATATTAATATTCAGCAGACAATGTCTACATGATAACGTATTGTCTGCTTGTGGAAGCAAAAGCCATGTGTGAAAATTGTGCATGCCTTTATTTATATCATAGTACTATTAGATACTATTGGGTACTATAGATTTATATCATAGTACTATTACGATAAACTGATAAACTTTATACAGTATGTCTGACAGTCGTTGATGATGGCTTGCATTCAGACAAACCAAACAGAACACCTGGGCTAGTCAGCTTTATACAGGAAGACAAGGGAATAACACCAGCCAATTAGATTAGAGCTAGGTGGAGCTTTGACTTTATAATGGTGCTGTAGGGGGTGATTAATGTTGGACGAGGTGTTAGATTAGCACTAGGGATTGACAAGTAAAATCACATGTGATGTTTGACATCTTGATAATAATTTACAAGAATATGTCACCCGAAATACATTGTGACTGTTATATTGCAGATGTCAATGTCACACGTGGTGTCATCATGGGATGCTTACGGAAGCCAGATACTGCTTTCCACATGTCTAAACTTGTACAGTGGAGGAAATGCTAAAAGGTGTTTTGGAAGTCACTGTTGTGCAGCAAGCATAGGTTTTGCAAGTAGTTAAGGACCTGGAGGAGACCACTAAGCTCTTGCATACACAACTAAACCTGTCATTATACATATAGCAGGATAAGGTGAAAAAACAGTGCCCATAATGATAAGGAAGGGAGAATCTGAGGTTCCTG
The DNA here is from genome assembly GCA_031769625.1 of Taudactylus pleione. Taxonomy (NCBI): domain Eukaryota; kingdom Metazoa; phylum Chordata; class Amphibia; order Anura; family Myobatrachidae; genus Taudactylus; species Taudactylus pleione. The sequence continues at coordinate 1,572,855 of JAUIMM010000780.1, forward strand.
TAGGGTAGTCTTGTCCACAAATCAAAGAAACCAAGCAGAAGAAATGGTACACCACAATAGAGATGTATTTTTCTGTTCCATGCACACCCACTTGATAGAACGTGCCATTGTTGCTCCTCCTGATGTGACTGTAATGTTATAAGGTACTTACACAAAACCCCTGCCACCTTCTAGAGCAGTGGCTCTCAAACTCGGTCCTCAGGACCCCACACAAGTCACGTTTTCCTGGTCACCTAGCAGGTGCACAGGTGTATTCATTACTCACTAACACATTTTAAAAGAGCAACAGGTGGAGGTAATTAATTCACTTGTGATTCTGTGAGGGGACCTGCAAAACATGCACTGTTTGGGGTCCTGAGGACCGAGTTTGAGAACCTGTGTTCTAGCATAATGGTAACACTTATCAATTAGAGAAGGATGCCATATATTTGGGCTATTTTGTGAGACATGGTCAGGTAAAGCATTCTGTATATTAGATAATTTAATGGATAAGGTCAGAGGAGGTCAATTAATATGTAAAGAGAAACTCATGGTATATTAGAGTAAAATTTAACTTTTATTGTTCTACATTGCAATGGGTTTAAACCAGAAAATACACCATATATCTACTAACACATACACAAAAATTTAAATATCAGGATATTGTCCCGATATGAGGATAAAATATCCTAGAATTGAAAAAAAGACATTACAGTGTATAGTGTAGAGATGTGCGGTTCGGTTTTACTCGGATATGTTCGGATCTCAAAAACGGCATCATATTGGCTATCCGGCTGTCACATCTTTTGGATAGCCAATAAGATAAATCGGAATTACTCTGACTTTGCAATAATTTGGCGATAAGAACCGAATAAAACCACACCCGCACATCTCTAGTATATTGTGCTATTCGGGTGGTATTGTGTATCAATCACAAATGGCTAAACAGTTGCAGCAGTTGTGAAATATACAAAGGGCAAAATATAGTGAATAAAACTGAGAGGTATAAGCGTAATACAGCACCTTAGCAGTAATTGTGAGAAATTATAATAATAATATTTCATATAAGCAAAACAGGAGAACACATAATTCTATACTATAGTATGTGTACCCTTCTAAGAAAAGGATCATCATATCATCCTTCATAGAGTAATAGTACAAATTACTGAGCTTTGAAGAGATGCAAGGTAAGATAATCCTAAAGTTCAACAGAGAAAATAATAATAATGATTGTTGTATAATATAGAATAAACTTTTATAGCAAAAGTCCTACTTCACCTGAAGCACAGCTGATATCAGGGACATGCAGTCATGGTAGGCAGGGGAGGCTGACACTTCCCTGTCATACTCCTGAGATTTGATATAAAAATTATTAGAATAATACAAAGAAGATATTTAGAACATATAAACATCTGCTTAACACTCACCAACATTGTGGAGCTCCCTGGGGCTGCAAGGAGATGGTACACAGACAGCAACAGCTCAGCCTCGCTTCTACATAGTCAGACACTGCTTGCAGAACTGGGGGTGGGGCCACACCACAGGCAGTAAGCAGAACAGAAAGAGAGCTAATAGAGGCATGCCTCTGAGTATCGGGGGTGTGTCTTGAGCACAGATGGACACCTTGGATGTGTCATGTGACCAGGAAGTGCACTGCAATGTTTAGAGGTTGGAGCTCAGCCAGCAGAAGCAAGAGAAGACACAGTGATGCATGTAGGAGAATCAATGGACACTGAAGCTTAGTGTAGTGAAGGGAGAGTTACAGTGAGTAGGGGGTGAGACAGGCTCAGACCCATCTACATGTATGCCTCCCCAAATATTGACCTTACCACACGTCACAGACTGATATATATAACATGTAATTAGATGGTATCCAAGCTAATGTAAACCCTATAAACACCTAGGGACAAAGCAGTGTATGCACATTTTAAAATAAGGTTTAATAATAATTCATATGTCCAAATGTTTGGGACATATAAGAAAAATTCCAATATTACAACTAGCAGATGTACCTGGTAATTGGCATAAAATAGTATAAATCACAAATGTATAAGAATAAACTTAGAAAGTATATAGAGACTTGTTCAGAAGTGAGGTGATTGCCAGTGAAATACGTCCTATGACTCATTGGGTTTTCCCGTTCATACACAAATGTGTAATTTCTAGAACCAGTCCTTACACATTTGGCTGGCTCAGCTTTTAATATTACCCTTTTTATACCTTTGTTTTGTTAATTTTAAAGGTAGGGGGATATAAAACAATGTGTTCTGTGCACCTTACCTGTAAACTCTGTCATTAGCATATTTTTATTAATTCTTTGAAATACCCCTGCTCATTCATTCAGTGATTCCTCCACTTACAGAACTCTGGGCCTCATTCATCACAGATCACAAGTCTGCATATGCACGCACACGGCCGCTGTGAAAATATGCTAATGAATGCATTCACAATGCCGCCGCAGCACAAGATGCAGATGCCCAGCACCACATAATGCCGTCCCCTTACCTTTACTCACAGCCTCAATAGTTAGCAAGATAGCGAAAACATTGGAAGGATCAAGAACCATCGGACCCATACGCAAAATAGTGGCTGACCAGACCTCACTCAGAAATTGCTAAACTTCCTGTGTGTATCTAGAGCTCAAGCTGCGTCTTCCATCACAGTGGCTTAATTATGCACACCCTCGTAATGGCGTTCAAATTCACTGACATGCCTGCGTTTCACTGACCACCCCCCTGTCACACCCCTGAATGGTCACTTCCTGTCAATCAGTGTATAATGATGCTGTATGCTCACTGCAATCACAAGCCGATGCGGACGCATGCACAGTATACAACAATCGCCCGATTGTGTGCATATCAGCAACTGAGTTCCTTGCTGAATCAGGCCCTCTGAGCACTCAGCTCACTACACATCTTCAGGTAACTAAGTTCCACCCCTTGGGACTCGGGACCTCATTCAGATTCGATCGCTTGCTGCAAGCGATCACTCTGAATGAGGACGGTCATTTACTTTTTTAAGTGCCGCCTTCTGGTCGATCACTAGGCTGTGGGTTACCACCAACAGCTCTAGTGACCGACCAGTGTGATGGTCACGATGGTCGTCACCATCGCGACCATTGGGGCTTATGACCAGACCCTAAGGTTGGGTCTGGGCTCTCGTAAGCTTCAGGGAACTTCCTGCTCTGTGTGAGCAGGAAGTTCCCCACTGACATCATCAATGATGTCAGTGGGGCCGCCCCAAAATGGCAAGCATTCTGACTGGAATGCCTCCGTTTGGCCGGGCATGCCCCCGGCCCGCCCAGCAAACGCGGCGAGCTGACACTCAACATTGGCAGCTTGCCCCGTCTGTTATGAGACCCCTAGCGATAGAGTGCCCGTCGCTAGCCAGGTCTCACACATGCTCTGTGGGGACCATCGACCCGGTTGCGAGCACATCAGCGCTTGCGACCGGGTCTGAATGAGACCCTCTGTGCTCATTTTCTCTTGTAACTCCTTCACCACTAGTATGTGATGCAGCCCCAAATCCTCCACCCAGTTCACCCCTACAAGTCATTAACGCCATGCCCCGCTTACTTCTGAAAGACTTCACTCTCTCTTCCACACCATCAGGGCTATTGCTGGCAATTGCTCCTGGATATTTGCCTCTCCTCACTGGAATCTGGTAGATATCTCAATGTCCAGCAGTCTCCTGGACCACCCCACCTTAAAGCATAGCAGCTACAGTATTAGACAACTTGAGAATCATCTAACACAAGTTTGTTTTAATGAGTTAAGAAATGACACTAGATGTCAGTTTTATCCATGCCGGGACATACCGTTACTATGTGAATAGTCCTGGCATTACAAATAATATAAATAGGGAGCTGGGGTGTATTTATAATGGGTGCAGGGTGTGTGAAGCACACGGGTCCCTGGGTACAGTGGGGTCCCGTACCGCACACCCTGCACCCATATTATACTTACCACTCTGGAGTCCCACATCAGCGCCAGCATCATTGCTGGAAAAAACATCTGGAAAATGGGCACCACGGCCATTTTCCAGGCGTTTTGTACATGCGCAGTATGGAAAACACAAGGAAAATGGCCGCCCCGGCCATTTTCCCTGTAGACTCTGGGCACACTCTAGTGCCAGGAGTATATCAATGCAGTGCTGCACTCAGTGTGCTGCCAGCCACCAGACTGAAAGGAGGGGGCCCAGGATGGAGACTGCACACGGGCTCACTCCTTTCTTGAAATGCCCCTGAAATGGAGAAAGTTTCCATGAAAAATGTGGCAATATTTTTCAACTAAAATTTGCTCTTTTTTTAAAATAGAGCCCTAATTCTGTTATTAAAACATAGAGAAATGGTTGTTATTATTATATTGGTACTCAACAATTTGCTTGGTGCTTTGCTGTGCCACCTACTTCATTGTATTAGCCAAAAACATTTTTTATACTGTTCCTTCCATGCAGGGCCACCAAGAGCTGAATGGGTCCCAAGTACTGGAGGGGGCGTGACCAAAATCAGAAAAAAATTACCATGCATGCTGCTGTGAGCTGCAAAGGGGGAATTTGTTGCCCTCAATTGTCACCCTCCAAGAAGCCCAAGCCTGGTTATTCAATACCCACATCCTCCCCCTCTCAGCACTCCTGCCTTCATCACCCTGTTTCCCAATTTATATTTTTGAGTTTGGACTGCCTGTCAAACAAACTCGCTGGATGGACCATTGCCAGCAAATTTCAAATGTTATTATTTTTGTATCAACAGTATCCGGTATCTCCGTATTTATTATTTATTAACAGTTTCTTATACAGCGTAGCAAATTCTGTTGCGCTTTACAATTGGAAGCAACATTGATAGCACAAAACTGGGTAGTAACAGACAGACATAAAAGTTTGAGGCATTATAGTTGGGCAAACAACTGAGCTAACATGAACCCAGCTACCACTTTTAGTAAAGCATTATTGGGAAGTGTTGGCTGTGAGATTAACAGTGTTAAAATAAATAGGAAAAAAAAACATTGAATATTTCTCAATTTATTGTTTTAACTGGTGGCAATATCTGGCAGATCCAAAATTCAACAGTAAGAAAATTATTCCTGTATCAAATCAGATCACATATTTCATTCCACCTGAAACTAAGTTGTTCTTTAATAGTTATTTATTTGTTTTTAGACCAGGCCACCTTCCATTTTGTGCATGTGCTTGATTCAGTTGGATTGATGCAGATTACAATAAGTAGTGTACAAGTATTTATCATTCATGTGTTTATTTTGGTAGATGCACCATACACATTATGTCATGGAGAAATCGGGCCAAATCATAGGATCAGAATTAATCAATTGGAAACTTTACATTAGCTTGTAAGGGAATTCTCCATAAACAAAAACATTAACCCAGATTTTCTGACTTCCTCCATAAATAAAGCCATATATTCATGTTGTGCAAACCAAACAAGTGTGTATGACCTAGAAGGTACAGGTCAGTAATAAAACAGCAAAAACTGACATATACATTTATAATGACTAACAACCAGATAATATTACAGTCCAATTAATACAGTGTCAGTGAAAAATTTAATTTTCAATATGTTCCACATACTTGTTTATATTTTAAAAATTCCGGTAATAATCTAGATTTCAAGAATGAAAATGTTTATAATCATTTGAGCATTCCAATAATTAGAGATGTGCACAGACCCCCATGTTTTGGTTTTGGTTCTAAATCATAGTTGGGTTTTAGTTTTGGCAAAATCAACCTCTAGCATTTTGGGTTCAGTTTTGTATTTGTTTTGAATCTGGATTTCTTTTAAATTGTGATAAAACAGCAAAAATCATGTAATGTGGACCTGTTTCTAGTTCCATTTAGCATCATTAACATCAATAACATTTCCAATTTCCAGTCAATTCCAGTGAATTTTTGACAAACACACAGCTCACAATTTTATTTTCACCAACAGATACCTCCTAACTTTTAGGTCCCACGAAGAGGGACAGTTCATGTGCCACAGGCGTGCGTGACTGAAAAGAGGACGGGGCTTTGGAAAAGGAGGAGGACCATTGGGAAAACAGGGCGGAGCCATGCGGCTTCACCCCGGTTAAGTCACTATGGGGGCGTGCCCTGCACTCTCCGAGATGCTGGGCACACTCCAGGCTCTCCGCATACTGGAGAACAGATGCCGTGCACATGCGCAAGGCATCTGTTCTCCTCCTGCACACCCGTTGGTCTGCATAGCAAAGCAGCGGTTTATGCTGTCTCCAACTTCACTCCCACCACGGCACACTGCGGCCTGTGGGTGGGACATCAGGACAGTTCCAGAAAAATGGGATGCAGGACAGTTGGGAGATATCCCTATATAGGCCAAATGCTGCAGCGAGCTGACTGGCTAAACTAAGCAACAGTGCAGCGGCACAATCACATGGCTGTGTAAAAGAATATAGCACATATATGAGAAACAATTGTAAGTGTAGCTCACTTCAAGTTCACCTCTAACATACATACACAAGAGCTTGTTTACACTGGATTGCAGGTGCTAGATAGTGTCTGACCAACAAACATACACAGTGACAAAGATGGCTGCAGTCTTTTACATGCTTCTTATCCACTCCATCTACTTACAACTCTCTCTAATGGCAACTAGTATGCAGTATTGCAACATGAACTATAGCCCACACCCTCTACATACACTCTCCTGTGTAAAATGTGAGATGAGAGATCTGAACTTGGTGAGAGACCTGAGTCAGTATTCAGTTGTACTCGGAACCCCAAAGTTCAGGTGTGTTCAATTTTCAGCAAAACCAAACCCCTCATCTCTAGTCATAAATAATACAGTTTTTTTGCATTTTAAATACTCTAAACAGTAATAAATTATTATACACAAACATTAATAGTTGCTGGAATTTGGGATGCGTTCTCTCGTAGCCAGCTGATTTTCGTATTGTACGCATCCTTACACGTCGTAGTGTGCATGTGCGAATTAGTGCGAATTAGTGCAAGAGATCGGGAAGCGTTCGCTCGCTGTACATAGACAGCCCAGCAGAGTGTTTGACAGGAGAAGCCATTTGTGGGTGGTAACAGGGGCTGGCCATTAAAAAACGGGGGAGTGGAGGTGCGAACGCAGGCGTGCCAGAGCATCTCAATGCTGTTTCAGAGGCGTGCATAATTTATAGACAGCATCATAGTACATATCACCTGGCTGGTGTTTACACTGAAGTGCTCGCAGTGCTTGCGGCAGGGTATGGTCAGCCACAAGCGCTGTGATCGCATACGATGGTACTCGATCATACGATGGTTGCATACACTTCCTGGAGTGGGCATCTTAAGACAGGCTGGTGGGCGTCTGCATACACAAAGCGATCGCACGCCAGGACATAGTGGGTGTGCTAATGCCTTGCCCAGTGATCGCCTACCATCCCAAATTTTGCATACGCATTGTGCTAGTGAAAGCATTTCGTGAGCGGGTCTGAATGAGGTCCTTGGTCTGTTCCGTAACATAGGGGGAGATGCGGGGCCATAACTATGGTAGTGCGACCTGTGCCATGGCACAGCGCACCGCAGGGCAGGGAGTGCTGTTCGGGCCTGTCAATTTCCTGTTTATTATCATTCTCACTTGTAGCTTCCTCTTCTTATATCACCAGAATCTCCTGACCTCCCTTATTTCTTCCCTGGCCCTTCCCTATGAGGCCTTGGCCCTTTTTTGGGTTTGATGTCCCTATTTGAAAAATAGGGGGGAGGGGGGGGCACCAATGCTCTTTCTGGCACAGGGCATCAAAAAGTCTAGTTATGGCTCTGGGGAGATGTATAAATCTTGCTAAAGAGGGGGTAAGTGAACAAGTGGAGAAGTTGCCCATAGTATCCAATTTCATATAGCTAGTATTTACTATTTATCAAATATATTATATAAAATTGTCCATTTGACATTTCCCAATATAATGTTTTAACTGGCAATATCAACCATTTAAAGATTTTCTCTATGTTAATCCGGATCACATATTCACGATATTCATGTCGGCACTGTGATGTCAGATGGTTCAGAATGTAGACATGTTGATAACATTGTTTATAATATCGATATGTTCAAAATGTTGACATTATGCATGTTTAGAATATGAACATAGCAGCTCTAAAGATATGCTGCGGTTATGGTTAGGCTGCGGTTATGGTTAGGCTACGTTTAGGATTATGATTAGATAGTATGGTTGACTGCGGTTATGGTTACGCTACGATTAGGATTAGATAATATTGTTGACATTCTCACCATTGCCTTGCATAATGTCAACATACTGAACACTTCAACTTTATGTCAGTGTCAACAAAATGTTAAATGTCGACCTTTAGACCCTGTTGACATTCACAATGTCAATTTTCAGATCGTATTGACATTATCATTTCAAAATACTATTATAATTGTCAAAGCTGGATTAGTGGCTGAGACGGAATCAGCGTAAAAATTAGCATGCGCGACGCCATCTTGCGAATGGCAGCTAGACTCCATTTTAGAAACAAGAATCTGCAAGACGCCATTTTGCGACCAGCGCCATTTTAAGTTACAACTCACGAGCTAAGTACAGATGGCAATGTTTTTGACAATCTACCAAGGGCAACTGGATGAACAGCCTCCTGAGAAAAAGTAAATAGAATAGACAATGCACTAGAATACTGTGAGTATTTTAAATACAAATTGGGAATCCCTGTATGTAGACAAGTATAGTTGTGGCAATTGTAAAATAACCCAGGCATTGATCTACAAAATTGAATTTGTCTGAATCCTAAACAGGTTTTAGTCCCACACACAGACAAAATGGCCTCGGCTTCACAGCTGGGGGTAACACATTTGCATTGCAGTTTGAAACTGTGAGTGAGGAAAGAGATGTGTGTTTGTATGTATGTATGTGTATATATATATATATATATATATATATATATATCTATCCAGAAAGAAGCGGCACTCAAACAGACTTCACATAAAAAGATACCACAGGTATGCAGTGCACCTCGGCTGTTGTTTGTTGTATTGGAGTGCCATTCCGAACTGTCTATATATATATATATATGTATGTACATGTAAATATATATATATATATATATATATATATATATATATGTGTATATGTTAAGTCCATCATAGATGGAATCTCATGCATAAACACCGCACATTACACACAGTTGCGTTAACATGACGCACAGTAGCGAATGCACAATATCCTGAATGCAAACGCTGTTTATTAGCTGCATGCGTGCACATCTGCCCCAAATCAGATAAACCTAACTAGCTTATTTTCCCATATCCCTAATACTTACATAATGCACACTTACACAAAAGGTTCCATAGCTATAAAGAAAAAGATTCAAGTTTTATTCATTTATTACAAATGCTGTGAAAAAAAGACTATTTTGGTATCTAAGGTTTAATACATGATAAGTAAGCCGTGTTTGATATTATACTGATCCGCACTTTATCCACAGCTTCCCAGTATCAACGGTGTGAAGATCGGAACATGCGTTTGCAACTTATGGACCGTAAAGACATAAAGAACCCAAATGTATTTTTGTGCATGCAGAGGAAATAGAGGAGGCAACAAGCTGTTAGAGGCTGTTCTGTGTCCATTTGAACCAACCTGTTAAATGCTCTGTAACAGATGCGTCCCCCTTGGGAACCAATGGCATCAGCAACAAGCCTTTCTATTGTGTTGTCTATCTCTGGGGGAGGTATAAATAAATGTGTGCTCTGACCCTGGGTATCTAGTCTTCTTGCTGATTGCTGATTGACGGAGGTTATCTTGCTGATGCCGGGAACTGGTCCGGAGCGCCTGCGTATGTATAGCTGTACTTGGGTCTGTATAATTTCTTTGCGCTAAATTGTACTTAGATCATAGCGTGTAACTGACTGTACTTTTACTTGAATAATACTTTGTGCTTTGGAACCACAGGTTCAAGGTCTGGAGTCTTTATTTAATGTATGACTGCGTACGCAAATTGCGTCAACCTTAGAGGTTTATAGGCAGGATATTAGAAGGTATTGGCAGGAGTGTATAGAGGTTAGAATCCAGAATCCTTAGGTTGGGGCTCATAGTGAAGTCACTTACCTGTTCACACGATAAAATACAGCTATCGATATCTCACCAAAGGGTGAATAGTGGCCACACGCAGTTTTCCCTGCAACCACTCTAGGCTGAGAGATCACTATCCGTTATCGTGTGAGTCAAAGTACACTGACTAGAATCCAGGGACAAGAAAGGAAAAGGTTTGTTTTCCTTTGTTGATAGTATTTTGCGTTTAAAAGGGGTGTTGCAGTATTGCGCGCGCGGCTAAGTTGCATTTTTGTGAGCAATAAAGACACACTTTTGTGTACGCAGCTAAGGGTAAGAATACGGTTGTGTAGTAGTCACATTATTGTGTATGCGACTGGTCGCACAATAGCGTATACGTATTTCCGGTTGTGCTGCCACGTGTTTAAACAAAGCCTTTGAGGTTTACATTTTTCAATTGTTGCCAATAACTGAGTTAACGTGTATTTTCCTGCGCACAAAAAAACTGTGTATCAGTGAGTATTTGTTTAGTGTGTAACACGGGACCTAAATGTTAAGGGTATCGTAGGACCCTTAAGTGCTAGGTGAAGGAGTTGGCCTAGTGACTCGGTAGCAGCTTACCATTTACTTTACACAAAGCAGGTGTATGGGTTGTTATTTTTGTTAGGGTTCGGCCCCCAGCATGATTATAGTGTTCAGTAATCAATGTGTGTGATCTGTTAGGCTTATTTGAACACTATAATTGAACCACATGATCTTGGCTAGATTGTGATTGTGAGCTGGTGGGTGGGTGGAGGAAATCAACTTGAACACAAAGGGTACTTTGCTGCCCCCTAGCAGTTGAAAGGTAGTCAAAAAGGGATTGCTGAGCGGAAGCGGCCTTTACTTCCGTAGGTGAGTGGAAGCGTCTAGAAGTCCTCCATAGGGTTTGCGGATACACCCTTTTTCCAAGGCATCCGCAGGTAAGTGAAAGTATCTTGACTGTCTTTCGCCAGTTTAAATTTTATTGAAAAACGTAGGAGTTGTCTCAAGATGGGAGCCACGCAAACAATAGAAATGTTAGACAATGATGTGCTGCTAATGGAGGCGCCACTTGGATCGGCCTGTCATATTATGCATACTAAGTATGATATTTATGCAAAAAGGTATAGTAATGTATGGTTTAAAATAACGATGAAGAGTGTTAGACCGTTTCCAAGAATTGGTAGTTTTGATAAAGATGTATTGGATAACGTCCGGGACCACATCAGTCTGATGCGGTCTCGAGGTAAGAAGGTAAAATATTCTGAATGTTAAAAATTGTGGCAGCATGAAGGGAATGTGTGGCTTGAAAATGTGCAAGCGACACAAACTAGCGTCGCAAACGCATTGCCAGAAAATACACTCGCAGCGCTGGATTGCAGAGAGAGACCCAGAGCGAAAAACTAATGGCTGTCAGTATCCAAGCTCTGGAAGGAATGACGGTAACATCACAGCCAGCAGACACACTTGCACCCACACACACACTTTCACCTGAACAGTTATATACCCTCACTAATCCTACACCACAGCAAACACAGCCTTATCCCACTTATCCTACACAACCACAAGTCCCATACTACCCACAAGCTCCATACCTCCCACAATATCCTTTTCCTCATAATCCTTACCCATACCCACCACCTTTCTCTCCTGCTCAACCCACACAATAATCCTTCCCACAAAAGTGTTTTAATTGCAACCAGTCAGGACACATAAGTAAGAGCTGCACAGCAAAGAGGGTAGGACCCCCAATCAAGGGAGTACCTGGATATCCCCATAAGGGATATGCACAGAGACCAGCCTATGTACAACAGGCACCAGCTCCAATTGTGGTCGTTAATGCTTTATTGGAGAGTGAGAGCCAATGCAAGGTGTCGAATCATACTTGTGGTCTGCAGATAGACAGGTTGATGGGAAGTACTAGGGAAAAACTGGTAATGATAATTGATGTAACTGATACCCAATCTCTGTTCTGTTTTCTTCCCTGTGTCCTAACACCCTGACTGTCAGTATTTTTCTTTTCGCCCTAGGGGGAGGTTTACACTACACATGGACACGAGTGCCCCATGGGTTCATAGATAACCCCAGTATCTTCTCCCAGGCCTTATATGACTGTTTACAATCTTTTCAACCTGCCAATGGATCTGTTCTAATGTAAAATGTGGACGATTTATTGTTGTATTCAGGTCATGTTTAAATGATATTAAATTGTTGTGCTTTATCTCTCACACACAGGACACAAGGTCACTAAGGACAAATGGCAGTCATGCCAGGCTAAGGTCAAATACTCAGAATACTGTCCAACCCAGGGGCCGAGGCAATATTTAGAGCAGTAGATATTAATAACAGAATTTAACTTGCAGGAATTTGTGTACAAATACAGTATCCCTAGAATAATTGAATATTGGAGGGATACTCATTTCACAAGTAATGTCTTCTATAACCTCTGTAAGGTGATGGGTATTAATATCAAGATCATCCCAGACCATCTGTCTACCTGTCCCCCTTTGAGATACTGTTTAACAGGCAGCCTCATGTGAAAATATGATAATGAGGTTACTGTGCAGTGCCTCACAAAGATGAGTAAGAACAACTGAAATTGAAAATGTTATTTTCCAACATGTCTGATGCAAACTGTCATGATGTCAAACCTGGGGAATTTGTTTTGATCCAAATTTTTTTTAGCTCAGGTTGTTTGACTGATCGGTGGAAAGGTCCGTATCTGACGTTGTTGACAAAGTACCACATCCTCAAAGGGTGGCCGGGGAAGATACGTGGGTCCACTCCACTCACTATAGGGAGGTTAACCAACCAGTGGAGATACAAGGCGGAGACGAGGCCGATAACGTGGACCTGTCGATTGCGAGCTTGTGCCAGGAGGATTAAAAAGGTGACAGTGAGAAATCTGAGTTAAAGGAAAACTGTAGATCAGTGTTGCAGCAAGGGATTGTTCTGCTGTGTTCATTTTTTTGTATTCTTCTTCCAGAGTTGCCATCATCTTGGTTTGTATGGGGATACCCAGTTTCTGTGATGGAGGACGGATAGAGGAGATGGGAGCTGATTGCAGTGCTGATGGAGTGGAGCCAGGAGTAGTGCAATGCCAATCAGGGGAGTATCTGACCAATTTTAGTACTGTTATTGTTAAGAAAGCTATAATTCCGGATACTCGGGGACGGTGTGGAGGTTTATCATCTGAAGATTCCAGTATTTGTGAGCTTTGTGGGTCCCTAGTTGATGAGAACTGTATTCAATGGTGCCAGCCTAAATATAACCCGTATTGGGGTGAGTATCCTTTAGAGGATTATTATCGCATGGTAGGCAAAGTGTTAAATCAAACTGATTGCTTGGTGTGTTTACATGTGCCACAGGGACAGTATAACGAAGGGTTGGTGCCATTTCCACTGAATATCACGGAAATTTTAGAATTATAAAAAGGGAAAACATTGGATGGAAAATTCCTCTCATCCAAACCACCTCATTTCAAACTCTATCAATTCCAAGTAGATAGATCACTTTTGTGTTTAAACATAACCAACCCTAATAAGCCCGGGAGTTGGGAAGTGACGGGGAATAATCAGATGATGACCTTCTCACAGAGAGCTGATAATGAGTCCATAAACCATGATCTTTTACATTCAATTAAATCTAGTGGGAAACATTTTAGGTACTGGTACACATTGGGTTCCACCAAAGAAATTATTGGTAAGGTACCAGATGGTTATTGTGCAAAAATAATACAACCAGAGACTTGAATGTACCAGATGGAAGACCCTGAGATAGGATTGTTTGCAAGGGAAATGTGTTTAATGATAATGATGCATACTATTCCTTATGTTCTCCCCGATAATGTGTATTTTATATGTTGAAGAAAGGCGTATAAGTGGCTCTCCCCGAGTTCCAAAGGTTAGTGTTACCTGGGAAGAGTAGTCCCAGAAGTTATGACCCTCACACATGTTGAAATGCTCGGTATCCATAAAAACACACCATCACCATATCTTCACACGCAGTATGAACACAGAGGCAAACAAAATATGATACCTGGTGACGTGCATAAAGCCACTCAGTTAATTAGTGAGACAACTGGCTTCCAAGTTTTAGTCGCACTGGATCCCACCAGAATCGCTCGGTGTACATTAAATTTTAGACATATTCAGGAACTTGCTAAATTAATAGATAATATCACCAAGATGTATGATGACACATTCAGGTATACAGGGAGAGAATTGCAAGCATACAAGAAAGAACTGGTGCAACACAGACTAGTGTTAAAATTATTTAACTGCTGTTACTGGAGGGTATTGCATAACTTTGGCCACCCAATTTGGAGTGGAGTGTTGCACCTATGTCACCAATAAATCCAGCGACCCCAAAGAGGTGATAGACCGGAAGATGGACGAAATTCTGCAGCTAAAATGGGAGTTTCGTAAGTACCATAATGCTTCAGTGGCTGAAGTAGGGGAGAAAATAGAAGGATGGGTCTCATGGTTGAACCCAGTGAAATGGTTCTCAGGCCTAGGGGAATGGGTCCAGGAAGTGATCGCCAGCATAGGCAAATTCTTGATCCTTATACTAATTGTCATCATAGTAATTGGCCTATGTGTCCGGTATGTTCCTTTAAGTGTTGAAGTGTGGAAAATGTAAAAATAGAGTAAGATGAAAGAACGAAATTATGATGGTGGTCAGTAATGGCAATAAGAATACTGAGGTAAATATTGAACTGCATTACAACACTGAACTAGGAAATACCATCATCTAATGTATTATAGTTAGACGTGCGTAGAATGTATTATTGAAATGTTACTTTTGAAACACCTCAGATAATGTAAAGTCTCAATTTCCCTTCAAGACTGCCTTTATAGCACTGGTGCATCCCCACAGCTTTCACATAATCTCCCAAGGTCTGTGGTGTGCATATAATGGTAGTTTTATGTCCCCTCCTAGAGACACATTATTGATGGATTAAGAACCACCTTGTGCCATACCCTAATAATATTAATTAATAAATGTATGTATGCCTAAAATAAATTTTAACATCACGATGTGTAGCATGTTGTTTGCTATTAAAGGGTGGACTGTCGAAGCTGGATTAGTGGCTGAGACGGAATCAGTGTAAAACTTAACATGCGCGACACCATCTTGCGATTGGCAGCTAGACTCAATTTTAGAAACAAGAATCTGCAAGACGCCATTTTGCGACCAGCGCCATTTTAAGTTACAACTCACAAGCTAAGTACAGATGGCAATGTTTTTGATAATCTACCAAGGGCAACTGGAAGAACAGCCTCCTGAGAAAAAGTAAATAGAATAGACAATGCACCAGAATACTGTGAGTGTTTTACATACAAATTGGGAATCCGTGTATGTAGACAAGTATAGCTGTGGCAATTGTAAAATAACCCAGGCATTGATCTACAAAATTGAATTTGTCTGAATCCTAAACAGGTTTTAGTCCCACACACAGACAGAATGGCCCCGGCTTCACAGCTGGGGGTAACACATTTGCATTGCAGTTTGAAACTGTGATGAGGAATGGGATGTGTGTGTATGCATGTATATATATATATATATATATGTACATGTGTATATATATATATATATATATGTTAAGTCCATCATAGATGGAATCTCATGCATAAACACCGCACATTACGCACAGTTGAGCTGCTAACATGACGCACAATAGCGAATGCACAATATCCTGCATGCGAACGCTGTTTATTAACTGCATGCATGCACATCTGCCCCAAATCAGATAAACCTAATTAGTGTCTTTTCCCATATCCCTAATACTTACATAATGCACACTTACACAAAAGGTTCCATAGCTATAAAGTAAAAGATTCAAGTTTTATTCATTTATTACAAATGCTGTGAAATAAAGACTATTTTGGTATCTAAGGTTTAATTCATGATAAGTAAGCCGTGTTTGATATTATACTGATCCGCACTTTATCCACAGCTTCCCAGTATCAACGGTGTGAAGATCGGAACATGTGTTCGCAACTTATGGACCGTAAAGACATAAAGAACAAAAATGTATTTTTGTGCATGCAGGGGAAATAGAGGAGGCAACAAGCTGTTAGAAGCTGTTCTGTGTCCATTTGAACTAACCTGTTAAATGCTCTGTAACAGATGCGTCCCCCTTGGGAACCAATGGCATCAGCAACAAGCCTTTCTATTGTGTTGTCTATCTCTGGGGGGGCATAAATATGTGTGCTCAGACCCTGGGTTTCTAGTCTTCTTGCTGATTGATGGAGGTTATCTTGCTGATGCCGGGATCTGGTCCAGAGCACCTGCGTATGTATAACTGTACTTGGGTCAGTATAATTTCTTTGCGCTAAATTGTACTTAGATCATAGCGTGTAACTGACTGTACTTTTACTTGAATAATACTTTGTGCTTTGGAACCACAGGTTCAAGGTCTGGAGTCTTTATTTAATGTATGACTGCGTACGCAAATTGCGTCAACCTTAGAGGTTTATAGGCAGGATATTTGAAGGTACAGGCAGGAGTGTATAGAGTTTAGAATCAAGAATCCTTAATACACCACACTATTATTATTATTATTATTATTATTATTATTATTATTATTATTATTATTTTAACCATGAGGTCATTTTATATTATCCTAGTTTACTGTCTTGCTGGTCTAGGTAGATTCTATTAGTTCTTATCAATTGTATGTGTTTTTAAGCATATCATGGGGATGAGATGACATTCTGCAACATTTTCTTTTATTTTCACTATGTTTTTGTATGTGTGAGTGTATAGAAATTATGGTTACACACCACAGTACTTATCCACCAATCTCTGCCATTGTGTAGGGACTAATACAGTACTTTTATAGAGGATTTTTTCTTCATGACATAAACTACAACTTTTGGAGATCCCAACCCTTTGTTCTAAGAGTAATAATCATTATTGAAATAAAAATATCTATTCAGTATATACTTCTACAGTATAGTGGGATATTCACTTTCCCTGTCTGGAGACGGGACCACTGCAGACAAAGATTCATTATAGGAACAGTAGTGTCGGGGATTTTATAGCCAATGTACATAAAAGGTCAAGTTCTGGGAAATACAGCAGAATATCATTGGTTTCTTTCATGTAAGATTCAGATTTAACTCTGGGAAAAAGATACCAGTTTAAAGTAAACTGAGCTATTGTCTCAAATAGTGGAACCTCAGATTAACACAATCACTCTATCTGCATTAATATATTAGAGTTAGACAAACAATAAAAAAGGTATGTGTGGATAATTACATTCATTAATTGTACATTTATTTTCTTCTCTTCTGTGGACCCATCTTTTTTCTGAAATCCTAATTTCTGTGATAGAGTCAATTTTATAATAGCTGTTGTACCCTTACTTACTGTAAGTGTGTATAAAACTATCATTTAGGAATTGTCATTCAAGTTCCTTTGGATTTTTTTTTTAGTATCACTAAAGCCATTCCTTTATCTGCTTTTTATGGTAATACTGTGATATATTTTAAGGTAGAAAAAGCTATTTGCTCTGATTTACTGATACACATTCAAACTGCTTTCTCTGGGATGATGTCTTATCACATACTGTATAATATGCTGAAATATATGGGCTTACATTTAATGTTAGAACAAAAGCTGACCTTAAATACTTTATCAACTTCTTCAATCTCAATACCACAATAGCAATTTTTATTGGCTTAAACTCATTCTCCTTCTTTTCTACATATATATATATATATATATATATATATATGCAGTTTATATATATATATATATATATATATATATAAAGTCAGAAACCCACTGCACTCGCCACTCCCAGATTTGGGGTGCAGACCTGCACTCGCCATTCCCAGGACTGGGGTGCAAGTGGCCTGTGACCACATTGCCTAAATAAATAAAAACAGAAAACCCAGCACTCACCATGTTTAAACACTCTCAATAATGTCTAAATAAATAAATAATGGGGATTTGGTTCATGGATTGATCAATGCATTTAAGCCCACAGCCCACATCACGGGACCCCACTTTCTGCAGGTCCTACACTATCCGTCACACTGATGTAAACCTGGTAGCTGTTATCACATAGTTTAGACTGAAAAAATGTTACCTGGTTTAAAGCTCACCTGCCAGCTACTGGCTTTTAAAGGTAAGGCAGTCACCTAACATAGCTTCTATCATACTACCAAAAGGACAGCTGACACAGGTTAATATAAACGAGTTTGCAAATAGGGTGCATGGGAAAGCTATGATCGCAAAAGGTTAATTAAAAATTAACCGCATAAACAAAGTCAGAAACCCACTGCACTCGCCACTCCCAGATTTGGGGTGCAGACCTGCACTCGCCATTCCCAGGACTGGGGTGCAAGTGGCCTGTGACCACATTGCCTAAATAAATAAAAACAGTAAACCCAGCACTCACCATGTTTAAACACTCTCAATAATGTCTAAATAAATAAATAATGGGGATTTGGTTCATGGATTGATCAATGCATTTTAAGCCCACAGCCCACATCACGGGACCCCACTTTTCTGCAGGTCCTACACTATCCGTCACACTAATGGAAACATGGTAGCTGTATATATATATACAGTTTTTATTTTTATATATATATATATATATATATTAAGGATACTGGATTTCAACCTCTATACGCACCTACCTTTACCTTCTAAACCCTGCCTATAAACTTCTAAAATTGATGCTATTTGCATATGCAGTCATACAGTAAAATAAAGACTTTAGACCTTGAACATGTGTTCCAAAGCACAAAGTATTATTCAAGTAAAGTACAGTCAATTACACGCTGTGATCTAAGTACAATTTAGCGCAAAAAATTATACAGATCCAAGATACAGTCATACATACGCAAGCGCTCTGGGACCAGATTCCGGCATCAGCAAAAGACCTCTGTCAATCAGCAATCAGCAGAATAGACTAGAAACCCAGGGTCAGAGCACACATATTTATACCCCCCCCAGAAATAGACAACACAATAGAGGAGTTTGTTGCTGATCCCATTGGTTCCCAGTGCGGGGGCATTTTTTTTACAGTGCATTTAACAGGTTGATTCAAATGGCCACAGTCCAGCCTCCAACAGCTGGTTGCCTTCGTTTTCCCACCTCATGCAAATCTAGACTGTTGGTTTTACAAAGTACATTTTGGTTCTTTATGTCTTTACGGTCCATAAGTTGCGAACACATGTTCCGATCTTCACACTGATACCAGAAAGCTGTCGATAAAGTGCAGATCAGTATAATATCAAACACGGCTTACTTATCATGTATTAAACCTTAGGTACCAAAATAGTCTTTATTTCACAGCATTTGTATAAATTAATAAAACTTGGATCTTTTACTTTATAGCTATGGAACCTTGCATAATGTGCGGTGTTTATGCATGAGATTCTATATATATATATATATATATATAGTTATATATATATATATATATACATACATATCTCATTCCTTACTAACAGTGTCAAACTGCAATGCAAATGTGTTATGGGCAGTGAGCTTCACTTCTCAAACAAGGTGGAGACCCCCAGCTGTGTTGGTGCCAGCCTATCTGAAAAAGAGCAGATTTCTTATCATTGTTCTTTCAGTCAAATTCAAGTGTCTGGGCCATATTACAATTGCCACAGCTACACCTGTCCACATGTGAGGTCTCTCCCTTTACATGAAAAAACACTCACAGTTCCTGGTGTATTGTCTATTCTATTCACTTTTCTCATGAGGCTGTTTTTCTAGTTGTTTTGGTATTTCTCTATGCAAGGTTGTTCCCAGAATGGGCCTGTCATGGCTTCTAAAAAGATTATCAAAAACATTGCCATCTGTACTTAGCTCGTGAGTTGTAACTTAAAATGGCACTGGTCGCAAAATGGCGTCTAGCAGATTCTTATTTTTAAGATGGAGTCTAGCTGCCATTCACAAGATGGCGTCATGCACGCTAATTTTTACACTGATTCCGTCTCAGCCACTAATCCAGCTTCGACAATATATATACACAGTTTTTATTTATTTATATATATATATATATATATATATATATATTTCAACTGTAAGTCGCAATTTACTATTCTCAAATGACCATTACGTGTTGTGTAAAACTATGTAGTACATTTTTCCTACTTTTGGGCAGATTTGGCACAATATTATATACATTATCTCTATGGTAAGCAAAAGGAAGACAAATTATTAATCCATTATGTGTACGAGTGGTGTCACCTCCCACTTTATAGTGTACTAGTAAAATACCCACTTATGCTGGATCACTTCAGTCTGCCCCTACCCACCTAGGCCTGCCCCCTCTCTATTTGCTGTTATATCTACCACCCTGTCCCACCCCACCCCAATCTGCTCTTCTGTCCCGCTCCCCCGAGCTGTCCCATCCCCATACTTAAACCCATTTCAGGTGGCATGGTAGGTCCTCCTTTTCTCTGGCTCTAGATCTGTCCCATCTCCTTAGCAGTGTAGATACTTTGAGTCTTAAAGATAGGCTTGGCCCCTTCATATAATGTCCTAAATGGTAGACATTTCTGTCATTTTTTAATTGCAGTTTTGTTTGGTGTTCAGAATTTATAAAATATTGTTTGTAACTACATTTAAGGAAATAAGTTGCTAGACCAATCCTTAGCTGATTATTCTTTAGACACTTGTTGGTGGCAGTGAGAGAGTCTCAAACAGTTTGATTGTAAGTGATGAATGGAGGGGCTCCCATACACCACCAGCAATAACAAGCAGTGTCCATATTTTAATTTACTGTATCATCAGGTAGCACTGATATGTAGATTCAGTTCTCTCTATTCCCTTAATTATTAGAAATTGATGGATGAGGGGTATCATTTTATATAATGAAACCAATTTTACACCAGAGCTAAAACCCGGGTTATTGCAGGGTTAATTAAGGTAGCTCCTTGGTGCAAAAAAGGACAGGGTTGGGTTCCTTGGTTGAGTGACCCGGCAATCCAACCAAGGTAACTTGCTTGAGTGACCTGTGAAACCCTGCAGTGTAAACGGCGTGATCCGGGTCACAATGACCTGGAGCGTACCACATGCCAGCTTCAGTGGCACTTGGAGATGACATCATCTCCAAGTGTCCACTTCCATGCCAGAAGAGCTGGGTCACTGCAGACCCGGCTCCGGTGTGAATGGCGCCAACTCGGGAATATCCTGGGTCAGCGCCAGCTAAATTCCAGGTCAGACCCGGAATTTAGGTATAAAAGCAGTATAAGTAATAAAAGTAATGAGGTTATATTTACTAAAGGTCAATTTTAATCTATTTTGACCAATTTAAAATAGATCAACATTGTTGTGTTTCTTAGGCTAAATCACACATTTACTAAGATACATTTTCCTTTTTTTTTTCTTAAGTATTAGTAAATGTACAATTTAGCCCTAGAAACACATCAATGTTGATTAATGTCCAATGATTTCAATTTGATCAAAATAGATTTAAATTTACCTTTAGTAATTACAGTATACCCCTAGGTGTAAATAAATATATATAGGTGTGGGAGTGCCCTAAGGTCTTAGGGCACAGGAGTCCCAATTTTCTATACCTTGGCCCCTAGAGCCCAGGGGTCACCAGGAAAAACCCAAGTCCTTAGTTTCTGGGAGAAGGATGCACTATTGTTTTGCTCCCCTCTCAATTGGACCAGTTTTCACTATGGCTGGTGAACCTGTTTTAGCGGTTAAAGCACACATGAGAAAACAGCTGGGCACTTGATATGTCTCTCACTGCTCATCAAATTTTTGTTTCATATCCAACTTTCTTGCTTGCCAAACTCCTTCCTCCAGTTTCTATGTGTTGGGGGATATGTTAGTCAAAACAAAAACAAAAAAGTGTATTTTGTTTGTGCCAATGTGGGTGCTACATTTATGTGTCCTTAAACCTCCTATGTGCTAATTTGAATCGTCATCTACAAATTTATAAAGAAAAGAAAAAACTAAAATATTAACATTTTTTAGTCTTATATCAACTCTTAAATCCTACAGATGCAGCAAATTAAAGCAAAAGTCACAAAGCGTCACTAGTTACATAACAAGAATGTGTGTTGTGCCAAATCCTATTAGATGGGCTGAAAACATATTCACATGCTATATGAGATGTTGTACAAACTCCCCTAGATTTGATATTTTCTCCATTACAGTACTTCACACCCTTAATGTAATTTGCTTCTGAGTCTTTGAAAATTAAATTACAAAAGATCTGTAAGAGATTATGGGATCGTGTAGATTTACTAGTTTACAAAACAGACAAGTGGAGGTGTTGTTCATAGCAACCAATCAGATTATGTCTATCATTTTCTAGAATGAAACAGGGAAATGATAAATACAGTCTTATTGGTTGCTATGGAGAGCAGCTTCACTTTTAATTTTTAGAAACTTTGGTAAATCTGCATTTAAAAAGTAATTCACGTGCCACTGTACTATTACTGTAACCTGTAGTTTAGAATAAAAATCCTTAGGTCCATTTTTTATAAAATTGTGATGTAGACCCCAAATATGACATTCCATACTGCATATTTCAGAAATAAGGAATATATTTTCAGGGCTTTCAAACTGTAGTCTAGGGACAAAGGCTTGTATAGGCAATGAGTAAGAAGTAAAATGATAGCTTCACCAAAAAATGAGTAGTGGCAAAGTTAAACTTTGGCATGACGGACCCACTGGGGGAATACAGTGACTCATGAAGGGACATGGCTAGCCACCAGAGTATGTGTAACCATCCCAAAGAGGACAGAAGGAGCAGGTTACTGGGAGGTGCTAGAGATGTGGAACTGCAAAATTATAATTGTAGTACACACTTGAAAAGAGTTTGCTTCATTGTAGGAGAGAATATTAGCCAGGACCCTTAGCTACTGCTACTACACATGGGTGTAATTACCATAGGTGCAAGGAGTGCAGCTGATATGGGACCCATGGTTTAGGGGGCCCATCTTCCTTATCAAAGTTACATGTGCTATATACATTTTTCACCACTGGGTGGTACATAAGGGCTCTGACAAACTTTTGGTATGGGGCCTTCAAATACCTACTTACACCTCTGCTACTACACTTAACCTCAGATTATCCCACTACAAGAAGAAAGTTATAGCACATAAATTAGAAATGGCAAAACTCTTATCACTAGACAGTGAAGGCTAACTGGTAACCTCTTAGGACCCTGTTTAGAACATTCTGCATTATTAATGTAGATGTGATAATTTAGTTACTCCTAAATTTGCAATGTGAAATGTACCGTAACTCCTGACAGTGCTACTGATATTCGGACTGTCCAGAGGAATTCCGGATGGGTGACCACCCAAGCTTTACCACATTGAACATTGGCTGCAATATAGCACACATCCCAGTCTGTATGACATAGCCCAGGTACAATAAGGGGGTGTTTGTTCTTTACATACTAGCCGCATAAATATCTCTTAGACCATGTGTATGTGTAAATAAATTAAATTAAAGGGCTACATTTTAATTTGTCCCTGGTGCACTACAGATCCCATCATGTTCAAGCAGCCTTTAGTACTACAAACTCTAGCATATGTATGTCTACCAGGGCATGCTGGCACTTGATAAACCATACACATACACAGGAGTGTGGAGAGCCCTGTCGGGCCCAGGTGCAGATGGGGGCGTGGCCTAATCACAGGAGGCATGGCCTTTCCCCTCAGCCCTGCGCAAAGCCAGGGGGGGCGCAATCGGTGTGATCGCTCCCCCCCACAGGCATAGGAGCCAGCAGTCTCCCACTGCAGCTTAGCACTTCTGTGAGGGAGGGGGGGTGGTGCCGGACCTGGGCCCCCACCGGACCCCTTAGGATGCCCAGGCCTGGGTAAATAGTACCCGCTCTCCCCATTGTTGCCCCTGCACATACAGTACACTCAATTTAGGTCCTGAGTGAAACATAATAGCAGAAAGATTTACTTCGTTATGCTAATGATCAAGTTTCCACACAGCTTCACGTGTATCGTTGCACGACCCCCTGTTTTTTGGTCCGCAGCAACAATCAGCATTAATATTGGAACTTACACCTGCCCCATGCTAACTCCAAAATATCCATTAGAAACAGGTGTTTCTTTGTTATACGCCCTCCTTATAATAGCTTTGACTCTGGTTACATGCCCATGACAGTCTCCTGACACTCCCATTCACAGATGTCTTGCTTACTTAGACCGCCAGTTGACACCCACAAATGCACATTTCATAGACAATGATAAGCGGCCACTCAGGTAGCCTCTGTTAAAGGTGTATATTCATGGTGTGGCTGGCTTGCAGTTTGCTAATATTCCCTACAAGCATCCACATTTGGACTAGCATGCATCTTAGAATCTGTACACCTAAGTCTTGGGGTCAAGCGGCTTGTTTTTGTTCCATGAAGGTATTATGGCTTGACAAAATTACAAACCATTGATAACACCAATTTACTCCTTATATAGCCTCGACCACAAGTTGCACTTACTGTATTTATACAGAGGAGTTTTCGCAAAGGTGTCAAATCAGGCCACAGGGATTCCCCATTGTCATACATGAATAGACATGCCACAGCCATTTGGATAATATACAAAAAATATGCATTGTACATATGATCACATTCACAGGCAAGAAACTTGCAGCTGTGCTTATTACATACATTGGGTATTTTTATATGGGCACATTTTACATCTACTTTTTTTCCCCAGAAATTTTGCCCAACTCTATGGTATATATTTACTAAAGTCAGTGTACATAAAAGTGGAGATGTTGCCCATAACAACCAATCAGATTTTACTTATAATTTATCTAGCACCTTCTAGAAGACAATAGCTATAATCTGATTGGTTGTTATGGGCAACAACTCCAATTCTATAAACCTACACTTTAGTATTTATACCTCTACATGAGCTGCCTTAAGTGTACTTCTCCTATTCCTGGGAACAAGGATGAAAGCAGAGGCAGTTGCTTTGAAGAGTACATATTAAATAGTACTTCAAAAACAAATTTCAAACTCCATTTATATTAAGAGGAGGAGAATACTTTTGATTAACTTG
Source organism: Taudactylus pleione (assembly GCA_031769625.1). Lineage (NCBI taxonomy): Eukaryota > Metazoa > Chordata > Amphibia > Anura > Myobatrachidae > Taudactylus > Taudactylus pleione. The sequence goes on from JAUIMM010000780.1 coordinate 1,597,882, forward strand.
TTGGTTTGCATCCTTGTTAATTTTGACAGGAATTTAAATTTAGTTTTAATCATAGTCGCTTATTTAAAATTGTAGTTGGTATAAAGTCATATTTTAGTCTCCCTTTTTAGATTTGTATTAGTTAGTTAGTCACATTTTTTGCAAACTGTTTAATAATACTGTAACAGATTTTAAAGAACTTTTCTTTACATTTTCTTTAAAATTCCCTTGAGAACAGCATACTTTTAATTATGTGTTTAGTAATCTAGGCTCAGTAGACTGAGAATGTATTACATACTGATTTAGTGTTATACTCCTCCCATATGTCATATACAAATAATGCCTTAAGTTAGTTAGAACAAGTTCAATACACAATCATATTTTATTCACAGAGGTCATATTTATTTTCTGCAAAAAACAAAAAAACATGCTTGATCTTTAAATTTTTTTACTAACCCTACTTCCAAAACAGAAAGTAGTGTATGTATTATCAGTGTTAGTTTTGACAAGGATTTAACATTTTAGTTTTAGTCTTAGTCGCTTTTTTAAAATATAACAGTTTTTGTCTTAATTTTTATTTTTAAAATGCTTATATTATTGATATCGTTACAATTTAGTCCTAAAAAAATGTCGTTGATGAATATTTTTTGTCAAAATTTTCATTGACAAAATTATCACTGGTTTGTGCTTGTCCTACTTCATCTTTTACCACTGTTTTTGCATAATCTTTCTGGCATTCCTTTGTTTTTTTTCACCGAGTCCCTTTTACGATCCAGAAAATGTATGTAATTTGCATATGATACAGCTCCGCTGTGCTCGGTACATTGAATATATTAACATTCAGAGCTTTTTGTTTTTGTTGCAATGCAAAAAAAAATCTCTGTTATATTCTTTTGTGGCTTTTCACAACTGCCTTTGTCTCCACGTTTTGAATAGATGCAAATATGTTCTGAAATATGTACCTAATAGGTCAGATTTTATCATTAAACATTAGCTTCACTGACAATGTCACAACAGACTAAATTATTGAATTTGTTGAGAAGTCTTGAGATTGGGTAATCAAGTAAATGTACAATAGCACAAATTAATCAAGTGAGAATAGCGGTAATGTGTACAGAGATGGGACAATTAGAAACTGACCAATCCAGTGTGACAGCCTTGTGCAAAGAAATGAGTCAATATCATGAAGAGAAATTCAATAACATCTCAGTTAAATTTAATTCATAGTGCATTGTTTATGGCTGTAGCGCTCCTACCAAGATAATGTATTGCTTTGGTGCTTGTAGTTGTGACTGAGGTATATGTGTTGACACTGCGCTAATGAGGGGTGTGAGATACAGACAGGTACTGTATGCTGCTACGAGAATGTAGAAATACTTCGGTCCCTTACGAACTGTGCTTTAAAGTGGTCTATATTGGGTCTCTGAGTGCTGCCTCAGTTTGAATGTAATCCCTGTATATACTGCATGCAGTTTTAGCTGGCATACATAGATCTATTGCAGGGGTCAGGGAACTTTTTTACCTTTTACCCCAAAATATATTTAGATACGCCGACATTACCCCCTTGATTTGAAAGGAAGGAAATCATATAGTAGTGCCCCCATATAATGCCCCTGTAGTAGTGCCCCCATATAATGCCCCTGTAGTGCCACTTGTAAAAAAAAACAAAAAAAACACCTTAATCCCCACTCCTGCATCCACCGTCCTGTCCACCCGTCATGACGTCTCTCCCATAGTGCACATGGAGAGAGGCGGAAGCTGGAGTTTAGAAGAGAACTCCAGCCTTTGGCACTGCAGGGAAGGAGCCGGGCGCCCTCTGGTAATAACATCTCAGCAGGTGTCCGGCTTAGAGACTCCCTGCGGCACAGCTGGGCATGCATATGAATCAGAATGATTCATATGCATGCCCGGCTGTCCATCTATTACCCCCAGGAAATTAAATTTTACCCCATGTGGGGTAATTTACCCCTGTTCCCCGACCACTGGTCTGGTGAAATAATGTAATTAAATTCTGGATAGTCTATTAGACACTATCAATACAGTATGTTTATAGAAAATATTCTGTATAGTGTATTGAACATTATTGATACATATGTTGATATTAAAATATAGTTTACCATAGATCTGGTGCAATATAAAGTGTTATTTATTAATCGGCATATAAATTGTACCTTCAAATGTAGACAGGACAACAATACGTAATAATAGCAATATAAATAATAGTGTAATCTATATATGGAAATGTTTAAGTGAATAATCTAAAAGACTTCTAGTACCGGTAAACTACATAGAATGTCACTAAGAACATCAAATATAAATGTCCAAGGGCTGGGATGGATCAAATTTCAGTATAGTGGCACTGTTCAGGGTGTATAACTTATTCTTCCTGTGCAGGTTTAGTTGCCCAGATGGAGTGCGGTACACACCCTGTTAAAAGTGGGCTTGGTGGCAATGTGTTTGCTTTAATATCTTTTTGTTATTTTTCTTGGAGTTATTGTGGATTGTGCAGCTTGAATGCTGCTCCAAACTCAGGGAAAGACAGACTGCAGGCATTGTTTTAGGGTTAACGGGAGTTTGCAAGAAAATTCTTAAACACTTGTGGGAGTCACTATAGCACTCTTCCACTAATGCAAAAACCTGGGTTATTGCCATGTCAACCCTGGTCATGGCTCAGTGGAAATGGCTTTTAGAAAAAAATCCTGAGTATACTGACTGAGCTGGGCATTGGGTACACTGAGGCCTGGAGAGGAGATGTTGGCACACTGTGTTGTGATAGAGAGCTGGGTGAGCAACACCAGCAGCATCTCAATGTGGTCTGATGAGGAGATCCAGCAGCTCCTAAACATCAGGGGCGAGGAGGAGATTAGGCATCAACTGATGGGCATGGTAAAGGATGCCACTGTCTACCACAATAACAAAGACATTGGCAACCAGGGGAATAAAAAGGAGCAGCAGCAAGTAGTTAACAAGTTAAAGTCCCTGTCGCATAAATGTTTACAAAGGTCTATGACTATAACCTAAAGAAAAGTGGTTCAAAAAGGATGGAATGGCAGTATTATGTTTTATGTTACAGTGTTTTTGGCATCTCTGCCCTAGCAAATCCAATCAGTCTATTATCTTCTATATCTGCCTACTATATTATTGTTGACTGGCCTGGCTACTTTGTGGGGGGAATGTAGCCAGGCCAGTTAACAAAGCGTGCTGAGCAGCCAGCCCTGTCCTGCATCACAACTGTTGCTTTCTGATAAACATGACATCAGTGAGCTTGATTACTCCACTGAAATTAGCCATATTATTGACAATGAGGATTCACAGACTACCTTGTCACATTTGTGATGTGATCCAGAGATGTCACAGCCTACCAAAATTCCTGTGTTGCACAAACATAGTAGATAAAAGCCTTCTTCAGACAAGGAGATGGAGAGCTGGTAAAGGGTATCCAGTAATGCCTGCATGACCTGGTAGATGATCTTGCAGATTGTGCCAATGCCAACTTACAACAAACAGGAGTGTGCGCAGTACTCTCCTGGGGTAGTGTACCACCACAGAACAATCGCTAGACTCCTTTTTGGGTCGATGGTCTTTCAGATGTTGGTCGTCTGCATGGTCAGTGCTGGGGTAATTACGTCCAGTATATACTGACACATGACTTCCGGAAGTATGCCATCCACTGCTCATCCTAAAAGGCTTCCACAGTCATCATAAAAGCCTCTCCATGCCTGCAGTCTCTGACCCACATTTTTAGTTGTTTCGCAGTGCTGATTTTCAGTATGGTTGCCATGGTAGATGAAATCAGAACTCTCCTCCTGCGCAAATACTGATGTTGAGATTTAGCCCTCTCCTTCAGAAATTAGCCCTCCTCCTCGTGAAATAACTGCACTAGGTAGCACAGTGTCATAAGCTGCATCATGTTCTCAGTGGCTGCACCAAACAGCAGACAGTGGCAAATAGTTAGGAACTCTGGGCTACAAAGTGGTATTTCATCAACTATCATTGCTGCAATGGTGTCAGCAATCCCCACCACTCTCTTTCCTTCCCTTTTGTGACCTTATCTTTGTGAGCCTGAAAAAGGCAATTTTAATTACATCCACAGGTTTTGTAGGGCCAACCCTGGTTCAGTGTAAACCGGGCCGACCTGGGAAAAATCCTGTCGAGCGTTCAGTGGAAACAGGATATGAACTGGGTCCATCTCAGCTCAGAGCCAGGTCCAAAATACTGGGTCGGACCTGGGATTTTTGGGAAAAGCAGTATTATTGATCCTGTGTTTAAAATACCGCTGAATATTAGGTCACTTCCATCTCTGCATCTATATTATACAAAGCCATTAACAAAGCTAAACCATTTGCCTCATCCTTTGCTGCATGCAGTTTTGCATTTATTGCTCAGTGAGGAAGAGAACATGAATGTAATGTAGCCCCAGAATAATGGATCACAGGTATGTATTCTGCTCCTTCAATTGCCTTCTGGTGTTGGCAGTCACAGAGCAGTGTGAGCTCATTAATATCCATTTTACACTGGAGCTAAAACCCGGGTTTTTGAATGGTTAACCCGGGCAGCTCCCTGGTGTAAAAGGGGAGAGGGTTGGATCGCCGGGTCCAGTGACCCAGCAATCCAACCCAGGTAACTAGCAGGGTTTAACATGAGCGTAACCCGTGAAACCCTGCTGTGAGAACAGCGCACTCTAGGTCACGATGACCTGGAGTGTGCTGCTAGCCAGCCAATTTCTTCGGCTTCAGTGGTGCTTGGAGATGATGTCATCACCAAGCGACCACTTTCACTCCGGAAAAGCCGGGTCTATGCAGACCCGACTCCGGTGTGAGCGGCGCCGCCTCAGGAATATCCCGAGTCGGCGCCGGCAAAATTCTGTGTCTGATCTGGATAGGAACTTTGTTCCAACTCCGGGTCAGATCCGGAATTTAGGTGGAAAAGGGGTATTAGACACCATGCTCTTCTCCTGTGAGAGCAGCATTCTGAAATGATGACAAAGGAAACAGAGCTCAGAGCAGAATGGGCAGCAACTACCCCTGGTATCCAGGTAAATTAGTCCATGCTCCAATCGTTTTAATAAATTTTTACCTCTCAGATTTGTTTTTAACCATGTTCAATCCCAAATTCAGAGTTCTGGGGATTATGCTGAAGCTCATTAAATATTGTTCAATTAAAAATCAAAAATGATCATGATTAGTGAAATGTGATGAAATGAACTATGAAATGTTAATTGTTATACTAATCTTTCCCTGTAGGTCACATTCACTCATCCCTTATAATCACTTATAAGAAATTCACTCATCACTTACAAAAAATTAACTAATGAATTATAATTTGTCTTTCTCACATTCACATTCTATATCTCATCATTCTTACACGCTATTCCTCTCCTCTTCTATCTCCCTGGCTTTCTTTCTCCCTTGCCCCTAATAATAGACCTGGCCATACAGTGTCCAAGTCCATGTTGGGGTTCGAATGGCACAGTCTATTGAGAATGGATTTCAGGATACACCACAGAGTTTGACATCTTGTCACTTGAACATGGTGCTAAGAAATTATTTTTTACCATTTAAATTGTCTGCTTTTTCTAAATGGTTTACCAGTTTCCCATGTGGTTAAGACAGAATTTTCATTGTTTACTTCAGGAACGGATTCCAGTTGCCCATTCTAGAGTAGGTGCAGTTGGATTAGGCCAGGCATTTTAAGCCTCTAAGGAGTTCCTGAGGTTATCAAGGAAAAATATATGAAAGAAGTCTGCTTGGGGAAGATGGTCAATTCCTTTCCCCTCAATCATCTGATTTGTCTTCAGTTGGGAGTGGTGCCAAAGAAGCAGTTGGAAAATTTAGTCAGATTCACCTACCACTCTTTTAAAGAGTCATTGGAGCTTGTTGAGGCCCATGATGTAGTAGTCCTCATGTCTCCCTCTGCACCCCTATTTGCTCCGCTTAACAGGTTTTTGTTTGAAGGTTGGTTGTGTTGCCAATGGGCTGTTCTGTTTTATTAGCTTTGTTTTAGTGCTATAATTATTTTTTAATTGGAGTGGTGTGTCCAGTATGGGCAAGCTCATTGTCATACATTACGTTAATGATTTTTAGTTGTTGGTCCTGTTGGTCTTCCTTTATGTGCTAAATTGAAGTTTTCTTTCAAGCCCTGTTTTGACATCTTGGGATTTCAGAAAACCAAGGGCCTGGTTACTTGATATTCTTTTTATTCTGTAGCTGGTTATTGCTATTTGATGGATGATAAAGTGGTGATATTGTGGGACATTATTTATATTATTATTATTATTATTTATATGGAAGCACAAAAGTGTTCAGCAGAGCCTTACAAAGTACATAAACAAATAAGTTAACAAATAAACCAGTGACTTACATTGCAACACAATGCTGGACAAGAACATGATTTATACACATTGCTGGATAAGCAATGAAACCACTCAAAATAAGAAGGTGGGTGTAAGTAACAAAGTGTAAGGTTCACTTGAGGGGAGTAAGGAGTAGATCAAAGTATAAGTAAGGAGTAGCACAGGAGGACAGAGGGCCTGATCATGAGTACTAACATTCTAAAGGGGATGGGCAGACAAACAGGTGTAACACAGATGATGTATAGAGGGAGAAATAAATATGTAGCATTGGGTTAGGAAGAGAGCTGGATGGCTTTGATGAAGCAGTGGGTCTTGAGAGCCCATTTAAAGATTTGTAGAGAGGTGGAGCATCTGATAGGGAGAGGGAGAGAGTTCCAGAGGAAGGGAGCAGCACAGGCAAAATCTTTAAGGTGGGAGTGGGAAGCAGTAATAAGTTGGTAAGCAAGGTGGCATACATTTGTTGAGTGAAGTGGGCAAGTTGGAGTGTGAAAGGAGATGAGGTCAGAGATATAAATGGGAGAAGATTGGATGGGCTTTGTAAGTGAGTGTAAGTACCATGAATTGCCATCTGAAGGGAAGGGGAGCCAGTGAAGGGCTTGAAGGAGAGGGGAAGCATATGTAGAACATTTGGTGAGGAAGATGAGCAAATCAGCAGCATAGAGGATAGGAGAGAGGTGGTAATCAGGGAGACCAGATAGGAGGAAGTTACAATAGTCCAATTGGGATATGACCAGTGAGTGGATGAGGGTTTTAGTAGCATCCTGGGTGGAAAAGGGTCTGTACCTGGAAATATTTTTGAGATGTAAATGGCACTACAAAAGGTGCTGAATGTGTGGTTTGAAGGAGAGGAAGGAGTCCAGGATCACTACAAGACAGCACACTTTGTGGCTAGAGCAGATTGTTTTGCCATCAATTGATAATTAAATTGTAGGAATTGAGGTTATGCAGGAAGGTAGGAAGATGATTAGCTCAGTTTTAGACATGTTAAGTTTAAAAAAGCAATGGGACATCCAGGAAAAGATAGCAGATTGGCGATATGAGTGAGGAGAGAGGGGGAAAAGTGAGGAGAGGAAAGGTAGATCTGAGTATTAGCCACATAGAGATTATATTGGAGGTTAAAAGAGCTGATGAGTTCACCTAAAGAGGATGTATAGAGGGAGAACAGTAGAGGTCTGACAACAGAACCTTGGGGAACTGTTAGTGCAAGTGGGAGGGAAGAGGAGTTATGAGAGGTGACTGATAAGGAAAGGTGAGTGAGGTAAGAGGACAGCCAAGCAAGGGCAGTATCACATAGACCAAGGTAGTGAAGGATTTTCAGGAGAAGAGGATGTTCCACAGTGTCAGGGGCAGCAGAGAGATCAGGGAGAATGAGCGGAGTGTAGTGGCCCTTGAATTTGGCAATAAGGAGGACATTGCTGACTTTCATGAGGGCAGTTTAAGTGGAGTGGAGAAAATGGAGGTCAGACTGAAATAGGCCAAGGAGGGAGTGGGAGGAAAGAAAGGTGGTAAGGCAGTTACAAACAATATGCTTAAGGAATGAGAGAGGTTTTCTAAGAATGGGTTGACAAGGTCAAGTTTGAATGCAGAAGGGACAGTGCCAGATAAGAGGTAGTGATTGAGGAGGTGGGCAAGATGGGAACAGGAAGAAAGAGGTAGCAGAGGAGACAGGAAGGGATAGGGGCAAGGGGGAGGTTGAATGGGGAGGACTGGATAAAAGCCAAGACTTTCTCTCCAGTTACAAAGGAGAAAGATTTCAGAGTTGGTAATATGAATACCCTTAAATTGCTAGAGAGAAATAATCGCTGTCCAGACAATTATTGTGGTTCCAATGCACAAAAGTTCTTATTGCAATAAAAAAAAGTTCCACGCTTTCATCTAGCACAATTAGCGCAAAGACAATAAAATACAGAATATACGATACAGCCCAATACATACACATGCGCACCAGTCCAAGCATACAGTCATCAGTCCAGAATCCTGTGGTCATCCAAGAAGAATGGCTGTTGACTGGAAACGGGACTGGGACACAGGCTATATACCCTAACAGATCATGATAACAATAATGTAGACAGACAAACATAATTCCATTGGTTCTTGTTCTTGGTCTTTGTAGTACGCTGTAGTTCATAGGACAGTTCACTAGGGGTATGTCCCAATTCTCCACAGTCTCTTGAGATTACATTGTCTTTATATAATTGGTTTAAGACAATACATACAGAGTATACATTCTAACCAATAATTTCCTATGATCCATAACCATCGAACGCAAGATGCAACTCCCTCACTGGTAGGTTCGGATATCTGGAAATAAACAGTGTGTCAGTATAGTACCAAACATGCCATGTCTACCATGTTATATACCTTAAATATCATATACATACATTTCACAACATAATTATATGCTATTAAAACCTCTAATATTATGTTTAATGTAAAGGAATGTATGAGTGAATGTATATTTATGATTATATGTAGGTATGCATTTTGCATCTACACACAGCGTAAAAGGTGCGCTGTGTGCATGGGATTGTGCAAACATGAGCTGTGTGTGTTTATATTTACAATAGCAACTTCATATATGTGTGTACGCATTGTGGATACACATTCGATTGTTTAAGTGTGTATATATATATATATATATATATATATATATATGTATATATATATATATATATATATATATATATGTGTGCAAATGTGCATCAGTGTCATGGATTTATATTTATATACATATATTAATGTGTGTATATATATATATATATATATATATATATATAGCTTTATTCAGTAACTGGTATTATTGATATTACTTTTGTCTGAACTAAGTTAAAAAATGACAGACAATGGAGTTGTTCTGATCAGAGATGGCCAGCGGATACTTGATGGAATCACAATGTAATCAAGGGCCTCTCTCCAGACTATTTGGAATGTAAATGCTAGTTCCTTTAGGCATACAATGACAGTCAGACTTAAAGACAATGGTTCATTCAAAACATTCGTCTGCACCTCACAGTATATTTGTGTTTTTCAATTACTAGTCACAGACATGTCCACAGGACTTGTCCCCCAGCACTGGCCAAACCTTGCATTTTTAAATATATATAAAGTTTAAATACATATGTGTATCCATGTGCATTTATTATGTAAAGACTTTAACAGTGTGCAGTAACACGGCAGATGTACGCAATGCTAAATAGTGCTGTACACAATGATATCATACTGACTACGCCAGATGGCATCATGCAGACAACTCAAACATGGCGTCTTCAGATATTTTCAAAGATATGATCTCAGCCAATCATCCAGCTTCAACAGTAAGATGGATGGAGAGGGGTGGTCTGGGAAAGGAGGGGGATGGAGTGCTGAGGTTCTTGTGGATATGATATCCCAACCTATGGAGTCACTATTAAATGTAAAGTAAAGATGTAAAGATGCAAAGTCAAGGGCATTGTTTTGTTCTTAGACATTCAGATGGTCACCTTCAAGTAATTGCATTCATTGCTTGGTCTTTTTAATTTTACCTGTCAGAATATTTAGATGGATTTCTAATTCTAAGTAAAGTTATAAAGAGCAGCTTATTGTTGTCACAGTGTGCCGGACAGCATGCGTTACTTACCGGGTCCGGCAACACTGTGTCATGCTCAGGCTATGTTAACAATCTGCCGAGGTATTGGAAGATGTGGACCCAGGTTGGGAAAGGAACAGGAGTCAAGGGGCCTGGATAAATGACTTCCTCATCCACTTTTACCGGATGTTGGCTAGACCTGTGACCCCTCAAAGAGGGAATTGGGCTCAAGCTGCACCCAGTAAGCAGGTCATGGCCCTTTGGTCAGGTATCTGACACAAGTGGGAAATTGAAGAACACTATCACAGGGGAAGCAAAGGAAAATAGATACTGAAAGTTTTTACTGGGGTGATGTATTGAGTACACATTCTTTTGTTCCAGTTGCAAAGGTTGACACAGGAGTATGATACTAGGAGATTGTACTTGGATAACATACAAAGTACATACTCTGTGGCTGCAGACACAGAACTGGCATAGGTGAATGATATGAGATGGTACTTGGATGAATTACTAAGAACACGCACTGTGGCTTCAGATGCAGAACTGGCACAGGAGATGACTCTAGTAGACTGTACTGAGAAGACATACTGAGTAAACACACCATGGATAAACACTAGGAACAAGTCACTAGAAGCAATGGAGCTTGGGTCCTGGAATGCTGCAACAGCAAGTCTTCACTGGAAGTAATGACATTGTACAGGCAACTTTCTGTTGTCCAGAGCCCAGGTAAATATCCTAAGGCAGCAGTACATTGGAGGATTGTGTCAGCTGACAGCAACCAATGCTAAAATTGGGTAAATGGCTAATCAGGATATAAACTGTCATGGCTGCATCCATGATGGTAACTGCAGGAACCACATCATGGAGCAAGCAGATGGATGTCCTAGCAGACCCCAGATATAATCCTCAGCATGTCACCTGCCACTGCACCTGGTGTCTGACTGCTTATGAAAAGCTTGAACAAGCTGTGGAGCATGAACATCAGATGCCTTGATCCATGCTTCTTTTTCAGATCCATACCCCTTTCCAGTCAATGAGATACTGAAGATGATTCAATCAGTGTAGAGAGTCAAGGATCTTCTCAATTTCAAATTTGACTGTCAATTGAATCTGAACTTGAGTAGTTTTGGGTGGAAAATGTTAGAATTGAATAAGGATTAAAGATTATAGAAGAGAAACATGAAATGTGTTGGAAATCTTCAACTGAGGAGGTAGCTCAAGTTTATACACCTCTATATTGATAATTTTAAGAATACAATATGGTGAAATGTAGTGTGGAGCAAATTTCATGCTTGCAACCTTCAGTTGAATGCTCTTAGTTGACAGCCACACCCTATCTGCAATCTTCCGAAGAGCAATGGCTAGACATTTGTAATTTTTTGTAATTTCTAGAAGCTTTATCAAGAAGTGAATATTTTTTCATTTCCACAAAATTAATGATGGTAGGTACTTCCATGGGAGGTAGATCTTGGAATCTGGAAATAGAAAATTGGTACCTAAAATTGTTGGCAAACTCTGCCCATGGCAATAAATCGACCCAGTTATCTTAAGAAGAAGAAATGAAAAGTCTAAGAAATGTTTCCAATTCCTGATTCACCAATCTCAGTTTGGCCATTTGTTTGCGGTTGATAGGCGGAGGAAAACTTCAGTTTAATTCCACAAGAGGCACATAAAGCCCTCCATAATTTAGCCACAAATTGCATCCCTCAATCCAACACTATCACCTTGGGTAGTCTGTGAAGATGGAAGATGTCACGAATGAACATTTTGGCCAAATGTGGAGTAGATGAATGTCCCACCAAGGGAAAAAATGGGCCATTTTTGAAAATTGGTCCACTACCACCCAGATAGTAGTATGTCCCTTGGAGGGTGGAAATTCAGAGATAGAATCCATCGACAGATGAGTCCAAGGAACATCAGGAATAGGCAAAGGACACAAAGGGCCAATAACTTTGTTGCGTGTGGATTTATGATGAGCACACTTGGCAGAGAAAACAATAAAATTCTGGAGGTCTTCCTTCAAAAGTTTTGAGGATGCCCGAGTGACCTGCAAACAAGTAGGCATGAGCCCAAGTTAAAAAGTTCTTACACAACTAAGGTGGTACAATTATCTTTCCAGGAGGAGAAGAAGGAGGTGGAGTAGGATGAGGAAGCAACTGAGTGTGAGCAAAGATAAGAGGATCTAGAATAGGACAAACTTGAGGTTGTTGTTCTTCTTCTTGTGGAGGCAGAAAGGACTGGGAGAGTGCATCAGCCTTTTTATTTTGTATGCCAGTACAAAATTGGACTTTAATATTAAACTGGGAAAAAAAGAGACCAACGAGCTTGTCTGGCATTCAAACAATGAGTTGTCTTGAGATAAAGAATATTCTAATGATCAGTGATGATAGTAATAGGAAATTTAGCAGCTTCCAAAAGGTGTTTCCATTCCTCTAGTGCCAATCTCATAGCCAACAATTCTTGATCCACTATGGCATAGTTCTTCTCAGCAGGGGAACATTTGTGAGAAAATAAACTACAAGAATGATTCTTTCCATTTTCAGCCACTTGAGAAAGTACAGCTCGCACTCCTACTGAAGAGGCATCAACTTCTAATGTGATGGGTTTTTCAAGTTGTGGTTGACAAAGAATTGGAGATGTGGCTGTTTTAAGGGCTTGGAAAGCAGCCACTGCTGCCAGAGGCCAACAAGATGGGTTAGCACCCTTCTTACTCAGCGCCGTGATGGGAGCAACAATCGTAGAAAAGTTTAAAATTAATCTTCTATAATAATTAGAGAAGCCAAGAAACCGTTAGATGGCTTTCAAAGAGTGCGGTTGGGGCCAGTCTAGGATGGTCTTATCTTGTCTGAATCCATTTTAAGGGGATTTCCCGATATGATTTGCTCCAAAAATGGCATGGAGGACTGTTCAAAAAGGCATTTATAGATTTTCCCATACAGATGATGACTTCAAAGAGAGTACAAAACCTCTCTGAAATGTAGGCAATGCGATTGCAGGTTCTCTGAAAAAATTTAAATGTTGTCCAGGTAGACTACAACAAATTCTTAAAGGACATATCATAAGTTTTCATTAACGTAACTCTAAAAAACTGCTGGCACATTACAAAACCCAAAAGAGATCACCAAGTACTCATAATGGCTGTCTCACATATTAAAAGTGGTTTGCCATTCGTCCCCTATTTTGATACGGATTAAATTGTAGGCTCCACGGAGATCCAATTTAGTGAAAATGGATACTCCACAAACCTTGTCATAAAGCTCCAAGATGAGTGGCAAAGGATATTTATTTTTCACAGTGATTTGATTCAGGCCATTTTATTTATTTATTTACTTATTAACAGTTTCTTATATAGCGCAGCATATTCCGTTGCGCTTTACAATTGGAAACATTGATAGAACAAAACAGGGTAATAACAGACAGACATAGAGGTAAGAGGGCCCTGCTTGCAAGCTTACAATCTATAGGGAAACAGGCATTGATACACAAGGATAGGTGCTATATATATTGCAATTTGGTCTGGCCAGAATGCAGAGTTTCTTGGTGGGCTGCATGATCCAGTCACATAGGATTGTCGGCAAAATGTCAGGAGTATGTGAAAAAAAGACAATATGTGAGGTTATGTGTGGACTGTGAGAGGGGATGTGATAAGACATGGAAGCTATGAAGGTTATGTGGTCTATGCAAGGTCTGAGACGTCCGTCTTTCTTCTCAAAAAGACAAATCCGGCCCCAGCAGGAGAAGAAGATGGTCTTAAATGTTTTTGGTTTTCTTTTAAGTAGTCAGACATAGCAGCTGTTTCCGGAGCCAAAAGAGGGTAGTACGGTCACGAGGTGGCATCTTCCCAGGGATAAGATCGATACCACAGTCCCAAAGGTGATGGGGAGGAAATTTTTCCACAGCTTGTTCACAAAAAACATCAGCAAAATATTGATAAGGTTTTGTCAAACAAGAATCTGGTTTAGAAATTAATGGATCAGACATAGGAAGCTTCGGGTTAGATTCAATAGAGACTTGTTGGGTTCGTACTGAGACAACATGAGGAGGCACTGGTGAAAACAATTGAATCCCCAAGCTAGGACATGCATGGCAGACCTAAAACTAGGGCATGGGGAGTTATAGGTAGAACCAGGAGATCTAACTCTTCTTGATGTAGGCATCCTACCCGAAGTGAAACAGGTAGAGTAACTCAAGATATAACATCTCCAAGGATAATATTGCCATCTACCCCAGAAAGAGCCAACTTGCTTGGAAAAGGAAGAACTGGAATTCCTATGTGTCAGAGATTTAGAAATAAAAGGCTTCAATATTTTTTGCTCGAGTTTTGAAACAAATAGACACCAGCAGAAGGTTATCCAACAAATTGGAAGGCTTAGTTAACACCTCAAACCAGATGCTCCCAGACCCAGTTGGGGTTTTTGTTTTCCCGAGAGAAAACTTTAAGAGTATGTTCAGGGGACGCACAGTAGAGGCAAAGCTTGTTCTGTAATTGGTGGGTCCGCTGAGCCAGAGTCAAATGAGACCTATTGATCGACATAGGTTCCTCTTTAGTTGGTGCAAGAGAGGAAGCATGTGCAGCTGGCAAAAATCAATCTTTGAAATGATTTTCACGCCCATTCTCTGTGGTGCAAGTCTATTTTAATACATAACGATATTACTTCTGATAGGTACTCAGAAACATCTCGAGAGGCTAATTCATCCTTCATTCTCTTGGATAATCATGAAGAAATGCTGCCCTAAGTGCCTCATTGTTCCACTTTAACTTAGAAGCGATTGTCTGGAATTGAACCACATACTGGCCCATTGTATGTGTCCCTTGTCTAACTCAAAGAAGATCAGAGGATTCCAAGGCAGTCTAGCCCAGCTCAACAAAAATTCTCTTGAACAAACAATTAAAAGAAAAACAAGAACAAGACCAGGCCCAGATTATGCAGTGCTTACAAAAACTAATGCAATGAGTTGGTGTCACTTAGCTGCCTCCAGTACAACCAGCTCCACCTCCTTCGGTGACATTTCAAACTGCTGGTCCTTCCGCACCATTATGGATACTAAATTCCTCAAAGTATTATGGGGATCTCAAAGGCTTTTGAGGGTTCCTGAATCAGTGCTCGATTCAGTTTGAGGTCCAGGTGGTGAATTTCCTTTCTGAGAGTGCAAAAATGGCTTATGTTATCTTGCTACTGTCTGGACAGGCATTGGCTTGGCCTCTCCATTATGGGAAAGAAATTACCTTCTGGTTAATAATAGCACTGATTTCTTGGAAGCATTCTAGAAGGTCTTCAATGATCCCTGGTGAGTATCCTTAGCAGGGTCAGCTATTCTGCAGTTGAAGTAAGGTAACCAATCTGTGGGACAATATGCTGTACAATTCCAAACCCTTGCCTCGGAGTTAGGGTGGAACAATGAAGCCTTGGCCATTGCATTTATGCAAGGTCTGTCAGAGCAAATTTAAGATGTACTTGCATCTAGAGAATTGCCACCTTCTCTGGATGACCTGATTTCCTTGTGTATCCGAGTAGATCTTCACCTCAGAGAGAAATCAGTCTCGGTACTTCAGCTACAATCTCGCCCCACAATTCATGACACCAGTTGAACATCCAGAAGAGCCCATGCAGATCAGGAAGTCACATCTTTCTGCTGCAGAGAGGGAAAGTAGATTCAAGAATAAGCTGTGTCTGTACTGTGATGAACCAGGTCATCTTCTCTCTGGCTGCTAAAAACATTCAGGAAACAAGACGGCTTAACTGATCGAGGGGTGGTCAGATTAGGCGCATTTCAACACACCCCAAAATAAAATGCTTCCTCCCAGATTACCATCAATGTGACTCTAGTCCTCTAGATGCCTTCTGAAATTATTAAGGACTTTTTAGACTTGGGTGCCAATGGCAATGTCATTACAGCAAAGAAGTTACATGATCTAGGAATCCCTAATGTGCCTCTACAAACACCACTCTGTATCATTGGAGTGGATGGGAATAAACTTCCCACAGCTACCATCCATTCCCAAATGACAGAATTACCATGCAAGTAGACACTCTCCATTGGGAATGATAGCATTATATATACTCCCATCAGCCAAAAGTCCAATTATCCTGGGTCTTCAATGGCTCCGCAAGCATGCTCCCATAGGTCATGTTTGTCATCTGCCAAACCTCCACATTGTGTCATCCAGATTTCCGCCATCTCTCCAGAAGATCCTCTTCCAGCTCCATACCAGTCCTTCAGGGATGTATTCAGTAAAAAGGCTGCTAAGACCCTTTCTGCATATAGGAAGTGGGACTGCGCTACAGATTGTTACCTGTGAAAATGCCTCCTCATGGAAGGGTCTTTCCTCTCTCACTTCCTGAGTCCCAGGCAGTGTCAAAATACATTAAAGAGAATCTGGAATGCAGGTTCATCAAGGAGTCCAAGTCACCTGCTGGAGCTGGTCTATTTTTTGTTAAGAAAAAAGATGAAGGCCTGAGACCGTGCATTGATTACTGGGGCCTGCATTCTATTACCATCAAGGACTGGTTTTCCCTACCCCTGTTCTCTGAGGGCTTCGATTGGATAATGGGGCAAATTTTTAACAAAACTAAACCCTTGCGGGTTTTACAATCTAATTAGAATACAATCTGGGGATGAATGGAAGATGGACTTTAATACTCATGGTGGCTGCTACGAATATTTAGTCATGCCTTTTGCATTAAGCAACACTCCAGCTGTTTTCTAAAAATACATGAATTATGTCTTCTGGGATCTGTTATATAAGTACGTGGTGGTATACTTAGATGACATCCTGATATTCTCTGAAGAACTAATGAGCAATTGCTAACACATATGTGAAGTACTGTCACAACTCCATGCCAACCAGCTTTTATGCAAATTTGAGAAATGCTCCTTCAAGCAAAAGGAACTGACATTTCTGGGGTACGTCATTTTGGGTTCCTGCCTGCGGAAGGAGCCAAAAAAACTTTCTGCCATTGTCAATTGGCCTCGTCCAATTTGGTTGAAAGCAATATAACGCTTGGGCTGTGCTTTCGTAGAAGGATGAAGAGGGCAAGTGGAATTGCTGTGGTTTCTTCTCTCATAAGTTCTCTGATCTGGAGAAGAATTATGCTATTGCGGATATGAAACTATTAACCATCAAGTCTACTCATGTAATCAGTCAATTAATTTGCACTGCACATGCATGAGGCAGACGATGCTGTGAGATCTGCATATGCAGAGGGTATGCAGACCCATGTCAGAGTGATTGACATGAAGTGCCATTTGTGGGTGGTGATGTGTGGGTGGTCATGCGAATGCAGGTGTGCCAGTGCATCTCAACGCCATTGTACAGGCATGCATGAATTATCCAATGTGATACCAGATGCCTCCTGATTAATCAAAGCGTGCGCAAAAGTTTGAAATTTCTTAGTGAGGTCTGGGCTTCCTTAAATGTGCATATGAGTCCGATGTTACCAATTAATTCGCTATGTTGCCCTAGTATACGGATGTGAGTAAGGTGAAGTGGGCGTCCTTATGTCAGGCTTCATATGCAATGTGAATGCACACAATTAAATAGTACCGCTGATATTAGCAACTGCAGTGCGCGCATATAAGCAGAATTGTGTTCTGTGCTTAATCAGGCCCTTTGTTCCATTGAGGGGTCTACCTTTGGCATCAAAATTGGTGAAGTATTCATAAGAAAAATCTTTAGGGTTCCCGAGTTTCCCAAGGACATTGTTTCTGATCGAGGGATGCAGTTAACTACAAGATTCTGGAGAGCATTTGCAAGTGCTTTGGCATCAACCTGAGCTTCTCTTCAGCCTACCATCCCCAGATAATGGTCAGACAGAGCGTGTAAACCAAGATTTGGAGAAGTTCATGTGGATGTACGTTTCAGTCAATCAAGATGATTGGATTTCCCTGTTGCCATGGGCTGATTTTTCCCACAATAATTTGTTTCATGAGATATTGGGCCACACTCCATTTTCCATTCAGTACGGTCTGCATCCTGTGTTACCTGAGTTACCAGGCCTGGTCAGTGTCACTTCCAGCCATCCATGGTAATGGGTACCGGTTCTTCAAGATCTGGATGGAGGTAAAGAAGAACCTGTGCAAAGCCTGTTCAAGGTGTAAACTGTTTGCAGACAGATAGAGGAAGAGGGGTCTAGTACTAAGCCTCGGTGATAAAGTTTGGCTGTCAACAAAACACCTAAGTTTAAACGTCCCCACAATGAAGTTAGCTCCTAGATTCGTTGGTCCCTTCTAGATTCTCCAGGTGATTAATTCAGTGGCATTTTGTCTGAAACTTCCTGGTACACTGAAGATACCCAATGTATTTCATGTCTCCCTTCTAAATACCTGTACTTAATCGATTC
This sequence comes from Taudactylus pleione, assembly GCA_031769625.1. NCBI lineage: Eukaryota > Metazoa > Chordata > Amphibia > Anura > Myobatrachidae > Taudactylus > Taudactylus pleione. Next base: position 1,616,120 of record JAUIMM010000780.1, read on the forward strand.
TCAACACCATGCAATCCTCCCTTTGCAATTCCGGTAGACCATAAGGAAGAATATGAAGTGAAGCAGATCTTGTACTGTAAGATGTCTCAAGGATCTTTTCAGTTCTTGGTGGATAGGAAGGGGTATGGTCCTGAGAAGCGTTGCTGGGTTAAGGCATCAGATATTCATGTGCCTCAACTTCTTCAAAATTTCACCGGAAATTTCCTGAAAATATTTTTTGGGATGTTTGGAGCCCACCCCTAGAGGAAGGGGGTAATGGCAAAGTGTGCCTGACACCGGGTATTACTTACCAGGTCTGACGGCATTGGGGTCCAGATTAGCGGTGGGCAGTGGGTGGGAAATCCCCTGTGCCCACTGTTAGTGTCTTGCCTCTGGCGTGTCCCCGCCGGGTTTATGCAGCTGTAAATGCAGGCAGCCACAGCTCCCCCTAGGGATGCATGCACCAACCTGTTGGAAAATTTAAAGGGATAAGTACACCTCCTAGTAACGTCACATGAGCCACCCAATTTAATCTTCCCCTTTATGAGGGAGGCTCAGGGTGTATTCTTGTGCCAGAATAAAAACTCCATTAGCTTAAGCGAGCGTTCATACCCGAGTGAGTCTATTTGTTAGTTCTGACCCTTGGCTTGTTTGTGACTTGAATCCATCTTCTCCCTGGTACTGTTCTTGGTATTCCAGTTCTTACCTTGACTTCTTTACTGACCCAATATTGCCTGATCCCTGGTTCTGACTCAGCTTTTTGACCATGTTGGAATGCCTTCATCATTCTCCACTCCAATCCAGAGTACACCAGCACTTGTGCTAGGGAACCTAGTCTGAGGGCATGTTGGATGCAGCTATGTCCAAACCTCCAGCACGTTAGACTGTGCACCTCAGATCTTAGTCTCGTCAATCCCGAAGTTTGGGTTAGCATCTATTATCTATCCATGAGTTGTGACAGTTGTGACTTAATTTAATAATTTTTAATGCTTCTTTTCTGATCTTAAATGTGATTTGCAGTTCTGAGATTTCTATTTTAGAAATAAATTTCTGGCCCTCTCCACCTATGTCTGGCATTCAGCTTCAACATTTTACTGATATGTCTCGGTCTCAGGGATTTTGTGGATACTGGTGCGTGGTGTGCCATCTGTGGAGATGAGTTTAATCAACAAATTGATTATTGGGCTACTTGAAACTGCACTTCTTGGAGCAAGATATATGCATGTCCAGGTCTCAGAAAACCAACAACAGCCAAATTTAGGGCTTCCGAGTTGAATCACTTTGTGGTACCGAGTTGAACCAAGTCCCAGTTCAGATATACCCTCGGATCGGAACTCAGATTTAAAAACCAGACTCGGGTTTTGGATGGCATGTTTACAGGTCACAGTTATGTCATTTTAGCTTTTTTTTTTCTTCTTAATACAGATCCAAAACACGTGAAGGTGGTTTTCAAAACCAAAACTAGAACATGAATCCGGATCCAAAACCAAAACAAACACATCTCTAAAATACACTCTCACACACCTTGTATATCCTTATACTGAAACCCAAAAACACAAATAGTTAATGAAAATATTTTCTGTGAAATATTAAAAAATTGGAATTTACACCTATATATAAATAAAAATAATACATTCTGAAGTAGATAAGGCAGCAGGCAGGTGTTTAGAGATTTCCCTCTCTATCTTGGCTTAAAAACAAAAGGGCCTTTAGGCAACATTTTTAAAGTTGTCTCTCACATTGACAGTTAATGTTTTATTGATTAATTTTGCATCATATGTTCACTGCAATATCTCATTGTTTATGCTTGAAGGTATGGTTAAAGCCTCTGTGAATATTTACTGTACTAAGCATTCTTGTCAGATTTAAGTCTCTTCAAGCAGCCAAAATAAGGCATCGGGCAAAGTGGTATATTTTTAAGTCTGTACTGATTTGTTTTTATTTTGTTATTAGCAAAGTGGGTTATCTACTAAACAGTTCAAATCTGCCAGGATGCAGTAGCCCAAAGCAACTAGCTGGCAATTTCTATAAAGTTTATAATGCTGTTTAAGCTGTGAATGCAAATTTGATTGGTTGCCACTGCATGACTACGTCTAAATTTACACTATTTAATTTATTACTCCAATACCTTATTAAATATTTATGTTGATTTCTAACTATTTTACTGTCACATTTGTCAATATTACCCATCAATGCATCACAATATTTAAACTGTTGCAGCAGGGAGACAAGGCAACAATGCATACATGGCTGATTCAGTCACCCCAGCATGGTATCTCAGAGGTTAGCAGTACTGTCTCACAACACTGGGTTCATGAGTTTGACACCCGACCAGGGAACTAAATGTGAGTAGTTTGAATGTTCTCCTCTTGCATGCATAAATACATACTGGTAGGTTAATGTATCCTACTGTAGTGTGTTTGCATAAGTGAGTTAGGGAATTTAGGCCCTCATTCAGAGCCGTACGCTCTGAGCAGAGCGCACGCTCTGAATGAGGGCCGGGCTCCATTTTCATGGAGCGTCCTCCTGGACGCTCGTATGGCTGTGGGTCACCACCCACAGGCTATACGAGCGTGCTTTTTGATGGCCGCGATGGTCGAGACCATCGCGACCATCGAAATTGTGAGCCGGAGCCTGCGGTTGAGGTTTTCAACCGCAAGCTCCGGAGTGATTTTGGCTCTATCAGAGCCAAAATCACTCCCACTGACATCACTAGTGATGTCAGTGGGCCGGCTTCTGACGGGAGGCGTTCCCGTGGGAACGCCCCCGTCAGGGAGGCACGCCCCCGGCATGCCCACCAAAGGGGGCGTGCTGTCAATCAACATTGACAGCACGCCCCCTTTGATCGGACACAACGAGCGAAGGACTTTCCTTCGCTCGTCGCGTCTGGTGCATGCGCACGACGGAGCTCCCTCCGTCGTGCGCATGCTCAGTGCATAACATCGACCCACTTGCGAGCGGACAGCCGCTCGCGAGTGTGTCTGAATCAGGCCCTTAGACTGTAAGCTCCAACGGGGAGGACTGATTTGAATGACAAATGTTCTCTGTACGGCACTGTGTAATAGGTGGTGCTAGATAAAGAAACATGAGTAATAGTAATAGGAATGCATAGATCTCAGTTCTATATGGTTGGAAACATATGGTAAGCCACCAGCCATGACAAGACTCCTCTGCTCTGATGGTACTACACTACATGATAACAGCACCTACTTTGGGTAATGCATTAATGTATTTCTACACTGAGAGCCAACTCACCTGGAGGCACCCCAATATCCTTGAATATGGCACTACAAGGATCAGCATACCCTCCAACTACTGATCCCACCCATGCCTCTCTTAACAGTACTACACAGAATGGTAACCACTAAAATCAATTCATAAAAAAAAAAAAAAAAAAATGTATGAAACAAAGTTTGTGCGCTCGCTCTGAATCAGTGCCCTCCTCCATGAAAATGGAGCGGCCTCCTGGCCGCTCGCATAGCTGTGGGTAACCACCCACAGCATATGCGAGCGTCCATGATGATGGTCGCGATGGTCTTGACCATCGCAACCATCGGGCTTGCGACGGAGACCCTGTGGTAGGGTCTCGCTGCCGCAAGCCCTGGAGTGATTTTGGCTGGCACGCCCACCTAAGGGGGCGTGCTGTCAATCAACATCGACAGCACACCCCCTTTAGTGCGAGACCTGGAGCGATGGAGAGCCTTTCGCTCGCCGGGTCTCGCGCATGCACATGACGGAGCTCCCTCCGTCGTGCGCATGCGCAGTGGGGGAACATCGACCCGCTTGCGAGCGTCCTTTGCTCATGAGCGGGTCTGAATGACCCCCTGAGATCTCTACATTACCATTTTGTGGTTGGAAAAAACCTTTCGGCTCCTGATTTTACAGACAGGGATTTAGAGAGTGATCACATAGTGTATGCAGACACCGACCAGCCTGTTTTAAGATGCCCACTTGTGCACGTCATGTCCAGGAAGTGTATGAAACCATCGGTACATCGGATGCTGTCGCAGCACTTGAGGTTGACCATACCCTGCTGCAAGCACCGCGAGCACTTCAGTGTAATAACCAGCCAGGTGACGTGTACTATGATGCTGTCTTATAATTATGCACACCTCTAACACGCTGTTGAGATGGTCAGGTACACCTGCGTTTGCACCTCTACTCCCTCATTTTTAATGGCCAATCCCTGTTACCACCTACAAATGGCTTCCCCTGTCACTCACTCTGCTGGGCTGTCTATGCGCAGCGAGCGAATGCATTGTGAACTTTCGCTAAGGTATGCGCACTGCGATGCATACACATGCGCACAATGCATACCATCATCAGCAGCGAAAGTATGCATCTTAGCGAGCGGGTATGAATCAGTCCCAGAGCCCTAAGGGCCTGATTCAGACCTGCTTGCGAGTGCATAGCGCTCGCAAGCGGGTCGATGGTGGGCCATTGCATGAGCCCCGGAGCGAGTGAGAACTTCACTCGCTCTGGCACTCATTACAAGACAGGGTGGCTGTCGATGTTGATTGACAGCTCGCCCTGTTTTGTAGGCGGGGAGGGGCGGTGGCTGGCAAATGGAGGCATCCCTGAATGAATGCCTGCCATTTGTGGGCGGCCCTACTGACATTACTTGTGATGTCAGTAGTGGACTTCCTGTTCTAATAGAGCAGGAAGTCCACTCAGGCTTGCGAGACCTGAGACCCTACCACAAGGGTCTCCTCACAAGCCTGATGGTCGCGATAATTACTATCATCGCCAGGCCGCCCGCTAAAGCTGTGCGTGGTCACTTTTCCTTTGCTTTTCCTTTTGTGGTTTTGTCACTCTCTGCCACAATCCCTGTTTGGGAATCTAGCCCCCTAACCTTTTCATGTTCCATAAAGTGGCCTCAGAGTGGATGCAAGTCTGACATGGCTGCTGTACAGGTATTATTTTATTACATAAAAAATGAGATTTAAAAAGAACTCAGCCACCAGAGTGCTCCAGTGTTTGAACCCTCTCCGCATCACAAACTGGCATACATCACAAGGAGGGAGTGGTACATAAACATTGCATAGTTCAAAGCTCATTAGATTCCAAATCGAGTGATATTTTGAATCTCTTTCACAGATCAGTGAGTAATTCCAAGTGTATAAAATTTCTGATCCATATTGTTAAAATTTTTAATTGTCAGATTCAATAGACTCCAAACTGATCATCTTTATTTAAACCATAAATTATGTGTGAAAGAGTAGTTAGTGTTCATTCTAGCACACTTCACCTGTCACAACACAAGCCCTGCAGTACCTCTTTCCTACTTGTGGTATTGCTCTTTGCTCTGGTGCATCTAGCACACACTGGTCTGTATCTGAGTAGTTTGTTGCATCAGTTGAGTGTGCTAGAAGTAACAGAGCAGAGAACAACACCCCCGGCTGGAAAGAGAAATTGCACGGATTGTGACAGGTGCAGGGTACTGCAATGAAGAATAGAGGGTAAATTTAGTAAAGTGAGAGTTTTTAGAAGGGAGTTTTAAAAGAGATGTTGCCCATAGCAACCAATCAGATTCTACTGAACATTTAACTAGCACCTTCTAGAAGATAATAGCTAGAATCTGATTGGTTGCTATGGGCAACATCTCTTGTAAAACTCACTTCTAAAAACTCTCACTTTAGAAAATTTACCCCTAGTAGTGTTTTAGAGAAGTAAATGTAAGGCTCTAAATGCAATAATTGCTGTGGTGGCAAACTGTGATGACAACCATCCCTATTTAATTCTATAGCTGCAGTCCCTCAATGCAGAATATTGTCTTACACCTTAATAGACTTACAGATGGGGATATTTGTAGAAACCCATTAATGCTTCAAATCTGCAGACTTTGTGGTTATTGAATAACCTTTTATCATTTATCTCCTGGGTATGCTATTCCTAGGTACTCATAACGAGCCTGCGACTCAAACCTACAGTATATGTGACACCTTCAACCTGTAATCATTAGCGTTAGAGATAAAGTGCCTTTTTATAGTCCATCCCAGGGTTCTAATCACATCTGCACGAGCAGCACAGATGGTGTAATGGTTAGCATTACTGCCTCACAGCACTGAGGTCGTGTTTTGATTCCCATCATGGCCCTAACTGTGCAGAGTTTGTATACTCTCCCTGTGCTTGCCTGCGTTTCCACACTCCAAAAATATACTGGTAGGTTAATTTGCTCCCAACAAAATTATCCCTAGTTTGTATGTGTGTGAGCATGTGGTAGGGAATATAGATTGTAAGCTCCACTAGGACAGGGATGGATGTGAATGGCCAAATATTCTCTGTAAAGCGCTGCGGAATATGTCTGCACTATATTAATAACTGGTAGTAATAATAATAATAATAATAATAATAATAATAATAATAATAATAATAATAAATAATTATTGCACAGAGTGCCTCGGCTCCTGTGACTTTGAAAGAGGAAGCATTTCCCTCTATGAATCAGACAGGTCATTTGTAATCCAGTCCTGACAGCGTGATTTGAAAAGGCCAAAAAAAAGAATATACTAAACAAAGCATCTAAGCAATTATTCACGCTGTTTCACATTATACTGATAATTGTAGGGGGCCAGGTAACATTTAAGCTTATTAATGCAAATTTTTCACTATTGTTTCCCCTTTGCTCGCCCGACTCTCTGATCATATACCCTTTAATTATTTCTTTGAACGCTTTATTGTTTCGCATCCAGCACCTCCTATTGTGCCTTTTGAATTCTTAATGATGACAAGGATTGTTTCCTGTTTACCTTTAAATCTACTACTGTACCTGCAATGCAGCATTATCTGAGTGCGGGTCAGGGAATAGTTGGCTAGGATACTGTAGTTGGATGTAGCCCTGTAGCAAAAAGGTAATCATATTGATTTTTTTTTCACTACAGCAGCATATTTTTTTTCCTTTCTTTCCAGCTGTTTGGCTGAATCACAAATACTGTAGCACAGAGGAGCTCGTGGTCAGAATCTAAACCCTGGTTTCATACCTGTGCTTCAAGTTGCACATTTCCTCCTAGATCAGCCCAGGTTATTCACCTGTTTGAGGAATTGTTTTATATATATATATATATATATATATATATATATATTTGTAATTATTATTTATTTCTTTTTTTAACGTGTGCAGCTGGTGTGCAATTTATTTGACCTATTTTTAGACAGAGTGAAATCTTCTCAGTTAGACTGCTGCTCAGGTACGTATGTGTGTGGATTAATATTAACCTACATTGAGACATGTACAAGCTACAGTGTGTGTAAAATAGCTGCTGATGGGATGCTGGGAAGTAATGCAGAATGCAGACTTTTATACATTTTGACTGTAACAAATTGTATATAAACTGAAACGATTCCAGCGGTTAGTGTCATGGATCTTTCATCTTACGGTTATCTACGAGTTCTCTTTGCAGTCCAGCCAGCACCAGATCATTACACAGCGCAATGGGACAAACAGGTTGGGTGGAGAAAACACAGTTCTGCATGTTTCATTGAATATTATACTTCCCAAACCTACATTCACAAACTTTCTAGAAAAATAAACACAAACCTATTTTGGATCTGTTCTAGTACAAATGAGGATTGGGAGCAGGAAAATCTCCGTATAAAAATGTAACTTAATCTCTCCGCCACCCCTCTTTTTTTTTTTTTCTATTCTTCTCCCTCCCATACAATGCAAGTATATAGACCTAAAACATAAATATTTAATTATTCAGAATTATGTTGTTATTCAATATGCTACCTTGTCCTTATTTTTGTTATCTCTAATTAATCTGAAAAGTATATACAAACTTCTTTGTTCCTTGTTTCACATACTTTATTGTGATGACTTTGTACCTTTTTGAAATGTCTCAACTTTTTTTTTTTTGCACTACTACTGACTAGTGCTGCAGTAAATCATACAGTAAAAGCACACTACCCCGCTTCAAAGGCAGCCAATCCCAAACAGCCAGCTTGGAAAAATGCTTGTGAATGGCTGAGCATTTAATTCCAGCCTTTATCAGTTAGCTATATGGGTTCATGTATTTTTTTTAGGGTTCTAGTTAAGGGATGAGGTGTCGAGGGCAGGACTGGTAACAACAATCTGGCCCATCATTTTTTTTGTATTATTTCTGACATTCCATGTTGCTGTACATTAGGGGTGAGAGGGTTCGGATTTCTGAAATCCGAACCCCCCCGATCCCCCCCGATCCGAGGCCGATCCGAGTCAGGCTCGACTTTTCCCGCCTGACTCGGATCTGAAATCGAGGCAAAACATCATCATCCCGCCTTCCGGATCTCGCGGGTTTTGGATCCTATATAAGGTACCCGCGTCGGCGCCATTTTCTCACTCGGCTGTGGACAGTGAAGAGGGAGGGTGGGAGTTAGGGCTGGCTGGGCTGTGTAGTGTAGTGTAGTGTAGTGCAGAGTAGTGTTGTGCTGCGCTGTGCTGCTGTTGTCCATAGGGGCTGTGTCCACTACTTCAAAGTCCAAAGGGGCGGCTGTGTTGTGCTGTGCTGCTGTTGTCCATAGGGGCTGTGTCCACTACTTCAAAGTCCATAGGGGCTGGCTGGACTGTGTTGTGCAGTCAGTTGTCCATAGGGGCTGTGTCCACTCCAAAGTCCAGTGCAGTGTCCCAGTCCTAAAGGGGTGCTGTAGTGTTGTCCAGGGGGTGCTCTGTCCATTAGGAGTGCTCCCCCAAAGTGCTAAAAAAATATATTTTTTTTCTGTGTTTGTGAATTGTGTGCGCAGTAGCTGCACGTGCATCAACAAAGTAGTGCCAAGCGTGCGCCTGTGTCATATGAAAAGGGCCGGCTGCCTTGACCGTTAAAGGGTGCTGTAACCCCCAAAGTACACTCCAAACCAAATAAAAAAATATTTTCTGTGTTTGTGAATTGTGTGCGCAGTAGCCGCACGTGCATCAACAAAGTAGTGCCAAGCGTGCGCCTGTGTCATAAGTAAAGGGCCAGCTGGCTTGACCGTTAAAGGGTGCTGTTACAACCAAAGTACACTCCAAACCAAATAAAAAAATATTTTCTGTATTTGTGAATTGTGTGCGCAGTAGCCGCACGTGCATCAACAAAGTAGTGCCAAGTGTGCGCCTGTGTCATAAGTAAAGGGCCAGCTGGCTTGACCGTTAAAGGGTGCTGTAACAACCATAGTACACTCCAAACCAAATAAAAAAATATTTTCTGTATTTGTGAATTGTGTGCGCAGTAGCCGCACGTGCATCAACAAAGTAGTGCCAAGTGTGTGCCTGTGTCATAAGTAAAGGGCCGGCTGGCTTGACCGTTAAAGGGTGCTGTAACCCCCAAAGTACACTCCAAACCAAATATAAAAATATTTTCTGTGTTTGTGAATTGTGTGCGCAGTAGCCGCACGTGCATCAACAAAGTAGTGCCAAGCGTGCGCCTGTGTCATAAGTAAAGGGCCGGCTGGCTTGCCCGTTAAAGGGTGCTGTAACCCCCAAAGTACACTCCAAACCAAATAAAAAAATGTTTTCTGTGTTTGTGAATTGTGTGCGCAGTAGCCACACGTGCATCAACAAAGGAGCAGCGCCAAGCGTGCGCCTGTGTCTCATAAGTAAAGAGCCGGCTGGCTCATTTCTTAAAGGTTGGTGTAACCCACAAAGTGCACTACTCTCCAGCAAATATAAAAAAATATTTTCTGTGTTTGTGTGCGCCTTAGCCGCACGTATATATCAAATCGATATAACATAAATGGAGGACCAAACTTTCTCCGATAAAATTAAAATAGAGAAAGATCAAGAACCACTTCCTCCTAGTGCTGAAGCTGCTGCCACTAGTCATGACATAGACGATAACATGCCATCAACGGCGTCTACCAAGGCCGATGCCCAATGTCATAGTAGAGGGCACATACAATCCCAAATGGCAAAGTTCAGGAAAATGACCTTGAAAAAAACATTTAAATCATCTGAAGAGAAACGTAAACTTGCCAATATGCCATTTACGACACGGAGTGGCAAGGAATGGCTAAGGTCTTTCCCTATGTTCATGACCAGTGGTTCAGCTTCACATGACGATGGAAGCCCTCCTCCCACTAAAAAAATCAAAAGAGTTAAGCTGGCAAAAGCACAGCGAAGAACTGTGCGTTCTAAGAAGATATCACAAATCCCCAAGGAGAGTCCAAGTGTGGTGGTGGTTGCGATGCCTGACCTTCCCAGCACTGGACGGGAAGAGGTGGCTCTTTCCACCATTTGCACGCCCCCTGCAAGTGCTGAAAGGAGCACCCACAGTCCACTTGCTGATATGCAAATTGAAGATGTCACTGTTGAAGTACAACAGAATGAGGATACTGGTGTAGCTGGAGCTGAGGAGGAAGTTGGCGAGGAGGATTCTGATGGTGATGTGGTTTGTTTAAATCAGGCTCTGGGGGAGACAGTTGTTGTCCGTGGCATGAAAAAGCCCATCACGGTCATGCCTGGGCAGAGGAACAAACATTCCACTTCTTTGGTCTGGCAATATTTCTATCCAAATCCGGACAACAACTGTCTTGCCATATGTACCATATGTAAAGGTGAAATAAGTAGGGGTAGGGACGTTAACCACCTAGGAACATCCTCCCTTATACGGCACCGCCAGCGCGTTCTTAAAAAGTTACTGTCACGTTCAGAAACTTTGGCTAAGACCGTAAGCAGTCCAGGGACACCTAAATCCCGTTGTCCTGTTGTATCCAAGTGCCTGCAAACCACACCGTCAACTAACTCCTCATCAATTTCATCCTTAGTCAGGATCGGAAGTAGTCCTGCAGGCCATGTCACTGGCATGACTGACTCTCCTATCCGTGATTCCTCCGGAGGATCCTGCATTGCTTCGCCTCCTGCTGCCGCTGCTGCTGTTGCTGCTGCTGGGAGTCATTCATCATCCCAGAGAAGAAGTAGGAACACCACTACTTTTACTAAACAATTGACCCTCCAACAGTCCTTAGCGAGGAGGATGAAGTACGACAGCAGTCATCCTGAAGCAAAATGTATAACTCATCGCCCAGTGGCTTACCCCACTTAGACTCTCCTGGGGATTTGTGATATCTGACAACGCCACCAATATTGTGCGGGCATTACATCTGGGCAAATTCCAGCACGTCCCATGTTTTGCTCACACAATAAACTTGGTGGTGCAGAATTTTCTGAAAAGCAACAGGGGCATGCAGGAGACGCTTTGGGTGGCCCGAAAAATTTCTGGCCACTTTTGCCATTCAGCGACTCTGTGCCGAAGACTGGAGCGCCAGCAAACACTCTTGAACCTGCCCCGCCATCACCTGAAGCAAGAGGTTGTGACGCGGTGGAACTCAACCCTCTATATCCTTCAGAGGATGGAGGAGCAGCAAAAGGCCATACAAGCCTATACATCCACCTATGACATAGGCAAAGGAGGGGGTATGCACTTGATTCAAGCGCAGTGGAGAATGATTTCTGTGTTGTGCAAGGTTCTCCAGCCCTTCAAACTTGCCACACGTGAAGTCAGTTCAGACACTGCCAGTTTGAGTCAGGTCATTCCCCTCATCAGGCTTTTGCAGAAGCAGCTGGAGAAAGTGAAGGAGGAGCTAAGATGGAGCGATTCCGCTCGGCATGTGGGACTTGTGGATGAAGCCCTTCATTCACTTTGCCAGGATTCCAGGGTGGTCAATCTGTTGAAATCAGACCACTACATTTTGGCCACCGTGCTCAATCCTAGGTTTAAAGCCTATGTGGTGTCTCTCTTTCCAGCCGACACAAGCCTGCAGAGGTGCAAAGACCTGCTGGTGAACACACTGTCAGCTGAAGCAGAACGTGACACGTCAACAGCTCCTTCTTCATTTTCTCCCGCAACTGGGGCTGCCAGGAAAAAACTTAGCTATCCTAAGCAACCCGCTGGCGGTGATGCAGGGCAGGCAGGACCAAGTTTGGACATCTGGTCTGGACTGAAGGACCTGGCAACAATTTCTGACATGTCTACTGTCACTACATATGATACTGTCACCATTGACAGTGACAGCATCCAAGTAGGCATGTCAGACAGTCCATACCTGTACTGGCAGGAAAAAGAGGCAATTTGGAGGCCCCTGTACAAACTGGCTCTATTTTATCTGAGTTGCCCCCCCTCCAGTGTGTACTCCGAAAGAGTGTTTAGTGCAGCCGGGAACCTTGTCAGGGAAAGGCGTAGGAGGTTGATTCCGCAAAATGTGGAGAAGATGATGTTCATCAAAATTAATTATCAACTCTTCCAGGGAGACCAGCCTCCAGAACGTACAGAGGGACCTGTGGTGGTGGATTCCAGTGGGGATGAGTTAATACTCTGTGAGGATGAGGATGTACACAACACTGAAGAGGGTGAGGAATCGGTCAATGAGGAGGATGAGGATGACATCTTGCCTCCGTAGAGCCAGTTTGTGCAGGGACAGATTAATTGCCAGCTTGTGGGGGCCCAAACAAACCAATCATTTCAGCCACAGTTGTGTGGCAGTCCCTGGCGCTGAAATGATTGCTTTGTTAAAGTGTGCATGTCCTGTTTATACAACATAAGGGTGGGAGGGAGGGCCCAAGGACAATTCCATCTTGCACCTCTTTTTTTTCTTTGCAGTATGTACAGTTTGGGGCCTAGTTTTTCAAACTGCCATCCTGTCTGTCACTGCAGTGTCACTCCTAGATGGGTCACGTGTTTGTGCCGCCCACTCGTGTCGCTTAGCATAGTCATCCAGCTACCTCGGTGCAACCTTTTGGAAATAAAAACACTATTGTGAGATGTTCAGTGTTCAGAATAGACTGGAAATTAGTGGAAATTAAGGTTATTGAGGTTAATAATAGCATAGGAGCAGAAAAACCAACACATTCTGTGATTTTAGCTGTTTTTATGCTTTTTTAAAAAAAAATACAGATCCAAAACACAAAACCCAGAACCCAAAACACGGAAGGGTAGTTTTGGCAAAACCAATCCAGATCCAAAACACGAAGAAAGATCCAGATCCAAAACCAAAACGCAAAACACGAAAAGGGGCCGGTGCACACCCCTTCTATATATAGACCTGGAACTTCAGTAGCATTATCTTGCAATAAAATTTGGCATGCACTACAATAATCAGCCAAGTGTGTAATGTGAAATCTCCACAATGAGTCTAGCTACAAATTTTTCCTATCACACTGTCACTTGACTGTCTGACAATGGTGTATCACTCTGCAAGTCAGGTACAGCTGTTTTTCAAATTGTTCTCCTAAGAAAAGAAAAATGTGTGCGACAAAATAACTTTGTAAAATATTATTGCAAAATATTGAAAAAATATGAATTGCTCATAAAAAAGATAATAATAAAATAAACAATGTAATCTGCTTATTTTATGATACTAAAAAAATCTCAATTGCACAAACTCAAACAGGGAGAGGTAACAAGCCTTGGAATGAGATAAAGTGGAGTGGTTGTCTAAAGTAACCAATCAGCTTCTGGCATTTATCTAGCACAGTCTTTGAATTGACAGTTAGATGCTGATTGGTTGTTTGTGGAAAACTCATCCTCCTCTTTATCGCTCTCCAAGGCTTGTTACATCTACCCTAAAGTTTGAAGATAAGCTCATTGTTTCCTATAGAAAATAAAGCAACAACCGGTGATGTTTAACTGCCTCTCCTTATTCTGTTACTCAGAGTCCTGGGCCACACAGACAGGGGAAACAATAATGGGAATTTGTTGCGAATATGCCTAATCAATTCCCTGAACAGACTTGTCAGGGGAGGAAGGAATATTTTTTAATCCAAAGAATCATTAGCCAGATATATGTCAGGTTTAATGATCCCACTGCAGTATTTCAGGTGGGCCAGGCTATTGGCATTGCATTTCCAATGTAAATTGTGCTTTCAAAATAATGTTGAGTATTCCAAGCACAACCCCATTGATGGAAATAGATGATTACCAGAAATGTAAAAGGCAGTAAATAGATTTTTTTTGCCATCACTGGTCATCCTGACAGATAGTATTTACATTCAAGTAATGGTTGTCCATACAATAGCGATAAAGAACATGCTCTGTGTACTCTTTATCTCTTTGATCTTTCACTGTATCACTGTAAAATTGATAGTTAACCTTAATTATTTTGTTAGAATACAGAAGTGATAATATATGTACAACACAGTGCGAGTAGAAACAGTTCAGATTTCTGGTGTCATCACTTCACTGAGGATTAGAACAATTTGTGCTTTATAATGCTGCAGCTCTTCAAAACTATTTAAAATGTTAAAAGAGATTTCTGTGGAGTGTGTAAGAACATTTCATCTAACGCCTCCAACGTTTATATGGTCACAGAACTCTTCTGGCTTCTAGCAACTAAAGTAACAGGTACATTATTCCATATAATACATACCTTTCACTGGCCTGATTGTGATAGGACAGTGTATCATTTCAGGCACTGTCCCACTATCCCACCAATTGGCCGCAGTGTCCTGCAGTGGGGAGGAGGCTGGGAATCCACCTCTCGTCCAATGCTCTGCCTAGCAGAGATTAGATGCCTTGGACATGGAAGTGGCAATAATTAAGTGAAGACAGGAACTGGTGGCATACTCCCAGCATGATGAAAACACAAGCACAGCATTTCCCATGAGGCCATGCCCCCCGTAGCAGGGACATGCCCCATTTTTTATGGCATGCAACCTCCCGGCCTCTAACTCAAGTTGGGAGGCATGTTACACATTTTAATAGGGTGGGATGATTTGTACTAGAGATGTGCGTTAACCTCCATGTTTTGGTTTAGAATCTTGATTCATCTTATGTTGGTTCTGGATTTGGTATTAAGAGAGGAGGCGGTCCAAGTGCAGTCTCTGTCCAGGCCCCTGTCTCTAGCCAAAGGCACATGGAGGAGACTCTTGCACTGTGCCAGAGTCTACTGAGCAGGTTGCTGGGAAAATGGCATGGTGGTCATTTTACCAGATATTTTTCTACTGTGCATGAGCAAATTTCCTGTGAAAATGTAAACCACGTATTTACCTGTTGATTTGTGCAACGCTGCCACCACCGGACTCTGGAGAGGTAAATATTAAAGAAAATGGGTGGAGCGCATGCCCAGGAGCCCAGGTGCACTGCACACCATGCACCCATTATAGGTATGCCACTGTTCAACATCATCAATTCTCTTCCACATTCATGGGCTACAAGAAAAAAGATGGCAATGTTGTTTTTTGTGAAGTGCCAGCATTCTGACCATTGCATCTGCACTTTCGGTCAACCCAGTATTTGCATTCTCTTTAAAGAGGTGTTGGGATAACTTGACACATAAGGTAGTGAAATAACAATTGTAACTGTAGTGGGAGATAGTATTTCCAGCTGGCAATAATGAAGCAGCCATTGGTGAATGATGTTTCTAAGCAGCTAATATTGGTGCATCACAGAAGGGAGGCAGCAGAAAGTAGAGACATAAAATATGAAACAGTCACTGTGGGAACCTTAAAACAGTCAGATGATGATAACCATAACTGTCCTTCCCTATTTATCCCAGATGAACCTTCTTCCTCTCTCTATGCTTCACAGGTACTAAGGTTGTTGTCCACCAGTTTGGAGATGTAGTGTGGCTGTGTTTTCCTTACTATCTTCTAGAGATGAGCAGTTCAGAATTTAGGATATCCGAACCCATCCAAACTTAGGGAATCCAAGCGGTTCCGAGTCCCGGCCTCTGTGTATTACATACATTGGGTATTTTTTATGGACGCAAATTACATCTACTTTTTTTTCAGAAATTTTGCCCAACTCTATGGGGTATATTTACTAAAGTGCAGGTTTATAGAAGTGGAGTTGTTGCCCAGACCCACCAGACTTTACTTATCATTTCTCTAGCGACTTCTAGATGATAATATATTGTGATGGGCAATGGGTAACAAACCTCCACTTCAATAAACCCGTACTTTAGTAAAATAGAGATGAGTGGTTCGGATTTTAGGATATCTGAATCTGTCCGAACTTAGGGAATCTGCGCGGATCCGAGTCCCGGCTCGGATCTTCCAGCTGAGCTCGGATCTGAAAACAAGCCAAAACACAGACATCCTGGCATCAGATCTCAGTGTTTTGTTTCAGAAAGTTGGCGGCTTTGATCCAATGAGTGGCCGCTACCATTGGTAACAGGCTGCTGGTTGGTTTAGAATAGCTGTCTCTCAGCCAACCAGTGGCCTTTTAGCATGGTAGCGGCCACTGATTGTATCTGACAGGCTACATGAGGGGGACATCAGTTCACCAGGCTGCCACAGCCGCAATCACCCGGGCACCTTGATGCATATTACTAATCTACATCTAATTGGAGGGCGCCTGGCTCCTGTGTAGTCAGCCCCACCTCCACCAGATCTGGCTCCACCTCTCTCATCTCCTGAAGTGACTGCAGCTAGGGTAAGCAGCACTACAGCAATATAAGGGTTCTGCTGTGTGGTGTGACATGTATATGGACTCTGCTGTGTGGCATAATGTGTATAAAGGCACTGCTGTCTAGAGTAATGTGTATAAGGGCTCTGCTGTCTGGCATAACATGTATAAGGGATGCTGCTGTGTGGCGTAATGTATTTAACTGGCTCTACTGTGGTGTAACATATCAGGGGTACTACTGTGTGATGTAATGTGAATAATGAACACTACTGTGTGTTGTAATGTGAATAACAGACACTAATGTGTGGTGTAATGTGTAATGTGCCATGTTTTTGTGCCACTGCTCTGTACTTAGTTTAACCAGCCAGCTTGCTGCAGCCTTTGGCCAGTATTGGTGAAAATTATGTGATTTTAGCATTTTTTGTAATTTTTTGAAAAACAGTTACAAAACCAGTCAAGACATTTTGGAAAAACCAAAACTGGACAACAAACTACAACCAAAACCAGCAAAATGGTCTGGTGCACATCTCTATTATCATCACAGCTCCTGGAAACAGAGTCGGGATGGCTGTACTTCATGATGTTCAGCAGCAGCTGTTGTCACCAGGGAGTCAGCAGATATAGTATTACCATATAAGAACCAGAGAAGACAGCAGTGATGACAGGAGATACAGTAAGACAGATGAGCTCTCTAGGTCCAGAGGCTCAACTAAGAGGGGGTTCCAGTAGATTTCCTAAATAACATTCTCCTTGGACAGATGAACTTGTACACTGCCATCTAATTTACTATGCCATTCACAAAATATTATCAATTTACATTTTTTGGGGGGAAGATGATTATGTGGGAGATAGGGCACAAAGACAATTCAAAGTCATTTCTAAATACCACCCAACAATGCCATACATGTAGTTTGGTAGCCTTCCTTACTCAATATAACTAATCTTCCAGATTTAATCTTTGGCTCTCTTAATTCAGTCCTGGGAAAGCAAAATAATTCCCATTGCCCGCAATTGTGAATATACAAATTTTTCAGTAATGGTCACTGATATTTAACTGACATGTTTTTAGAGTATAAAGTATAAAGGTTTTTGACTAAAATATACATACAATTATTCTGATTGAAGGATTCAAAAGCTAATTGACTCTACATAAAAATTGAGTCAGACTGCCAGTCTCCTTAATGTGTGCGCCCTAATGCCTCCCACTGCATCGGAGACAGGTTGGCCTTTGGAGAGGAGGACAGGCCGTCGGGGAAAATATGGGAGTGTGTGTGTTTGTGTGTGGGTAGGTGTCGAGACAGAGACACATCTGTGGGGTTCTCAATGAGGGAAGAAAGACAGCAGAGAGGGGGAGTGGCTAGCCAATGAGGGAGGAACTGTGTTGGTTCATACTGAGATGACACATAAACAAGTATTAAACATAAATAAAACATACAGTAATGCAATACATCATGATTGTATTCACCAAGAAAGAAGATAATTTATGTATAGATTCCACCTCACCCACATTTTATAGAGTGTGATTTCATATAAACTAAAGCAGTAAACTGATTTCTGTAGGTCATTACAATGAGATCATTTTGGGCATACAGTAACATTACAATTTAAGTACTATAATGTTTGTCTGCAGTTACTATAGAGTGATCATGGGTAGATATGCCAAATGAGAGAGCTCCTATGAGATTTAGGCTTCCGGCAGATGTCACCAGAGTACCCGAATGTCTATTTTCAATGGAATAGATACAGTTCATCTTCACATAGCTGTGTTGACTTATTTCTTCTTTCTGTAAAGATGCTCTTGACATATGAACTTCATTTTCTTACTGCAGGAGAGCGAGAGACACGTCCAGAATTTTTATTTGAACAGCTCAGTCTCTGGCCGCTGGAAGAAGATCCCCAGAATTATGGCTATGATAGATAGACTGATGTTTATTTTCAATCTCATTTCAAATACTGGAAGCCCTAATTGTGAAATGGTTGTGCTATTTTAATTAAAAGACTGCTAGATTAAAATAATTAAAATAAATTATTGCTGGCATTAAACGTCCCCACTGACTTTGTTCAAAAATGAGCAATTTCCTTGAAGTGCATTAAATTTTATTCTTTGCTTTTTTTTCAATCTTAGCAGCTGAATATCACATATAATGAGCTTAACATATCTTGTGTATGTAATTAAACTCGGTATACAGTATTAATGAATTAATATTTGATCATTTACGTGAAATCTAATTTTGTGCGAGAAATTCCACATACTGTAGCACAAAATCTATATTCACTGATCTTATGCAAGGCAATACTGAGGATGGTTTAACCAGTAGTGCAGCACTGGGTGCCTGGCTGTAGGGATGGCATGAGTGCTGCCCAGGTGGCACCTGTGCCCAGCTTATTTAATGCCTAAAGACCTTCCTACTGCTGACTCTCCACATACCTACTCCATGCAACATAAAAAGACAGCCAGGCTTACCCCTTTCTATATATAATCCCCACGCATTTTTGTCATATCATACTATCTGAAACAATGTAGGGTTAGTTGAGGGTCATATGGAAAAAAGGAAAATTGTCAGAAGCAATGTAACATTTTCCTTTGTCACACACAGTATGTCGCAAAACTATAACCCTACCAGGTTTATATCTATGTGATGTTCGGTGGAGGAGGTGATCTTCTTCATTACAGATCCTCCAGCTAATGCAGTATGGTAATGTATAGATCCCCTTCAGTAGATGTACCTGGAAGTGATGTGAAGTGAGGGCAGAACTGCGGTTCCATGTCCATAAAGGCCACCAAAAGAATTAATTTTAACCCTTATGGGCTGCTTTGCTTGCCACGCTTCGGGCTCGGTGGTTCGCTTTGCTCGTCACAGGTTTATGTACCCTCTATGTCCATGTGGATGGTAATTGATGAAGTTGGACAGTAACTGATGATGTCAGGGTACATCTACTGAAGGGGTTCTATCCTCTACCAATGCTGTATGCAGAGACCCAATGACTCCCACTAATGATATCATCAGTGCTCTGCAGAGACTGCTAACATCATGGAGCACCGGTGTAATGCAGGGCAGCAGCCTACCTCCACAGTATTTAAGCCTAAACCTGGCATGAATAGTTAATATCAAATATGCAACCACCCTACATTGATCCAGCAAAAAGAAAAAATTAAATGGCATTTGACAAATTATTTTCAGAAACTGTTTGCTGTGTAAACTAGATACTGGTGTCATTTAGCAGCCATCAGATACATGTAAAAAAAAGCTTGCCCTATCAATCACAATATAGAAGTACAAGTGTCCTTATTTGCTATTTTAAAAACATTTTGTGAAGGGAAGTTTATTATACTGTATCAGAGGCTAAGATACCAGACAGTGCCATTGCTGATGGTTCTTCATCACCTACAACCTTACAAACAAGGTCCAAGAAAGTTCATCATTCAAGAATTAAAAGTACATTTTTAAAATGGACAGTCACAACTACCAAAGCATTGGTTTTAAAATTGTACTTTTATTAACAGACAACTCGCCAGTAATGTGTATAGTATGAGCACAAAGGGTGGGTTTAGGTCACCAAGGCCAAAGAAGTGAAAGTCGGACAATAAACCCAAATATAAGAATATCAAAATTTCCTTTTGAAGAAACATGCAAGACCTGATAAACCAATTGGCAGTAGCCAAAATAGTAATGGACATGGTCATTGGAAATGTGGAAACTGCTGAGGTCTAAGACATCGATAATGATGATGTTTATGATGTTGTGCTATGATTCAACATGTGTACTAAAACAGAATATACTGTAGATCTTAAAGCCCATTACGGTTATTAAGCTGTTGGAAAACATTTTAATGGTCACAAACATCATTGTGACCCCTTCAAATGGTGTCCATTTAATCAGATACATTTTCTGAATAACCATTGACACTGTTCTCAATATACAGATCAACTCATGGGAATGCAGGTTAATGCGGGGCTCTTGAAGACCGGCTAGTACCCTAATAGCAAAGCAATAACACGGACAATGACTTACAGGCAGAATATGTAAACAGAAAAAAAGATGCACAAGGAAATTAGGATAGAAAGAGAAATCAGAAACAGCAGCTGAAAAATACTCATGGAGATACAGATTTACCTGAATGGCATCAGAACTTGAATACTGATGATTGAATCCTAAACAGGTAATCTACAGTAGGATGGATGGATTTTGGATATAACAAAATAGCAGAGATTGGACCATACACTGGAACAGTGATAGACCGACACAGGATACCACTGGAAACTCACAAGACCACTAATGACCAGCACCTTCCCAGGGCAGGTGCAAGGTTTCCCTGTGCCCCAGGCAGAACTTCAGCATATGTGTGTCATCAAGTGCAATTGTGCTGTAGACAGTATAATATATACTGTCTACAGTGCCATTACACTTACTGGCACACATACACAAAATATACAGTGCTTGTTCTTTGGACATATGCTGTATTCTGTATGACTGTTGTTCTGTTGGTGGTCTTGATAAACGTCGTGTTTGACCAAAACGTCAACTGACTCATGTAAGCAATAAATTTACTTTTTGCCTGTTGAAAATGCTCTGGTGAGTGCCCCTTTTCTACCTAGTGACTATATTATTCTGGATCAGTTTTTTGCTTCAGGGGGAGCACCCCAACAAGCTGCCTATGATGTGGATGTGAGTGTGGACACTCTCCTGGATATAAATATATATAATTATATATATATAGTGGGATGGCGATTTATTCATTGGCTGGAGCACTACAGGTGGCACATAATGTCAGCGCTGATGCTGACACACAAGGCAGCCTGACTGAACGTGCCAGAGACAGGGTGGACACTGTGGATGCGAGGGACAGGAAGTGAGGAGACTGTGTGCAGCACAGCCACTGCACACTGTCTTAGGCACTGACAGATCGGTATGGAGAGAGATCACATGGATCCGTGCCTCGGCGCTCACTGATAGTAGTAGGGGGTAATAAATGCTAGTGTTGAAGAGCCCTGTGCTTAGATTGCCCAAATCTAAACTGACTTAGTAGAGTGAAGCAGAATAAACATAAAAGAGGAACACATTTTATGTAAGGTAGGGATCGCGCTCTAATGAGAGTTAACCAGTGTATTGTATATATGCAATATATATGAAATAGATCTCGCTTTTTGTAAAGCATACTTTAAATGAGGACAGGAGAAGATAATAGTAATGAATGCAGACTGTCTAGTGTACCAAGGGGATGTAAGGTAATGATATTTATTTATAATAAATGGGTATATAATGCATGAATGTTACTGGCAACAAAGGACGGGGAGGGTTGGTGGGATGGGAAATGGACAGGGGAAACGGGGATAGTGACCTGGGATCGGGACAGTCCAGTGACGTTGGTTGATATGTACAGGGGGAGGGCATCCTGCAACCCACTTTACTTGATGGACTAGTCAGAGTTCCTCAGTATAGTCAGTAAACAGAGTCAGTGTACCACAGTCTTGGTGAGTCCTCACCTTGTCTTCTTCTTTGGTTCAGGTCCTGGTTCTTCTTCCGGGGATCTTCATCCGCTCCTGCTGCTGCTGATGGTAAGACCGTATTCCAGCATGCGTCAGGCGTGCAGCAGCTGGTTTGGTCTCCACAGTAGTTGGTGCTGAATCCCGTCCAGACCCACAATCTCATGAGATCTCGCAGGCTGAAGGGGATGTGATCGCTCCAAACCACTGCACGCTCAACTCACCTAACCTTGGAGGAGACATTGTATCAGGCGGAGGGACGTGTTGGATGACAGAATGTGTAGTTGAAGCTCCTACATGTGTCGGCTATCCTTAGCCTTCCTCAGGGAGTGATGGATGGTGCCATTTTGTTGGTGGACATATAAAGTCTTGTGGATGGGAAATCTATCGTGTATTGCCATGTCACTGGGCTTCAGGGAGTTGTCATGGTTACCACCAGGCAGTCTTAGAACGGCACTATCATGCTAGACTTAATTTTGTGCTGTGTGGTGGAAAGTAAACTTGTGGTAGCTCAAATAAAATAAATAAATAAGAGGCACTGGGAATAATAAATAGAAGGAAATAAAGCTGCATTGCTGTTGCTGCTGGTGTGTTTGTTTACACATCCAGATGTGATCAGGGTTCAGAATGAAAGCACATTGCTCTTAAGAAATTGGATGGTTCACCTAGTTAGAATGCATAAGTGAGATATAGATGGAGTCAAATGGTAGATGAAATGAATTGAATTGGATTACATGGATATAAAATATAAAATAAATAAACTAAAATATAAATCCAAATTGCATAAATGCAATAAATGTGAAGGAAACATAATAAGTATGGGTAAGTGGAAGGGTAATAATAAATAATAATGTCTGGTAAAAGTTGTCATGGGAGTATGAAGTGGATTACTTCCTGTAATACTGCATATCTTTTCTAATGCTATCTGATGTGTAGTTATTTTGCTTGTTTGTAGACTAAGGGGTAAATTTACTAAAATTCAAGTTTGGTAGAGATTACAATCTCAGGTGAGTTTATGCATGTTTTTCATCTCGCAAATTTACTAAAGACAAACTCGGGTGAGTTTGGGAGACATTTCTCATTTTTCACTGAAAAACTCAGGCGAGATTGCAAACTCGATTAAACTCCCCATCGGCCAAACTCTGAAGTACTTGTCATGAAAAACTTGTGAATTTACTAAGAAACAATATTACAATCTTGGGAGTAATTGTTGCAAGCTCGCAGCTAATTAAAAGTTTCAAATAGACCACCTCATGTGCTGCGAGTTTGGCAGAAAACATATCAGTGTGATTGTGTATGTTTCTGCATAGTAACCTTCTCTAAAGTGTTAATTTAAAAAACAAATTACGTAGGCCCCTCCCCCAAAAGGCATAAGCAGCCCCGGGCTGCTTAACCAGTCCTGGTTCCTAAAAATATGGGGAAAAAATGTGTAGGGTTCCCCTGTATTTTAGTAACCAGCACCTGGCTGCTGACCAGTCCTGGTTTTAAATATAGTGGGGAAAAAAATGCATAGGGGTCCTCCTATATTTAAATCAACACCAGACCAAAACCAACCGGGGTGTAAAGCCACAGTCAGGGGACCCTATCACCAGGTCTCCCCAGCCAAAGCATTAACACCCCAAGCCAGTCAGCCCAAGCTGGGGATCTCAGGGAAGGTGTGGACCCCCCCAATAAAGTGGCTCCTCTCTGCAGAGCACCCCATGCTTAGTATGAAGCCCTGGGTACAGGAGTAATAGTATTGTAAATAGTAAAAAAACATTGTTTTTTACCATGGAACCACAGGTGCCAGCATGTCTGCCCTTTGGCACTTGTGGAGCTACAAGTGCCAAAAGGCACAAGGTGAGACACCCTGAATTGGCACATGCACTTTATCCGTGCACACATCGCGGGTCTTCTGTGGCTTCAGTCTAGCTTGTTTGACTACAAAGGTGGCTGCCGGTTCCAGCTGGAGGACTGCTTTATTGCTGCAAACCAGGAGAGCCTCAGTTGTCAGAGAGTCTCTCCTCAAAGACTGAGGTTTACATCCACAATCTCCTGCATTGGAGACCATGCCAATTTCCATCTTGTATCCTGCAAGACCACTAAGTTCTTAAGGCATTAAGAACTTAGTGGTCTTGCAGGATACAAGCATTTAACCACTGACCCAAATATTTAAAGGAATTTCCTTGACAGAGGAATTATTACCAGACAACAGACCCAACAGAACTTTGAGATTTGAAACAGTGGTATATGGTAGAATATTACCAGCTTGCAGTGTTCTCTGATAAAACAATGAAATTGGCTCAGTGTATTCTCCGTTAGTGCCTAAAGGGTGTTTTTATTTTCTATTTTTTAAGAGCCTAAAGAGTGTTTTTATTTTCTATTTTTTAAGAGCTCACTATTTTGACATGCAAGTCTATTACTAAATTGTCTTCTTTTTATTACATTCATATGGTATTTCACTTTTGATTGTTTTTATATGTTATTAATAGGGATTGTTATAATAAATTATTTCTATTCTCATATCAGCGCTGCTTTGTTTCTATTTATAAGTGCCCGCAGGTGGCCTGCACCCATATTCTAGCTGTAAAAAAATAGTTAAAAAACAACTTCTTGTGAAGTCTGCCGGCACAGCACTCCACCATGATAGCAGGAGCAAAAGCTTGAAATGTAATAGCTGCTTTGTGGTCTATCTCAGTCTGTCTGCAATTTAGCTGGTTCTTATTGTGCCGGCTACCTGATAGTATGCACTGGCCAAGCTGTGGGTTTAGATGATAAAGTCCAGGTAGGCACACTGATGGAGAAGTGTACTGATGATAGGTCGGCCCCATCGTGGTGCTACCAATATTGCATGGCAATCTCTTAGGTGGTGAAGGGATGTGTATCCAATATAGAAACAATCTGACAGAGCTACCAAAGCTCTCACACTTTGATAGCTCTGTCAGATTGTTGCAGAAGCACTGAGAAAAACCTCGAAGCAGATACTACACTTCAAGCTTGTGCTCCCGCTATCAGGCGGTGGAATGTTGTGCCCTGCAGACAGCACAAGAGTGAGTGCTCAGGGCAAAGGGATAAAGTACAAGATAGTCTTCCATAATGGTAATGGTGCAAAGGAAAGGGGAGCTATGTAAGATCTAGCACTATTTTCAAAGAAACTAAAAAAAAAAAAAAATTTGCAATTATTAACATTTTGTATTGTAAAAAACATTGATATTCAAGTTTAATGCATTTTCTATATTAAAAAATATGTATCACTAATATTCTGAAGAGTAGGCCACAAATGGCACCCATTCTGATAATTAGCAGCTAAAAATTGGGAGGATTGGAAATCACGGATATAAGCATCACATGATTGGCTCACTTCAAATATTTTGGCACCCTCATTGGTCTTTATGCTCAGACTTTTTTGGTCAAAACTACCATTTTGGTTACTCATCCCCCTTGATACCACAGTAAAGGTGATGTTGTCTACTAATATTATTGACAAGTTATATGTTAATATATTCATAATGTTGACAATTCAGAATGTCAACACTGACATAATGTCAACATTGTTAATGTTGACAAATGAATTTTGTGGTAAATTTACAGTAATTCTAACCCAAACCCTAATTGCAGCCTAACCCTAATCTAAACCTAACCCTAAAATAATGTGTCAACATTCTTCATGTTGACATTCAGAACAAGTAAACATTATGATGTTGATATTCTAAATGATATTCTACCATCAACATGCATCCAGAAGCATATACATCTTGCATCAGGAAAACATCAGATTCACCTAATCACGACCATGTCATAAGCACAAGAACTATTCAGTTAATATTTGTTTTGATAGTGTGACACGCATTTGTTTAATTTCAATTAAAAACCTCAAAAATACAAAACAAATTATCTTCCAACTTGCTTGTGAATGAAAGTAGCAAAAACATAATTCTTGAAGTTGCCCACAAAATAATAAAATATAGGTACAATCACTATTTGAATCATCTATCATCTATCATCTTCAGCATTGAATCCACAATTGGCCAATCAGAAGAGGCTAACTGGTGTCATCAGCATGTGTTACTTTCTACCAGACCTCAGGCACTTGAAAGTGATAAAGCTAATGACCGGTGTTTCACAAGTACCCCATTACTGTACTTGGTCTTCCTTTGCAACCGTAAACACTGTTCTCCTCTCCAAGCCTAAGGAGGCTCTTGTACAAAATGTGGGTGGGTGCAGATTTAAACTAAAATGAGGAAATGGGGTACTTTGCTCTTGTATAATGAGTGAATACTTTTTCTACTAAAGGTCAGTAAGTAATAATCTATAGACGGCTAATACAAATACACCTATCGCCAAGCACTATTCAAAATTGTTCATGCATTTCCTTGTTCTGTGTATTTGGCGTATCTGAAAAAAAGTGAATTTCCTTTCAAACGAATTTGAAGATGATGGATCCTAAGGGAAATTACTAAAGCAATTTGTTCTCTGCTCGGTATTGAATTTTTGTCCATTGCAGCTGTTTCATTAACAAAGGCTTTTCCTACTTTACGAAAGGTCTTTTTTTTTCTTCTTGGCATATGAATATTCAATATTGTATGCTCAGCTTTTTATGAAGTATATCACACAAAGTTCTGTAATCACCCAACACATTAATTTGGATTGTAAAAAAAAAAGTCTATAATTTACAATATATAGTAGTAATTATTTTTATTTTTTATGTTAAAACAATTCTGTAGAAAAAAAAACTAGTTGAGCCATTATGAGGGGATCATATATAATGTATTTGTAGGGTGCGTATATATTTTGGAATTGCTTTTTCAAACATTTAGGCTACTTTTTTCTATTCTTTCTGTGTATGATGGTGACACTGGTGCTCTTGATGTTTTTAAAAACATTTCCCAGTTTCCAGAGAAGCAGCTCACACAACAATTTGTTCACAGGCTGCTACTGCCAAGGTAGCAGCAGCTATGGATTGTGCTCCACTCTGCAACGTCCGCAGTCAGCATAGAGCTGGATAATTACTCTGCTCTGTGATTGCTCACAAGATAATAATTCTGCTCATAGGAAAATAGTTGTCTGGTGACTTCTTACTGTTGACATTGGAAGTGATGTGCAAGAGTATGTATACAGTTGAGATGTGCCTGGAACTTTGCAGACACCTTAAAAGTCTTCTTTGTAGACAAACAGCTACTAATTAGACCTTAATCTGTCCATATCTATAAAACATTTATAACAATATTGTGAAAAGCAAAACTGGGATGGAAATATCCCCTCACATCATACCCCCAAACCATGCCCAGTAACAACCACATCTACCCAGTTCCTTTAAAACATGCAATGAGAAACAATAATACATTATCCTCTGTGTCAGTCTTGCTTTCAGCTTTTCAATTCAAACATATTTTATCCACAGGGCAATCATATAGTCATTTTCACTGGACATTTTGTTACAATAAACAGCTATATATTTTAAGTCTACAGAATTTAGAATTTTTCATAAAATAAATGTGATGCATTGTCTATGTATTTTATAGAGAAAAAAGATAAAAAAAAACATTTCTTACATTTTTCCAGTTATATTTTTTAAAATTATGCAATAAGGTTAAAAAAAAAATATTAAAATCGCATTGCAGAATGTGTGTGCTTTAATAAAATTCTCGAAAGTTTCATTTGCTGTATTTTCACTTTTTTTTTGTAACATAAGCTGTGGAGTCCTTGAGGTGTCACCATAAGCTCCCCTAGTTCTTCACTACTTTGCCCTGTAATTAATAGAGGGCCTGATTCGGAGAAGGATGGATTTGCAGAGCCACACACAAACGGCTGTGCAAATCCATCCATCTCTGATGCAAATGCTGAAGCGGGATCGGTATGAAATGCCGCCATACGCATATCCGGCGGTTCCAATCCCGATGCTAGAACACCGGCAGTGAAGTTCCCGACAGGTAAGTATTTTTATCAATTTACAAACCTAGCCCCTTCCTAACCCTTCCTAAGGGGTGCCTAACCCTAACCCCCCCTATAAATGCCTAAACCTAACCCCCCCATCCCCGCAGCCTAAACCTAATTCCTCCTTACAACACCCTAAACCTTACACTCCCAGTGGGGTGCCTAACCCTAACCTTCCCCCAGGGGGTGCCTAACCCTAACCCCCCTTTTCCTAGCCTAACCCTAACCCTCCTGGGGGGGTGCCTAACCCTAAGTCCCCCCGGGAGCCCCCAACCTAACTCCCCCCCGCAGCTGTTCACATGCGCTGCCTGGCTTACCTTTGATCGGTATGCCGGGCGTCGGGCTCCTGCATAGGTAAAATGACAGGCATCAGGATCTCAACACCTGTCATTAGACCCCTGTCGGGATTAGACTGTCGGGAAGCCGGCAGTCAGCGTTTTGACCGGCGGCTTAACGACTGCATCCTGCCAAAGCTTCCTGCGACCTGACTGTGTGCTGGTCATGTAAGAGGCCAGGAATCTGCATCCGCTGACACTCCACCATTTCCGGGAAAGGCGACCAGCCACGCCCCCGTTCTGCCCGCCAAATACCACAGCATGCTTGCTAGGGGTGTCTGTGAGCGTAATCACAGGACCCATTGTGCACATGCGCAGTACAGGTGCTGTGCAGGGACAGACCCAGAAACATCAGAGATGTACGTTCATCATCGGAACATCTGTACATCACTGATACCGGCCCAAAATACACTAGATCCATTATTCATGGACCTAATAATAATTTTTGCGTTAAAGAATTCCTATGTATCTGTCATAATTAATTGTAATGATGTTAAACAGTTGGATACTGGATACTCTTGCATTTAACATAGAGCAGAGGTTCCCAATATATGTCATTACAGTTCATGTTTAAGGATATTAATGCTTGAGCACAAGTAAATTTAATGACTACTGTACCTCTGTCATTTTTATTTAGCCATCTTGACTTAAGCACGTATATCCTTAATACCTGGAATATACTGACAGAGTTTGGGAACCTCTGGTAGAGTATTTTTTTAAATGGTTGGTGTAATGATCATGTAACTGGGAACCAGTTAGCCAATGGAGATCATTATGAAGCTCTGTGTTTTTGCTAAGTGAATGAGGTTGTATGCTCTTCATAAAGCACAAATTTCCATAAAATTAGCCCTCTCCAACCTTATTGAAATATTGTCAATGATTTTGACCATATATCCATTACATAACGAACACCTTTGATCACCTAGCACATACTATACTATTCTACAAGTGCCACCAATTACAGTAGGTGTGCACCTATGATGCAGATCTAGGTGCACATTTGCATATCAAGAATAACAGCCCTGAACAGGGATTTTTTACCATGCCTGGGCTGTTTTGCCTATAATAAATGACTATTTCTAACAGGATATATCCATAGTTACAACTGGCAAACACCAAACGGTTGCCAATTTGTGCTACACCATATAAATAACAGTGTGACTTTAGGACCAATATTATTAGTATTATGAACAGGTTAACATAAGAGACACATTTTATTTGTAATGTTTATGTTCATGCATGGTGATAACTTGAAATAAGAGTCTTGAAGTTCCTTATTTCTAGAGCTTGCTTATTTGAGCAACAGCATTCAGTCATGAGCGAAATGCGTCTCTACAAATTTGAGGCTACAAATGTAATAGCATATTGCATGTAAACCACCTGCAGAAATCATATATACACTATAATTGATATTCTTCAACCATACTGCTTATATTCAATTTACAATACCATACAGGAAATTGCTTTAAATGCAGTTATGTGATTCACTGGGGTGATGTAAGGTATTCCTACAAAGAATCTGAAGGTGAAATCTACAAAAAGGAGATGATTTACATTACTATCTGAGATGAAAAGCAGACAGTAGTGTCCAGTCATCCAGAAGAACTGATGAAGCATGCAGGACATGAAAAGCCACTCTATACAGATTTACCTAACGCAACGTTTAGGAATGCTGTCCTAGAGCTAAACAAATTTGTTTTTGTTCAACATTCACAAGTGTCACTTTTAGTTTAGTGCGAGGAAAGATCTTGAAAAATAAAAGGTCAGAAAATAAAATCTAAGATGAATACTACGATAAAAAAAAATGAAATCATACAGCGTGAAATAAATTGCACAATGAACACATTTTGTACTTAAGGAAAAAAAATACTCTGTACAATATTGCTGGGAAACCAAATCATACACTGTTATTGCAGGGCTAATTTAAATTTTCAAAAATAAATAGTTTAATATTATCATTTGAAAGCACACTGGGAGGGCATTGACAACGAAACACCTTGGCCAAGAAGAACAATACAAATAAATATAAGTAGCTTATGGTTTGCCTGTGTCAGTGTTTTTTGGGGGTTCTTTGTTGCCCCCTGCCTATTCTCCTATGTGTGCTGGTAGTATGATAATGTTTTCAAGGTAAGTTGATTAACTGCATTTTACAGCAGAGAGTTGGTCTAGAATCAAGCAATTCACTGTGAATCGATACATCCAACGTCCCAGCTGCCCACTTCAGTGCCAAAAATGGGCAGTGTCGGGGAATAGGCCAACTCTTTTGGAAAGCTGGGAGAATCCTCAAAAATATAGGACTCTCCCAGACCTTCCAAGTGGCAAGTGTGTCAGAGTGGGTCTCTCCCACATTCTGAGGAAAGGATTACCCTCCTATAGCCACCCTTTCTTCTATTAAGCTAAGGTATTCAAATCTGGTTAGTTGAGTTAGTCATGGGGAATGTGAGGGAGAGGTTGCAACTTTGGCAGTCATCTCTATGCTGGACAATCTGAACCCTGACTTTGTGGTGAATACTTTGCTTGTTTCAACTGCTGTCTCATGTAAGCTGAACTGTTGTTCGGCTTGTGTAAGAAGCCATTACACTGGCTCTGCCTTTTCAATTCTGGAATAAAAGCTTACTTGTTTGCAACATCTCAGTCTCCCATTGGTCATCTGGAATGTACCCGCTACATCAAGTATGACTTTTCTAACATCATTATTATTATTATCCTTTAATTATATGTGGTACCACAAGTGGTCTGTAGCAACTTACACAGTACATAATCAAAAAGAGTTTTAGCAAAACAAGTAAAAATTGTCTTATAGTACAAAGAATTACAGGACATGAACAGATTAATAAACATTGCTGCATCAGCAGTCATCATACCCAAAACAGATATGGGTTTGCTGATCCCAAAGGGTTGGTGCCACTGAAGGCAGTGGGGAGGACATGATGTTATAAGTTAGGAAAGGAAAAGCAAATGAGGGAGATGGGCCCTGCTTGTTAGAGCTAACACTTAATCTTAAGTTGCA
The DNA here is from genome assembly GCA_031769625.1 of Taudactylus pleione. Lineage (NCBI taxonomy): Eukaryota > Metazoa > Chordata > Amphibia > Anura > Myobatrachidae > Taudactylus > Taudactylus pleione. The sequence continues at coordinate 1,647,134 of JAUIMM010000780.1, forward strand.
CACAAGTCCATTTTCCAATGAGGAAATGCAAATTGGCACAATCATGTCATGCTAAGGTAGGTAGGGAAGGGCAGATTTAAAATGAAGGTACAGATTAACTGTTGGGAGCAATTCATAACTTATCTTTAAATTGTAGTGTTCCAATAAAGCTGGCATTATCATTTGCTACATGCCAAGCAGGCAATATTTTTCCTACACTGCAAAACAAGATTTCAACTGCACCCCTTAAATAGCAGCATGACTTTAACAAGTGCAATATCATTCTGTTTAACTAGCTTTGCTCCTAACTCTAAATAGGACACTAAGGGGGAAATGTAATCGGGTCCTAGTTTGGAAATCTGGCATGCTTCCGGTGACTTTTAAGTCATTGTATTGTATTTGATAGAATGGCAGGTGAAATCTAAATAGGCTTGAGAATAGATAACAATCCTGGGTTTTTTGCTGATTGGATGGCTTGACAGCCTCTTTGATAGGCAGATTAGTTTAGGTTTTGTCAGCTAGTATGTGTTTTTTGACCAATGGGTTGATTGAGTTGTGTTTATGAGAAACTATATATAAGTTTGTTTTTTACCTGAGCACAGCCTCTTTTTCATTCTGGAAGATTGATGAGTATCCTGCTGTTTGCAGCTTATTTTCTTTTTCTTTCCTCATCTTTCTCCTGATTTTTCCTGTCATTCCTCCCTCCTCCCCCTCTGGCTCATTTCTTTCCCCCATTTTTTCACCTTTGTTCTTCCTCCTCCTACTTTAGCATGACCCATCCCCGCAGGTCTCCTCCCCATTCCCCACGCAGGCTGGTTTACTTTGCCCACCCGCTTACAGCTGCAGTGGCTCGTGAGCATAGGCGGATGGCCCCCCGCTGGCACCCCTAGTAGTGCAGTCTCCTGTGCAGGACTCAGGTCTGATGCCAAGCCCTGCTAGCCTGACTGTCTACGCTGCACCAGTGGGAGCAGCCATGGCATGACTCCCACTGGACACTTTGCCGGTCACCACCACATGTCCTTGGCTGCCCACCCAGCGGTTAGTGCGACTGCCTGGTATCCCTTCTTGCAGGAAGCTTATAGCTCACATTTTAATATTGTTCTTATATGATTTCTATTATTTTATATGAGCTTAAATTTTCATATTGTTCTTATATTATTTCTATTATTAAATTCTATATGTAATATTTACTCTTGCACTGTATATTATCTTTTGTACCTTATAGTGCTCCAACCCTTAGCTCGCTGGGCTCTGTCTGTGCAGCGGGACCAGCGGCCATTTTCCATCATGGTGGCCATTTTGGATTCCGCTCCTATAGTGGGATGCTGTCCATTTAGGCTTTAATTAATGCCCCCCTTATGCTGGTGCCCCTCTTTTAAGTGCCTCTTGGGTCTAGCCACTCCCCATGCCCCTAGTTCCTTGGATGTCATTCTCCATTTCCCATGGCACTTTTTGTAGCTCACCCAGGTTGCCTTTTTTACATACCCTTCCTGGGGTCAGGCTTCCTGGAGCCCTGGTGTTGCCCCCCTGTCCTTCCATCTGTCTCTGTGGCCCACCATTCGCCTGCATTATCCATTTTTCCCATCTTTGCTGTCTTTCTACGGTTCCCCTCTTTTTTGCCTCCCCCCTCTGTGCCAGCCTTGGTTCCAGGCAGGTCATGTACCCCCCACCTCCAGTTTTTCCATAGCACCCCCTGCTCTCTGGCAGTTGCCCATCTCCTTCCTTTGGGTTCCATCCCCCCACCTTTCTTCTTTAGTTACAGGTTTGCTGGACTCAGCTGTGGTTCCTCAAGGTGATGCATTTGCTTGTACAGCTTCTGTTCCCATGTGTGTTGAGATGGCACCAGATTGCAATCTGGTGGCTACTCCATGTATAGTCACAGACAACATAGTTCCCGGGCCATCTGGTGGTGGTGAGTATGGATTGATTGATTATTTATTTCCCTGACTCTAGTTACAGCTCTCACTTGTCTAGTTCCCCCGAGCATCTGTGCAAGCTTACTAGGTTGATTGAGCAAAGGTTGTCTGAAAATCAGGTACTAATGACTGCTTCAAGGCGAAAGAGCCTGAGAAGGGGGCAGACTCTGTACATTGTGCCAATAAAGTGGTCTTTGAGGGGTTGCACAAGAGCATACATGAGAACATTTGCACAGGTAAATATGTGTCTTTTTCTCACTTACCAATGATATGAAAAGGGTCTGATGCAAGCTAGGACACCAGGTGGTGTAGGGGAGGAAGCATATTGTAGCTTTACTTTATGGCTTAAAGGCATCCTTGTCTTTGCAGCTTGCAGTCTAGAGACATGTACTAAGGAACATTCAAATTTGATTAAATACTTATATTTGGTTTCTGATATGTTCACAAGGTAAAATGTGCTTGAATGGATGGAGTATGTTTCGTAGTTTAGACTCAGACAGGATGGCAAACTGATTATGTCTCTTGGAGTGCATGGCGTAGAAGTGTGGCTTGTGGTTTCATGTGGCTCTGGTTTGTGGGGTTTGTTGACCAGGGAGATAGTGCCAATGGTGCTAGTTAGGCTAAATCACCCATTTGTTTAAGCTGAGCTTTCCAAATGGTTGGAATGGTACCCCCGAAAGTGTGGTTGCTGCCTTTCTTTCGCAAGGCTTTCTGGTTGGTTTTGGTTTACCATTGACGGGCCTATTAATGTTAGGATGCCCTGCAATTTACATTCTGCCGGTTAGTTCCTGGGGGTGATTTGTAGTATTGGTTCAGGCATTTTGTAGACTAGGCTAGATATTGTATCGGTATTCAGGTTGTTGCCTTTACATCCGGATGCATGCACTATATGGGTTTGTTTGGGACATTGTTAATTTGTTGTTGGCACTTTGTTGTTGTTGGAATTGTTTCCAATTGTCATATGGTTGACCTATGGTATGGTCATTTAAGTAAGTCTTGTGCCCAGTGTATATGCTGCAATTTGCATATGCTTTGTCTTGCTTTAATTTTGCCCATTTTTTAGATGCTGGCTCCATCAATTTCTGCAGTGGGGTTACCTTGCCTTTTGTTTGTATGGCAGATTATCAGGCCAGCATGGAGGGTGCTTGTGCCAGCAACTCTGCATAATTGTTTACTGGCCTGGTGGGACTGGAAGGCCTTTTGTGCTAAGGGCTCTCAGGGCATTAGTGCTTACATGGACATTCTTTTGTCATTTGTATGAGAGTATTACTAGTGTGGTCACTTTAAGGCTTCTGTGGTCACAGTGCTGATGGGAATATCCTTTTGTAAGTTGAAGGGTCTTTACGGCCCTTCATAATCTTTCATGCTATCCAAGGCCCTTAACGGTTGTCATAGGGGTTTCCGGTCAGTGCTGGCTCCCACGGACCCTTTGACTTGTAGCTTTAGGGGAGTATGCATGGGTTATGACAAGGTGGCTTCTGTCGATTTAGGAGTTGTTTTTTTCAGTTTGGCATTTCAGCTGCAATTGGAGTTGTTCAAATCAGTGCGATTGTAGTGTCCAGCAAGACTTTGTTTTCCTTTGGTTTATTGTTTAAATATAATGGGCCAAATGTAATAGGGTGTCTGTTTAGGTAAATTTAGATTTGTGCTAAACTCGCAATTTTTCACAACTCTCCAATGTAATAGGGTGTCAGTTCAATAGAAATCACATTTATTAAGAGTTACTAAAAAGCCCCATTCTCAAAATCGCATCCAGATATTTTCCCATTGAAAACAATCAAATCGCCCAATGTAATAGGATGCGAGTTTCAAACTCACAAAAAAATGTCCCCAAATAATAGACCAGCTTCAGGATAGCGATAATATCCTGAGCAGGTCAGACTAACACAGAAACATGGACATAGTCATGAGATACATACATGTTTCTGTGTGTACTTATGCAAAATGTTTAAAAAAAATGATGTGCAGCCCCCCCCCAAAAGCATAACCAGCCCATGGCTTATAAAGTCTGTCCTGGTTCTAAAAATACTGGGGACAAAATGCATAGGGGTTCAAGAACCAACAGAGGGCTTTGCTGAGCCAGCACTGGTTGTGGAGAAACAAAGAACAAAATGAGTAGTGGTGCCCTGTAATCTCCATTACCAGCACCAGACTCTTTCTAGTGGGAGGGATAATGCCATAGCCAGGGAAAACCGTTTGCCGGTTTCCCTGGCCAAAGCATTACCCCTGACCGCTACTCAGCCCAGGGTGGGGATCCTTGGGAAGTTGGGGACCACCCCAATAAAGGGGTCCCCCTCTCCAGGGCACCCCAGGCCTTGGCTGATACCAGCGGGCCCACAATGCCCCACATGCTGGTACTTGTGGTTCTCCAAGTACCAGAATGCGGGGGAGGTTTGCTGAATGTGTAGTACCACAGCTAAAGACAATATTTAAACATCTATTTTACACTACACAATAACACTATCTCCACCCAGGGTGTGTTCCTTACTCTATATTAATTTGGATGTAATTTATATATATATATATATATATATATATATATATATATTTAGATTTTTGTAGAAACAAAGGAATACAAAAAGAAATAGTATTAATGATGTAATTAATTTATTAATTGATTAAGTGTATAATAATTTATGTATAGGTTTTGATGTATGTTTTTAAAATAAAGGAATAAGTGGAAAAGAAACAATATTAATGAGCAACTAAGAATTAAGTAACAAGTACTGTTCATTAATTGGAATGGACAAAATAGAAAGATCATTATAAAGATAAATATAAACCTGTGTATATCTACGATCTGTTATACAGGAGCTAGATGGAACGAGACCTGGCTATGGAGTTGAGCTGTGCATGCAACTACTCTGAAAGGCAGTTAAATAGAAGATGCCGCTCAGTATGGAGGTATGCTGACCGAGGAAGCCGCTGATTGCTAAGGTGGAGAAATGCATTTTTTACATACAAGTGATGCCGGTTGGTATTGCCCTGTGCTCACCAAGTTCAATACAAAGGGTGTTGTACGTTTACATCCCCTAGAAATGAGCAACGGAAACCAAAAAGGTAGCAGTGGGTGATTCTCTTGGAAAATCCCCTAGGACTGCGGGCTCAACATCTCGTTAAGAGTGCATTTTTTATTCCTATATAACCACATGGCCATGATGGGTAAATGATACATATTGCAGACTACAGAGACTTTAAAAAAAAAACATTTATGTTCAAAATTACAGCTAACTAGCTGTGTCCTTGGAGACTGCATCTGACTTTTTATATAAAGCTAAATATCGCCCTACCAAAAACTACTACTAAGCTATAAATAATTGGACAAATACCTATGTCTGTTTCGAAATACAGGAGTGCAGCAACTGAACAAATATATATACTGCTATAAAACAATCTACTGCAAAGGATACAAATTACCAACTTGTTGCACAATTATCTCTACAGCTGAATACTTAAAAGATTCTTTGTATATTCAGTGTATTTATAAATATATGTATCAATTTGTGATAAACTTTACAAAGATGTGGAACAACTAGTAATTATCTAAGGGTGTAGCCATTAGAAGTCTACACAGGACCCTGAACTTACTAAAAGGGCCAAATATTGTGGATTTTATAAACCTACTATTTATATGTGATATTTATTTTATATATTTTTTTGGATTTGTTGATAATAATTGGATTATAAATATTGCCAGTCGCACTAAGATAATTTTTATTTGAAACAATTAAATCTAAATATATATATATTATGTGTATTTATAGGATAATAAACAATATATATTAATTATTACTGTTTCTAGCACTCCTTCTAACCCTCCCCCGTATTTTAACATTTTGTATGCTTATTGTGGCTTTTTTTTGGTGCGGTTGCTCCCGTTCAAGGTTTTTCTTCCTGACAGTGGAGAAAACAGGAGATGAGCATGTTTGGCATTTGGCCCATTCCTACAAGTTTTTGGGCTGAGAGTCATAGTTTGCCATGGATTTCCAGTTTGTTGCATGGTGGATGACATGAGAGGTGTGCGTGGCCTCCGGTGTGCATCTGTTATGGTTTTATTGGTTGATTTGGCAGTTCGCTGGGTTGCGCTTGGCAGATTGGTGTTGCATATTGGCTATCAAATTTGTATGTGAATGGCGTGGAGCTGATTATATGACTGTGTGAGATTCCGGATGAAGTCAGTGTGCTGTGGATGATTTTGTGCATTGTCTGAATGTATGTGAAGGGCATGGAGCTGCTTGTATGACTGTGTGAGATTCTGGATGACGTCAGTTTTCTTTGGCCAACTGTCTGCATTGTCTGATCAGAGATGGTTCCCCGTGTGGTGTGGCGGGGTGTTCGTAATCATAAAGTCTTTTTTAGGGTAAGGTAAAAGGTAAGCGTAGCTTTGGCTAATCATTTGTGGTCATGTGTAAGCTTGGTGATTAGGCATAGCTTTTTAGGCTCGGACCTTGGTAGATATTTTGTCCTTATGGAGTACACCTTAATGCTTTGGGTTTAGGGTGTTTTATTGTAGATTTGTTGATTTCATTGGCTGGTTTCTTGCTTTTGTGGGTGGCAGCCAGTTTTCCCTTGGAAGCTGGCTTTGGTGGGAGAACACTGCATATCAGTGGCTTTATACGCCCAAGAAACCATTGTGAGGGCACTGGCCATCGATGTACATGGCTAGGTTGTCCTTTTCTGTGCGGGGGACCTGGGCACTTTTTCTATGGAAGCATTCAATCTGTGCCCAGGAGGGAGGCGAGACCTTCACAATGTAAGTGCATCTATTGGGGGGACGTTCAGTTGTCCCCTGATTTGATTGCATCTAGAAAGCTGGAACTGAGATTGCAGTGTCTTTTGGTCACCTTGTTTAGGTGAATTAATTTAATTTAGTCTAGTGTTAAGATAAGATAAGGTTGGTTTAGAAGGTTAATTAGCAATAAACCAATGGAGGTCTTATAAATATAGAGGCAAACTCACTAGAAAGACACATTTATCTATCTTGCCATGACCCAACTCAACAATCAACTCAAAATAATAGAGTGAGATTGTTGTGATTAAAAACCTGAGGTCAAGTAATACACATATGATGCCTATTAGAACATATTTTAAACCAATATAAAACATACTGTATATAAACCTACCCCTTCTGTGTGGTTGTAGGAATGGTTGTAGCACTTAATGCAACTGAGCTGAATTTATCTAGACTCTTCACCATGAGTGAGGTACAGTGTAGCAGGTAGGCAGAGGAAGCCAGGGAGTGGTTCATTTGGCAGTACTTTACATGTAAGTCAATTCTCCATACTTATAAAAGAAAGTGTTATTTTGAGGTTTAAGTGAAGTAATGTTTTGTAAACCTATTTTTACGTTATCAATACCACTCTCTGGTTACCTTTTGCAGTTGAGAGCTGATGGAAGCAAATTGTTTAGATTGGTCCCCCATAAAATCCAACTGCAGCTGCCTGAACTTCTCCAGTGGTTGGGAGGGCATCCACTCCTGCTGGGAGTCATGTTTGAGGTATACTTGCCTACTTGATTATAATCCTCTCCAGGAATAGCCTGGAGAGGAGATGCAGGTGGATGATGATGGGGAGGGGCTGTCATATCCACATTATTAGGCTCCACCCAATTCTACCAAAAAATCTTTACCCACAGCCAGAACACCGGCACCAGAATCCCGACATCAGTTGATATGCTGATGCCGGAACCCTGGCTGCCAGCATTCCGACAGCTGGCATCTTGTAACATAAGTGTAGTGAGCAGGGTTAGCTTCTAGCCACGTGGGGAAAGGATTAGGTTTAGGCACTAAGGAGGAGGATTAGGGTTCGAGGGAGAGGGTTTGGGGTAGGATGAACAAAGAGAGGGTTAGTGGGTGAAGGGGAAAGGGTTAGAATACTTGTCAGGATTCTGAGCATTGGGATGCCACTGATGGTCTTTTGACAGCCCCATCCCGAATACTGAACTCCCATACCCAACCCGTTGTAGCATATGAGGCCATTTTATGTCATGTCTACATGGCTTCATAGTTTGGAATATAAAAATAGCAAGATGGAAGCATTAGCTGAAGAGTAAAATTTGCACTGACCGATGAGGACAGTTGGAGTGATACATTTATAGCTAAGAACTGACTAAAAGCACAACTGCATCCAGATTTTTAGAATGTGGTGGAAAGTTCACATTTTTGTACTGTTATCATAGAGCAGACTAGAGCACAGCTATTTTTATGAGGCACAACATTTGCATTTTAAGTCAAAACCTATACTTTTTTTTACTGAGTAGCTTTTTGTTCCTTCTAGTTGCTGGAAAGGCATATTTTGCCCAGTATAATAAAAACAATGCCACCTCACCATCATGATTCATTTAATGCCATAAATGCAGGTAAACCAAATAAAAATTTAATAGTATTTATTAAGAGATATGCATGTCCAGTTCTCAGAGAACTGACAACAACCAAATTTAGGGGTCCTGAGTTGAACCGAGTCCAAGTTAGGAATCACTTTGGGGTACAGAGTCGAACCGAGTTCCTTTTTAGATCTTCCTGATGCTTGGAAATTGGATTTGAAAACCGTACTCGGGGTTTGGATGCATGCTAACAGGTCATTAATAAAATACAGATCCAAAACACGTGAGGGTGGTTTTGCAAAACCAAAAAAGGAAAATGAATTCTAGTCCAAAACCAAAACACTTGGGTCAATGCTTACCTCTGGTGTTTATTTAAATGGGTGGTTGTAAAGTGGAGTTGTAAAGTTTGGACTTTGATGTGAAGTTTATACTTACTAACAGTGTACATCTCCAGATTCTTTGCAACCACACATATGCACCTTACAAAACATGCTATAGCCTTTGTGTGAATGTCCAGGCACACCTACTCAGCAGCTAGTGGCAGAAAGTGACTGAAGGGTCTATTTACTATGCCTTGGATGGAGATAAAGTGAAGGAAATAAAGTACCAATCAATCAGCTCCAAGCTATCACTTTTAAAAAAGGACACTTAGGAGTTGATTGGTTGGTATTTTATCTCCGTCAACTTTATCTCTCTCCAAGGCATAGACCCAAAAGTTATCAATTAATGATAGTGTTCTAATGCTAGTTAGCATGTCAGTGTTATTAGATCACAGTTATGATTAATTAATTAAAAAAGATTCAAGGTGAACATGGTGTAATTTTAAAGTAAAAGAGGTGAAGTAAAAAAATAAAATAAAAATAAAAACCTAGGAAAATGGTCCCTATAGTTAATTTTCCTAGTGCAGTTTCTATATGAGAAAGGGTGACAGATAAAAAGAGATGGAGAGAGAAACATGGAGGCAGAGGAGTAGCGTGAAACCATGGCGCCCAGAGAAATTGCAAGTCATACGGAACCCCCTCCCTGTACTGAATTGTGCCAGTGGGGTATGGCCAGCCTGCGGGGAAATCCTGAAGTGAAGAGAAAAAGAGCAAACAGTGGCAGTATTACGCTGGGCATGGAATGGAATGTTTCGGTGAGGCACTGCCTGACATTAAGGGGTAGATCCTTTGGCACTGCTTTTTTATGTATAGCACCTAGGATCTGAACTTTTATCTCCTTTGAATAATTGTTGTTAGTCAATAGAGGAGATTGTATTGTATATTCTGATCATTTAACTTGAATTGACAAAATACATGTGCAAGAGTGAGATTCCACAGGGTGCATAGCTTATTCCTGCAATTACTGCCCAAAGCAGCGTTCACTGGAGTGGGAACACCAACAGGAAGATCCCTTCTAAGCTTTGCTCCTACTTCACACATATACATTGCACCTATATTTATGTGAGCATTACTAATCATGTTCTATCTACCACCATTATTATTATTTCAGGTCGCCTAATATTTTTTAAAAGACCTTTCAAATAACAAAGGTGTGGTCATGCCTGGGAACACCTCATTACTAAGTTTAAATAGCAAAGCAGTGACTTTGTTTAATCTAATACCTTATAATTGAAGTTTAGGATTTTACCTCAGTTGTGTCACTCTTAAGTCCTTTGAAACACAATGAATGAATGAGAAGAGAAGGAGAAAGGGGTTCAAAGAGGAAAGCGGAGAAGAAAGTGCTGATCAGAGAGGGGAGATGATAGAGGCCAGTATGAAAGTAGAGGGGAGGGGAAAGTACTAATCAGAGAGGGGTGGTGGCAGAAGCCAATAGGAAAAGGAGAGGGCAGAGGAAAGTACTAATCAGAAGGGGAGGTGACAGAAGCCAATAGGAAAAGGAGAAGGGAGAGGCAAGGAGCTGATCACAGGGCAAAGAGGGGAGAGAATTAAAGAGGATAGAAGTGAATGTAATCAATATGACAGGAAAGGGGAGGTGACAGAAGATGAACACAGAGGAGGGAGGGCCAGAGGGGAGACAATCTGGGCAGCTTGAGGGAGCATGAAATGTAGAAATGGATCTCATATCCGTAACTTATTTAGGATATAGAGCAAACAAAATGAGACAAAAGTAACAGGTGGCCATCATACTGAGTAGCGCCCATGAATTCCAGAACACTGGATGGCGCCCTCTATCCATTTTGGCACCCTGGAGCTCATGCTCCACTGGAACCACCCTCGCTACTCCCTTGCATGGAGGTGGTGAGGACTTTGCTCAAGGTAGGCAGGGGTGGAAAGGGAATGCTGATCACAGTCTCTTCTGCCATCAGCCTTCTGCTGGAACAACCATTGGATATAACAAAACATGTTATATGCACATTTGTCTTGTTTTTGACTGACATCCCGGATACCCGAACAGGAGCTAGTTTGCAGCATATGAGGCCATTTTATGGCATGCACACATCATTTTACTTTGATTACTGTGGGTTAGCCTATGAACATGGCATTATGTTAATAAATAAGCATTGGATGTCTGTTAAAGAGAAAATACAGATATGTCCAGCTATATCCTTGCCGCAGCAAATCGCGCCACACATAGCGTGAGCCACTCGCCTGTGATTGGATATACACACTGCGTATGTGAGCATGCCTCCATAGGAATGCATGTTGTGACTGCAGTGCCTGCCATAGCATACCATAGCGTATGCAGGCTCGAGGAATCGCATGGCACGATGAGTGCGCATGTTTGTGGCGCGATCAGCCACAATGTAACTGGGCGCATCTGTATATTTAATTTTTGCATTATCAGCAGCAGATCTATCCCTATAAATATTTTAAAATACTCATTAATAGATGCCAGAACACCACTGATTTAATTTCAGGGTTTAGCTTATGGAAAATTAGGTTCCTTACCAACAGCACAGAAAATAGATATTGCCTAAGTAGAGGCCTGCAGTCTGATCTGACAGATCATTGAGAAAGCATTAGAGAGGCATCTGCACAGAAGCGAGTATGAAGGGTTTGTGGAGCATAGCAAACATTACAATCTGTCCCTTGCAGGACCAGCTGGGTTTTTTTGGATAAATTCTAGGACACCAAACAATAAAAATCTTTTAGCGTGAGACATTAAATTTCCAAATGTGGCTTGCAAATCAAAGCACAGGACTTAAAAACAGAAATTACATTGGCTGAACCTGCATTGATTTATGAAGCATTCATCGTACTTTAAAGGTACTTGGAATATGCTTTGGTATATTTTCAATTCAAGAAAACAATAAAGAGCTTGGCAGTCGGGCTGTCTGAAAAGCTTAGATTTCAAATTGGGCCATTGTCAAAACAGAATGGAAACCATATGTCTCAGGGCCATCAGTTTTAGTGAAGAGCAAATAATTTAGTCGATATGAATAAATAAAAAAATTAAAAAAAATAATATATATTTAAATATATATATATATATATATATATAAAAATAATTTTTCAATCCTGTAATTAGATTATTTATTTATCCATTATTAAATTAATTAAATTTTCATTATGATTCCTAATTTATATAACTATCATTAATATCAATCAAATATTTTAAAAATACGCCTCACAAAATATAAAATCTTGTCCGATGTTCTGCAGGTGTTTTTGAGAAAAAAATGTTATAGACTATTTATTAACGGTTTATTTTTAATCAATATCTTTGTCTGCCTTTATATAATGTATCATATATAAGAGACCCCACGAATTAAGCAGAAATACTTCCCCCTGCCCCATTGTGCATATGAATAAAACAAAGACAACTTATACACAGTCACAGAAACATATTCTGTGTCTGTACAATGAAGGAAGCACAAATTAGTGTCAGCTGGAGATTTGCAAGCAGCCAATCACAAATAGTTCACAAGTATTTAATTGTATCCAGCAACTGTCATCATGATCATCATTTGCACCTACCCCTGACCACCTGTAAGTAATGCAGCTTTTCCTGGTCTGCCTGGATTCACATTACTACAGGGACACAACCTCACTGAACATGGCCTCTGTCAGTTTCTGAAACATACTGTAACATTTTAAGCTACTTTAAGATTTAAGGCAAATAATGTATTTTCTGTAGGGTTTGCCTTTGTGCTTATACTAAAGGAGCATGTACAGGATTTGCTGGGATTCAAACAGTTATTACGGTTGTTTCATGTAAGTGGGTATAAAACAACTGCAGGTCTGGATTAATATCTGATTGGGAATATATAGACTTTGCTTGGAATTGGCATAAAATATGTAGATGATCTGTAAAATATGTGTAATAATTACCCATACTCAGTGGTGGGCTGGGCTGGGGAGCAGGGTGCCATCTGCCCCCCGGGCCGCTCCTCACTGGGCAGGTCCTTACGTTGGCCCGCTGCCACGATGGAAGCTGAGCATGTGGCCCATATCACTGCCATGATCAGAGCACAGTTCCAATCGGTCAGTACAGGCTGGCAACAGTGGTCTCTGAAGCGATCAGGAGCCTCCGATTGCTTCAGAGGCCAGCGTTCCCAGTGATGCAGTGGAGCCTGTGCCTGCCACTCTGGATCTAATTAGATCCAGTCAGTGACAGCGTCTATGTGGGATGGCGTGGACTGGAGCTGTGCCCAGCAGCCGTCATGAAGAAATGTAAGTACTGCACAGACAGGTGAGTGGGGCGTGTTCTATACTGGGAGGGGACACAGCATAAGCAGCATTACTGGGGGCACAAAATAAGGGGCATTACTGGGGGCACAAAATAAGGGGCATTACCGAAGACACAACATAAGAGGTATTACCGGGGACACAAAATAAATGGCATTTCTGGGGGCACAAAATAAGGAGCATTACCGGGGACACAACAAAAGAGGAATTACTGGGGGCTCTGCATAAAGGGACATTATTGGGGGCACTACTAAGGGCGCTAATGGGGGCTCTGCATATAGGGGCATTACTGGGGGCTCTGCATAAGGGGCATTACTGGGGCACTACTAATGGCATTACTGGGGGCTCTGCATAAAGGGGCTTTACAGGGGGTTCTGCATAAAGCGGCATTACTGGGGGTTCTGCATATGGGGCATTACTGGGGGCTCTGCAAGGGGCATTACTGGGGGCACAACATAAGGGGCATTACTGGGGGCTCTGCATAAGGGGCACTACTGAGGACATTACTGGGGGCTCTTCATAAGGGGCATTACTCTGGGCTCTGCATAAAGGGGCACTACTAAGGTAATTACTGGGGGTTCTGCATAAAGGGACATTACTGGGGTCTCTGTGTAAGGGGCATTACTGGGGGCTCTGCATAATGGGACATTACTGGGGACTCTGCATAAGGGGCATTACTGGGGGCTCTCCATAACGGACACTACTAAGGACATTACTGGGGGCACAACATAAGGGGCATTACTGGGGCACTGCATACTGGGCACTTCTATGGTACTGCACTGGGTCTGGGGAAGTCGGGCTGAGAGATGCACATTGGGTCTGGTGGTGTGGAGCTGGGAGACGCACACTTGGTCTGGGGGAATGAGTGAGAGACACGCACTGGGTCTGTGAGTATGAGGCAGAGACATACTGGGGTTAGGGAATGTGTCTAACTGCTGTTTGTTAGATCCTGAAAGAGGATCATAACCTCTATAAGTAAGTGCTAAAGGTATTCTGTTTCGTTGTTAAATGGGGCCCTATATTGTCTCTGTTTCTAAGAAATATCCACCATTCTATTTTCCTCTTATAATGTTTTATTTAAGTCCATATTTGAGCCATCCCTATTTGTTTTATTTAAGGCCCTATTTCAGCCATCCCTATTTGAGCCATTGATTAGGACATGCTCTCGTGGTTGGTCTGCGTGCAAGACTTCGCTATCTCTATTTAAGGATAAGCCATTGTTTATGGGCCAGTGACCTGAACTTACTCCCAGGCTAAAAGTTGCCAGTCAGCCCCGGCCCATACTCTTTTTACACTTTTCCTTGTAAGTCACGCTGATGCTACACTATTCACCACTTGAATAAAAGGTATGTAGTCATTCATTATGCCTACATTCATAATGTCGACAATTATTATGTCAATATGATTAAAATGTTGGCATCTAATATGATAGCATCTGGAAAATGTCAACATGGACAAAATGTTGACATATGACATGTCAACATAGCGAAAATGTCAACATTAACATTAGGAAAAGGCATAACTTCAAAAAGCTTTATTGACTTTCCAACCATTGTCACTGTCAACCTAATATACCGAACTCAAATAACAGACCACCCTCACACAGTTCTCTGTGCAATAGTTACTGTATCAAGCTAGTATAAAGTCCACAATCACAATGCAGATAGACTGTATAAGTATAAAATACTGTCTTTTACATTTAAAAGAGTATTAAAACATCTTCAGTAATATACCTTACACACTGATCATTTATCAGTTTAACAAAGATGACACAATATTCCAATTTCTACAGAAGTCCATTTGGAAAGAGGCTATTAGAGGCAAAGGGATAAATTTACTAAAGTGAGAGTTTTTAGAAGTGGAGATGTTGCCCATAGCAACCAATCAGATTTTAGCTATTAGCTTCTAGAAGTTGCTAGACAAATGTTAAGTAGAATCTGATTAGCTGATTAGTTGCTATGGCAACATCTCCACTTCTAAAAACTCTATCTTTAGCACATATACCCCAAAAGATCTTGTTTTTGCCATGGTGTCTCAGTGGACAATGAATGAGCCCTTCTACATGAATTAGTAACCACCATTCATATATACTGCAAATTATACATATATATCACAAAAATAACAAGTCTGCTTACAAAATGAAGGAAATGGAAGATTTTTTGACATGGTCAATGACAGGCACCTAATTATGCTTGGGTTGATCAACTGATTACTAGCTGTGCTCTATATATATATATATATATATATATATATATTTTGGGCATACTAGATGGCCAAGTGGTTCTTATCTGCCATTAAATTCTATGTAATGTATATATGTTTATATAATCCATCCCAGTAATTTAACGACATATACAGTAAATGCTACATGATGTAGTTAGAATGTTGACATTAAAAATATTGATACCATAAGGTTGGCATGGTTGGAATTTCAACATTTTCAGAATGTTGACATTCAAGATGGTGATACTGATAACATGTAAAAAAAAAAGGTTAATATTTAGAGTAAGACTGCAGTAACGGTTAGAGATAGAGATAGGATAAGACTGCAGTTAGGATTATAGCTAGAGATAGGGTAAGACTGCAGTTAGGATTATAGTTAGAGATAGGGTAAAACTGCAGTTAGGATTATATTAGAGATAGGGTAAGACTGCAGTTAGGATTATAGTTAGAGATAAGTTAAGACTGCAGTTAGAGATAGGGTAAAACTGCAGTTAGGATTACAGTTAGAGATATGGTAAAACTGCAGTTAGGATTACAGTTAGAGATAGGGTAAGACTGCAGTTAGGATTACAGTTATAGATAGGGTAAGACTGCAGTTAGGATTACAGTTATAGATAGGGTAAGATTGCAGTTAGGATTATAGTTAGAGATAAGGTAAGACTGCAGTTAGGGTTATTGTTAGAGATAGGGTAAAACTGCATTTAGGGTTATAGTTAGAGAAAGGGTAAGACTGCAGTTAGGATTACAGTTAGAGATAGGGTAAGATTGCATTTAGGGTTATTGTTAGAGATAGGGTAAAACTGCAGTTAGGGTTATAGTTAGAGAAAGGGTAAGACTGCAGTTAGGATTAGAGATAGATATAGGGTAAGATTGCAGTTAGGATTACAGTTAGAGATAGGGTAAGATTGCAGTTAGGGTTATTGTTAGAGATAGGGTAAAACTGCAGTTAGGGTTATTGTTAGAGATAGGGTAAGACTGCAGTTAGGATTATAGTTAGAGATAGGGTAAGACTGCAGTTAGGATTATATTTAGAGATAGGGTAAGAATGCAGTTAGGATTACAGTTAGAGATAGGGTAAAATTGCAGTTAGGATTATAGGTAGAGATAGGGTAAGACTGCAGTTAGGATTACAGTTAGAGATAGGGTAAGATTGCAGTTAGGGTTATTGTTAGAGATAGGGTAAAACTGCATTTAGGGTTATAGTTAGAGAAAGGGTAAGACTGCAGTTAGGGTTATAGTTAGAGATAGGGTAAGACTGCAGTTAGGATTATAGTTAGAGATAGGGTAAGACTGCAGTTAGGATTACAGTTAGAGATAGGTTAAGATTGCAGTTAGGGTTATTGTTAGAGATAGGGAAAAACTGCAGT
The DNA here is from genome assembly GCA_031769625.1 of Taudactylus pleione. NCBI lineage: Eukaryota > Metazoa > Chordata > Amphibia > Anura > Myobatrachidae > Taudactylus > Taudactylus pleione. The sequence goes on from JAUIMM010000780.1 coordinate 1,663,571, forward strand.
AAGGGTTATAGTTAGAGAAAGGGTAAGACTGCAGTGAGGATTAGAGTTAGATATAGGGTAAGATTGCAGTTAGGATTACAGTTAGAGATAGGGTAAGATTGCAGTTAGGGTTATTGTTAGAGATAGGGTAAAACTGCAGTTAGGGTTATTGTTAGAGATAGGGTAAAACTGCAGTTAGGATTACAGTTAGAGAAAGGGTAAGACTGCAGTTATGGTTATAGTTAGAGATAGGGTAACACGGCAGTTAGGGTTATAGTTAGAGAAAGGGTAAGACTGCAGTTAGGATTAGAGTTAGATATAGGGTAAGATTGCAGTTAGGATTACAGTTAGAGATTGCAGTTAGGGTTATTGTTAGAGATAGGGTAAAACTGCAGTTAGGGTTATTGTTAGAGATAGGGTAAAACTGCAGTTAGGGTTATTGTTAGAGATAGGGTAAAACTGCAGTTAGGGTTATAGTTAGAGAAAGGGTAAGATTGCAGTTAGGATTATAGTTAGAGATAGGGTAAGACTGCAGTTAGGGTTATAGTTAGAGATAGGGTAAGACTGCAGTTATGGTTATAGTTAGAGATAGGGTAACACGGCAGTTAGGGTTATAGTTAGAGAAAGGGTAAGACTGCAGTTAGGATTAGAGTTAGATATAGGGTAAGATTGCAGTTAGGATTAGAGTTAGAGATAGGGTAAGACTGCAGTTAGGGTTATAGTTAGAGATAGGGTAAGATTGCAGTTAGGGTTATAGTTAGAGATAGGGTAAGACTGCAGTTAGGATTATAGTTAGAGATAGAGTAAGACTGCAGTTAGCGTTATTGTTAGAGATAGGGTAAGACTGCAGTTAGGATTAGAGTTAGAGAAAGGGTAAGACTGCAGTTAGGATTAAAGTTAGAGATAGGAATAGGCTGCAATTAGGGTTAGGGTTAGGCTGCAATTAGGGTTAAGATTATAGACAGGAATAGACTGCAATTAGGGTTCAAATTGGAGATAGGAATGGGCTGCAATTAGAGTTATTGTTAGGCTGCAATTAGTTAGGTTTAGAGATAGGAGTAAGCTGCAATTAAGTTTAGGATTAAGCTGCAATTAGGGTTAAGCTCAGAGATAGGAATAGGCTGCAATTAGGGTTAGGGTTAGGCTGCAATTAGGGTTAGAGATAGGAATAGACTGCAATTAGGATTAAGATTAGAGATAGGAATAGGCTGCAATTAGTGTTAGGGTTAAGCTGCAATTAGGGTTAGGTTTAGAGATAGGGGTAGCCTGCAATTAAGTTTTGGATTAGGCTACAATTAGGGTCAGGGTTAAGTTGCTATTAGGGTTAGGTTGCAAGTAAAGTTACTGTAAGGTTAGGCTAAAATATGAGTGTCAACATTTTGACAGACTTAGTAAGTCGACAGTTTGTGAATTGTGAATGTCGACATGTTAAATGTTGACATTATCACCATGTCCATGTTGAAATTATGGTGCTAACATGAATAATGTCAGCATTCTGAATGTTGACATTATATACAGTACCACACACCCGTATGTTTCAATGTTTGACATAGATAATATTTGATTCAAATATAAAACAAGTTGACTTTGAGAGGCCCCTAGAAGTTAGAAATTGCAACTGAAATTAACTTTAAGTGGAGCAACAGATTGTGATGACTTGGGTTTGTCTCTGACAATGGCATGAAGCAATGAGGGTAGAAGAGTGAGAAGAAAAAATCTGGAAGACACACCCGCATCTGGCCATCCACATGATGTAAAAGAATATGTGATTTACCAGAACAGGCCACCTTCTTCCATTGCTGCATGGTTGAGTTCTGCAGCTCCTATGCTCAGTTTAGAGACTTTTAGCAGTGGACAAAGGTCAGCATGGGAACTCTGAGAGGTCTGCAGCTATGCTTCTGCAAGGTCTGCAAGTTGCGATGCAATATGTTTTCTATTACCTTTCTATCATAGCAACTTTTTCAGCATTTTGTGTACCTTAGCTCTTCTGTGATATCAGAGCACATGGGCTAGCCTTTGTTTCCCACATGCATCAATGAGCCTTGGGCACCCATGACTTTCTAGCCAGTTCACTGGTTGTCCTTTCTGGGACCAGTTTTGGTAGGTACTAACTACCACATTCTTTGAGAAACCCACATCAACTTCAAGAACTGAATATTCACTTGCCTCCTAAAACTGTATATCCCACCCTTTGACAGGTGCCATTGTAATGAGATAAACAATGTTATTCACTTCACCTTTCAGTGGTTTTAATGTTATAACTGATGAGTGTATGGTCTACTTAATATTATACTTATTTAATATTTATTACCAGTCAGTTGTATGGGCTATATACAGTATATTCTGCAGTGTTTTACAAATATTATTTTCCCATTCACATAATTATATGTCTCAATGGAGTTTACAATCTATATTCCCTACACAGGGCTGAAATTAGCATTTTTGTCATCTGGGGTAAAGCAGTATTATGCTCCCCCCCCAAAAAAAAATAAACAGAGGGCATTCTTCTGCACACTGAAGGTGCACTCTCCCCTTCAAACATATCACTTCACCCTTGTCCTACCCCAGCTATGGCATGGACCTTTTATCCCACCAGGTTTTCTTTTAGCTATAGCAAGTGACTTATCATGTATCCCCCCCCCCGCAACCCGGGCACACCATCAAGCAGGAGCAGAAGATGTGATGGAAGCGTCACTGTGCTGTTTCTGAGCTATGATGGTTAGAGAGGGAAAGAATTGTCTGTAATTGATGAACAAAATTTAAATATAACTTTTATTAGTCTTTAAAATATGTATATCAATGATATAGTCTGTGAAATATTAAAATAAAGAAATTAAAGTGTGATATAGGTAAAAAAAAGTGTAATTAAAATAGATTATCGGTACCAATACTGGTCTGTTTTTAATATTTTTCTGAAATATATAGCAGTAGTATAGTAGTATCCTGTTTCCGATCTAAACATAACAGGACAGTGCAGCAATGTCAGCCTCCGTGTCCTGCTCCCTCTTGCACACAGTCCCCTTCATACAGCCACTATGGTAAGCAGACACCAGGCAAGAACATTGCTTCCAGCTTACCTCAATACCACATAGAGGCTCACCATGTCAGCTCCATTGGGGAAGGTCAGCAACAAGTGAGGGATGGGGATGTGTGTCCATAATCTCTATCTGGCCTCAGTTATTGGTCTTGCTGCATCATAACAGCTCACACCTTTTGTCTGGAGGCCTGTCCTGAATCATAGCTGGAGACATGCAGTGGAGCTGACCATTAACTAATAGCAGCAGCACATTACTAGAAAGGATGAGTTTGGTGAAGGGGAGGAATGGTCATTGTGGTCGGCTGTTCTGCATGGCTCAGGAAGATGTCAGAGCAGCAGGCCAGCCGACCACTTATAGGTTACAGCCGGGCCCGGTGAGTGCACAGGCGCACAGCCACCATGATTGCCAGCTGGCCCAAACCATTGAATTCTGGACAAGCCCAGCCTGCCCCTGGTCAGCGCCCCCTCAAATCCAGCACCCGGGGCACGTGACCCCCTAACCCCCCAGTTTCATCCCTGTCCTACAGCATGAATGCACAAACACACTAAGAGCCAATTAAACTACTGGTATATTTGGATTGTGGGAGTAAACAGGAGTACCCGCAGCATATCCATGCAAGCATAGTTAAAACCCATGACCTCAGTGCTGTGAGTCAGTAATACTAACCATTTCACCAACTATATAGTATCACACAATAATTAAAAATTACAAAGATGAGGAAGTGCCATGAAACATGTGGTCTCTATCACTTTTTTAATCATCTCATTATGTACTGATTGAGACAAATTAATTGTACATCACTGAGTTTAACTAGCTCATACTCAGCAGAATGACATGGGCAACAGTTATTGTTCTTCAGCAGAAAAGGTCTGACATTGTTCTATCTAATTAGAGAGAAATGGAAAGTAGACTCAGCCAAATTATGCTGCAATAAAACTCACCCCACCTGTAAGAGCAAATTATTTTCTTTTTTGACAATGACTCTACAATGCACTGGCTATCATTATTTTGTACTGGACAGTTAGATTAGTCAGCTACTATGGAGAGACACAGCACCAATGTGATATTTGGAGACCTTGGAGCCATAGGCATTTGTTTAATCTATTCATATGTTTAATTTACTGTTGGATGGTGACCACACTACAAAGCAATATTTGGCATCTCATACTTGGCTTTGAATTATGTAAATAGAAAAGTAAAGTATAAACTATAACAAAAAGACTGCACTACAGTATTAAATTAGGGAATATACAGTAACATTTAAATGAAAAAAATACCTTTATATCACCAAATGAAAATAATGTAATCAAAGGTATAACAGAAGGGAAAAAAATTTGTATCAGCTTTATTGATATAAGCAAATGGAAACATGATGTACTTTGGATTAAAGAAAGTTAATTTTATTAGAACAATCATATTTTAGCAAATTGTATACATAAGATCTATTTCTCAGCAAATCTGCTTTTACAATATCTCTGTCTTTCACACTGCCGAGACAATCTTTTCCTCTGGTACTCAACCAATACTGATCAGGCTCTTTGCCCAGAAAGTCTCATTTACTAAGCCAAGCTGTATCTGTGTGATGCTCTTTTATAATAACAAAATGCAACGATCTGGCCTTTCTGCTGACCTGAATATGAATATTTCACAGAAATGTCAAAACGAATAAAATAAATGTATATTGTGGGTCAAAGGGTTGTAAGTGAGAAAACTAGACGTATAGAAAACATTTATCTATTTTGTTCTTTTTTTGGCATGGAACTCTGTTATAAACCTCCAGTACTGGTGCCATGAATAATAGCAATACCCAGTAAATGTTGCCATCCTGGAAATGTATATACATATGTATAAGGGAAATTGTTACATACTAGTTATTAAGCTGTTGTACCCTACCATTGTAAACTACTCCACAAAACCGTGCTGGTGGATTTAACATTAAACATTAGTATATATAGTGTTTTCTAATTTCTATACATTGACTCTCTCCATATTTCTATGTTGCATTTTATTTTTTTTAACCCTGCTGTTCTGTTCAGGTCTATTTGACCCAAAATGAAATTCGGTGTCAGTTCTTTATTTATGTAATTATGATTTCCATTTCTTATGACTTTTATTTTTTTGGCAAATAGTAGTTATGATCCAAAAAAATGTTTTATATATTTTTTACTTTTGTTCAAGTTATGAGTAGTTAGTACTAATGTACTGTTCAGGTCAATATGACCCAATGTGAATATTATACTACTGAGTAACCATAAATATTTTGAAACACATTACTTCAACAATAAAAATTCTGAAAAGTATGAATACAGTGTCAGCTCATTGGTTTACATTTAGATTATGTCATCTTTTCACCTTTTCACAAATTTATTCACAGAGTTTCAACAAGTCTGAACCAGTGACCGTAATGTGGCCGTAGATGAACAATTAGTTGGATTTCGAGGGCGCTGCCCTTTCAAGCAGTACATTCCCTCCAAGCCAGCAAAATATGGTGTGAAAATCTGGACTTTGTGTGATAATAAAACATCATATGTTCTGAAATCGCAAGGGTATACTGGAAAAGAGCCAGGAATGAAACCAGAAAAACCAAGGGATGAGAGTTGTGGCAGACCTCACTTATGAACTGAGTGGGCACCATCTTACATGCGGCAAATTTTTCACCTCGTATAATTTGGCACATCTTATGCTCAAGCGAAATATAACCCTACTTGGTACTATGAGAAAAAATAAACCAGAACTACCTCGGCAAGTCACAAATAAGCAGGTGCATAATTCATCTTTTTATTTCACTGAGAACACAGTGGTAGTGAATTATGTTCCAAATAAAAATAAAAATTTAATTATTTTGAGCACCTTACATAAAGACAAACAAGTAAGTGATAGGCCAGACAAGAAACCAAACATAATTTTGGACTATAACATGACAAAAGGTGCAGTGGATACAGTAGATCATTGTGAACATGTACACTTGAAAACGGAAAACAAATCGATGGCCACTGATATTTTATAATATCAGAGATATCAGTGCATACAATGCCTTTGTCCTATGGACTTCAATAAACCCCAACTGGAACAATAAAAACTTACAAGGAGGAGAATATTTTTGGAAGAGCTCGGAAAAACACTCATCAAGCCCCTCATTTCCTCAAGATAATATATGCCATGGATAGTAGAGTCTTGTACAATTGTGAAGAACATACAATCAACTACTCATGATCCTCAACCAGGAACTTCTGCGGGGAATGTTACAGCAATCAAACATGCCAGATGCAAATTTTGTAGATCAAAAATGATAATAAAACAAACATGATATGTATTAAGTGCAATAAACATGTTTGTATATCCCATGTAACATATTATTGCCCAAATTGTGCAAAGCAGTAAATAAATACCCTATGTAAAACAACTTTACAAAAATGTTTGTAATTTTTGTTTGTTTTGGTTTGTTTATCTGAAGGTTTTTTTTACTCTAGTAAAAGTCTGGAGAATACCCCTTGTTTGAATATTAATCAAAAGCATAATTTTATGATGCGGGTCATATTGACGCGAACAGTACATGAGTATAGTAGACCCGAGCAGAACAGCAGGGTTAAATGCCCCCTTTGAAGATGTACTATGCAGAAGATGGAGAAGACATATATCATATAAAGAAAAAAATTACTAAGATTAAATATGTGCATGCATTTTGTTTACATTAACCACAGTAAGGAATAATGATAAGAATGGGGTTAGGGCTGGAGGGAGTGAGGCAGAGTACTGGCCTAGAGAAGGAAAGTGAGATGGCAATGTAGTGATTATCATTCTGTACCTGCAAACAGTCTAATTATCTTGGAACAATCCCACAGGTAGTTGGTCATGAATAAAAGGAGAGAGAGAGAGAGAAGAAAAGAGAGAGAGAGAGAAAATCAGTATCAGGAAGTGGGACATGTATCTGAACCAACCGGGAGTAGGGCCTCACATGTCTAGTAGTCACCGGAAGTGACGGGCTGGACACGGTGATTATTGATTGCAGGAAGTGGAGCAGTGAAAAACATCCACAACAGGAAGTAGGGCACTAGAAATGGTAGCGGAAAATGTCCCCAACAGGAAGTGGGCCCCTGAAAATGGTAATGTTAACAATGTAAGCAATAAGAACACTAAAATGATAATTTGATATAAAAACCATGCACCTTTGTATCACTAAATCCTATTAAGACATATGGATACATTACGGTGTAAAATAAAATAGAAATATTAAAGTGATGGTGCGAATATATACAAATTGAAAAATAGATATATATATATTACTATAAATAAATAACTAATAAAGGTGAGATTAACAAATGAGTGTGTTACCATAAATGAATACAACATATACTTTCCCCAATTTGACTAAAAATCACAGTGCAATGGTATAAACAACAATAATCATAATAGACCAAAAAGTAATTTAGTATTACGTGAATCAGAAATAGACTATTACCCCCCCAAAAATACAATATCAATGCATTAAAGGTGTAATATCAATAAATATACAACATATACGGTCCCCAATTTGACTGTAAAGTGACGGCAAAGTGACGGCATGGCAACAAGGCATAAACACTCCCACTATGTCCTTGTGTGCGATCACGTTGTGTATGCAGACACCCACCAGCCTGTCTTAAGATGCCCACTAGTGCACGTCATCTCCAGGAAGTGTATGCAACCATCGGTACATCGGGTAGCATCGGAAGCCAATGCAGGGCTTGAGTTAGACCATACCCTACAGCAAGCACTGCGATCACTTGAGTGTAAAAATCAGCCAATGAAGCTGCCTCTTAATTATGCACGCCTCTTAAACGGCGTTGAGATGCTCAGGCATGCCTGCATTCACCTCTTCACTCTCCCGTTTATAGTGGCCTGCCCTGTAACCACCTACAAACGGCTTCTCCTGTCACTCACTCTGCTGGGCAGTCTATGCACAATGAGCGATCGCTTCCTGATCTCTCGCACTGGTTTGTGCACTGAGATGCATGAGCAGAATGCAAACATTGGCCAGCTATGAATGATTGCTTCTTAGCGCCCGGGTCTGAATCAGGTCCCAAGTCCCTATTATGATGAAGAGGTGGAATATGTTCTAGTATTGTGAATTTCAGTGATTGGGGATTTGAACTCTGAGCACGAGTGAACTGCCTTGGTAACCTATGATTGGACACATTGTTACGTAAATTCCGTAGATGTTCCTGGCCCACAAACGCACTCAATACAGTAAATGACATATGTGGTATTGCACATAACTGAAAGTATTAATGTACATTTTTTACTATTATCTAGAAGAAATGAAAATGGATGTTTGTCCATATGTTTGCAGAACATGCAGTTCGTACATGGAAAATAACCACTTTTATTATGGGTTAGCCAATCTATTTAGTGATAGGGTGATTTTTTATGTTACTAGGGGCAAGTATTGTTTGTAATGATCTTGATTTTTTGTAGACTATTTTCGATTTCACAGGTACATACAAGTGTTTACCTATAGTGGAATCCTTTAGTAACAATTTCCAATGATGGTTCAAAATGTTTTCTATTTTGCTATTTTCTACATTAAACTGTGTCACAAAAGTTCTTGTGTTATAGCTCGATTATTTGTCTGATGGAATGTTTCTGATTTTCAAAACATATGACCTTTCTCTATACTGTACTTTGGTTCTAGCAGTTTCTAATTTGATGTTATCATATCCTCTCCCCAAATAATGATCTTTAATAAAAGAGGATTAATCTTCAAATTTATTCATGTCCGAGCAATTTTTTCTAATAAGCATGAATTGTGAATAGTACACATTCTCCTTCCATAGTTTTAAATGACAGCTATCAATTGGTCTATGTCTATTGGAATCTGTTTATTTAAAAATAGTGCTGGTTCGTATTTTATTGTTGAAGTTTATATCAAACAAAATTTCCAAATAATCAATAGTCATTTTATTAGTCTTATAAGTGAACTTTAGGTTCTTATCATTATTATTCAATTGAATTAAAAGATTTTGTATGTCACTCTTCCATATAACAATTTAATTGTCTATATACCTTTCATAGAGTTGATGTTTGAAAAAAAACAATTGGGTTATTATAGATCACTTCCTCTTCCCAAAGGCCAATGAATATGCTATGGGCACTAAATATGACCCGGCTTACGCTAATATTTTTATGGGCCTTTGGGAGGGTGTTTAAGTCAGCCACTTTTGAGTAGTCTTTTAACATTTTGTATGTTTGTATATGGAGTCCGTTAATATGTGGTTTGGAATTATTGTAGTGCTGCCCTAGTGAACATTCAGCCCTATATAAGCACCTTCAGTGGAATAGGAACCTTATTCCTGAGGAAGTTTGGTTCAAACAAAATGCTTTGGAGGTTCCTGCTCACTGTCTCTCAAGACCACACTCAGGACCTCATTCAGAGTCGGCCGTTGCGGCCGCACGGTCGTACGACCAATGACCACAAAATCCGATTGTACGGCAGGGCGATCGTAAGCAAAGTGATGCCCATTCATTAGCACTGCACCTCCTCTAGCTACCGACTGATCTGAACGAAGTAGTCAGGCGCTGTCAGTCGCTGTATGCTAATTATGTTCTGATGTTTGCGGCCGTATGTGCTATTTTGATGGTCACATGTCATGTTTACATGGACTATCGATTAGCTTGTTATTAGCTTGTTGGCAATTATCTAATTAAGTGTTTAACTCTTGCTGTTCTTTCAAATGAGTTTTTTCTCATGTGTCAATAAACTTTATTGTTCATTTTGTGTTTGTTTTCTCCGTTCTTATTTTTTCACACAATCTTAAAAACAAAGTAAGGTTTATTAACTGTGAATGTCCGTTTGCTAATTGTGTTAACTTTATAAATGCATGTGCATTTTGCGTTAGGATCATTTGCACTCTTATGTTTGCAATTGCACACTGCGTGTTGTAGCCAATCAAATGTGACCTTATTTTTCGGGACACATGATTAAAGGATTGGCCAATAGTGTTGTTTTTGATGAAAGTGTAAATATTTTAGCCAATCATATTTTTTCTACCCCATGTATATTTCATGTTTTCTGTAAAAACGCCCATTGCCATCATGAGAGCCGCAGCGTTTACCAGTAGAGAGCTGCTTGTCCTGGTCAATAAAATGGACAGGCGGATCACCCAGGCTGTGCTGCCCATTTCAAATAGGGCAAAACAGGCCACCTATGCGGAGGTGAGGCGAGCCCTCCGATCAGTGGGCTTTCGCCGAAACATTGCTCAATTAGAGCATCGCTAGTCGGACCTGGACCGCCGGTCGCCTGCTCTCCTCAGGAATTTGCGTTTGCAAATACGCAGATGTAAGTATGCGTTTGTTTAAAAGTATTAATTAGTGGACTGTTAAAAATGTATGTTCCTTTGCCAATTATTTTAGTTAATGCTAAAAAACCCTCCTGTATGTTGTCCCTATTGTACAAAATGTGTACTTGTATTGTGTAACCGATATTCAAAACTTTATGTTTGGGTTTTTATGTTTGCATTTTAGAAGCCCAGCGGAGACAGAGAAGGGCACGGCGACCCCAAAGACAAGCTACCAACCAGCTGCCCTCACCTGCATCTCCTCAACCCAGCCCTCCCTCCCCACCACCATACTCCCCCAGTAACCCTCCCTCCCTCTTCCAATCCTCCCCAAGTCTGCCTCCCTCCCCTGCCCACTCATCCCAAATGTCCCAAATCTCCCCTCCCTGAGATCTTTCCACCTCCATTTCCCCTTCCACCATTCCCCCCACTCCCGAATATTCAACCTCACCCGAAGCTTCGCCGGCACCATCTGTTGCTGTGTCTGAACACTCTCAGGGTATGTTTTTTTGTTTTTAATTTTTTTGGGTGTTGTTGTTATCCATGTATTTGTTTAAATTTCTGTGCTTTTTTTGTTGTTTTAAAAATATGCTGTATGGGGTTTAACATCATTGCGCATTAATGCTGTTTTTCAGACTTACAACCTTATGTTTATTGTCTGGCCCTTTTTTTGTTTTGGGGTCCTCAAAAATATAGGTTATTTTTTTTTTTTATATTTTTTGGAGTTTGAGGAACTAATGATTAAATTTGGATTAGTATTTTACAATGTACAAAAACCTGTCAACAAACTTGCCAAGGTCCTAGGAACCAGACTACCCTTGATGATGTTGTATACACTGTGTTTAAAATGTACTAATGTACTTAGGCAAAGTGATGTTTTTTATAGCAAACAAATCATATTTTATTTTGGTTTATTAACAACATTCTAAAAGTGAATATGTGCATTGTATTTTAAGGCTATGGCCATCATGACTTAAGAATACACCTCCCATTATTTGTAACATCATCATAGTGGATTTTGGATTATGCCACATAGTTAGGGTTTAAAATTAGTTGAACAACAGAAAAGTAGAAACCTATTAATAATGTTGTGTGTCTGATACTTTCAAACACACCGTAACATCAGTGTGTTTAAACACTTTTTGGTACATTCAATAATGTGTAATGTTCAAATGTTTCTTATTATAATGAAGTATTTAATCCACATTTTTTTAAAATTTTCTACAGATCTAACCCACATACTGAGGGAAATTCGGGAGGAGCTGCGCAAGACCTCGACCTACTTAATGCAGGCCTACTGCTGCCTCCAAAGATTAGTGGGGCATTTGGAGGATGTGTAGTATTTTTTATTTATTTGTTTTAAATTTTTATGACATTTCTATAAAAAAAATAAAGTTGTGTTATTTCCAACATTTGTCCTCTTTTTTGCCACACATTAAAGGGTGTAATTATTCATGTGAAATTTTTTTGGAACAAAGGTGGGTGCCTTTCCATAGTGTAAGAACTTAAAACATGTATTAGTAAACCTTTAGAAAATTTGCAGTAATGTTGTTTATTTTTCAATTATGGGTTGGCATACATTATACACCTCAAAATGGCTTACAATTTTTTAACAACAAACAAGCAACAACATTTTTGCATCATTTAAAACATTTATTACATAACAAACATGTTGCCAACAGGCTTTTAATGGTAAAAAAAAACATAACAGATTCACACATAACAAATGTCCTCATGGTTTTGGCAAATTAAACATCTGGCTTAGTCAAACCTAAACAAGTATAGTAAAAAACAAACAGATTTTGGAATGGAAAACATATCAATTACTAAAACAAAAGGCAAATTAACTAAACATGTTGGGGGATATCCGTGCAAAATGTGTTAGTTCTCCAAAAACATACAGGGTATTGCCAATGGGTTCCATTTTTTATCCATGTTTTAGAAAGTGTTGTGATTTTGTTGGTAGGAAAAGAAAACAAAAGAAAAAGGGACACATTAAAATACATTTTGCAAAATTGATTTTTCTTTTCCAAAAAATGTAAATATGCATACCTAAAAAAACGTGAAATGACATCATCGCATCTGCCCCCCCCGACAGCATCACAACACCTTCCTCTGGGGGGCCCTCCTCTGGCAAGGCCTCCTCTTTCTGCAAGGGTACTCGACTCTTTATTGCAATGTTGTGTAAAATCCCACACAGGACCACAATGTGAGAAACCATATCCGGCGAGTACATGAGTGCACCACCAGAGTGATGGAGACACCAGAACCGGCCCTTTAAAAGGCCGATACAGTGCTCCACCACCTGCCTGGTGGCAGTAAACGCGGCACTATAGTGAGTTTGGGGCCCTGGTGTGGGAGTCAAATAAGGAGTCAGCAGCCAGGGCGTGCAAGGATATCCACTGTCACCTGATGGAAATGGGACACCAAAAGATATACATTTACCATGAGAACCTGTTTACACTATTACTAGTAGACATACTGGATTTTTACTTACCAAGAATCCACACGTCACCAGCTTGCAGTGTGCTTAATTTTGGCCAAATCCCTGAATGCTGGATCACATACGCATCATGGCTGCAGCCTGGGAATTTAGCATTCAGGGAGAGGATCTGGAGGGAGGCATCACATAGCACCATTACATTTAGGGAATGGTAATGTTTGCGGTTCCTATATATTTGTTCCCTGCATGCAGGGGGCTGATGTGCTATGTGAGTGCCATCCACTACCCCTATGACATGTGGAAAGCCTGCAATTTCATAAAACTTCTGCTTTACCACATAAAGGGCTTCCGTATACTAATAAAATGTGCTAGATGATTGAAAAATGCATCTAGCACATGCCTCAGGATCCGTGAAAATGAGGACTAGGAGAGGCCACCCACCAGCCCCACAGTGGTTTGGAAGGAGCCTGAGGTGCAGAAATGTAACACCGCCAACAACTGTGTAAGTGGTGAGATTGCTGTAGGAATGTTAATCTGACTTTCTAGATCATTCTTTATTAATGAAAGAGTGTCTAGGATAATATTAGGAGGCAGGCGATAAGTGGTAACAACCACATCATCAGGCATTCCAAAAAGGGTGACACATGTTCTATATATCTTGGCCCTTGCACACCTCCTATGCCTACGCCCAGGAGGAGGCTGAGGAAGGTTGGTGGGGGTCAACATGGCCACTATTAGCTGTCCAACATTGCTCTGCAAAATAAAATTTATATTTTTAATTGGTTCTCCAGAGTTTATTGTGAAATGTTGTGCAAAAATACTTAGCTTTATAATAATGGGGCATATTCTTACAGGGTCGGGCAGTGCCATCTTCGGAAATCACTACATGTGTATTTGTTGTTCGATTTAAAAATGAGAAGGAAAAATAAAAAAAAAACATTTTTTAAGGACAAACCAATATTTCTACTTTTAGTGTTAAAACCATGCTTAATTTTTAATCTTGCAAATATGAATTGTTGTTAAATGTACCAAATTAGAATTTAAAAATAGAACAATAAACAATATTCCCCAAAAATTTTGGTTAAAAAAATAGATTAAACTAAAAATTATGTGTATGTTTTAAAAAATAGACACTTACCTGATTCCAGACCAAAAAGGAGTGTTAAACACCTTTAAGAAATATTTAAAAAAAAAATTAGATTAAAAAACAAAAAATAATGAAGATTATGATTGTTGATCCAAAAATAAAAACAAACAAAATGCAGTAGGCTGGCACACTTACTTGATTCTTCAAATAACGTTGGATTTTGGAAGACAAAAGGCCGGCCAACCAAACAAAGAAAGTCACCGCGTCAAGCCCAAAAACTAACGGTGTTTTTCAAACTCCAAAGCAATCAAATTTTGCTAAACAAAAACAACACCAAAAACAAAACCCACTAAAAAATAATAAAGGAACCCAAAAACCAACACCACAAAAAAAGGAACACAAAAACCAACACCACAAAAAAGGAACACAAAAACCAACACCACAAAAAAACGAACACAAAAACCAACACCACAAAAAAAAACACAAAACCAACACAACAAAACAAAAACACAAAAACCAACACCACAAAAAAAGGAACACAAAAACCAACACCACAAAAAACGAGCACAAAAACAAAACACAACAAAAAAACAAACACAAAAAAAAACTCCACAAAAAAACAAACACAAAAAAAGGAACACCAATAAAAAACAACCCAAAAAGAAAGGAACACAAAAAAAAAAAACACAGAAAAAATATTCAAACAAAAAAAAACCCACAACCAAAATAAATTTGTGCGGTCCACCAATTCTAATCCATACCAGCGCTCATATACCCATATTTTTTAAATAAATTAATACCAAAAAAGTATAAAACACACAAGCACCTCTCAATCAACTTCAAACACCTCACAAACTACACACATAAGCACCTCTCAGTCAACTTCAAACAAACACCTCACAAACTACACACACAAGCACCTCTCAGTCAACTTCAAACAAATACCTCACAAACTACACACACAAGCACCTCTCAATCAACTTCAAACAAACACCTCACAAACTACACACACAAGCACCTCTCAATCAACTTCAAACAAACACCTCACAAACTACACACACAAGCACCTCTCAATCAACTTCAACAAACACCTCACAAACTACACACACAAGCACCTCTCAATCAACTTCAAACTATTTAACTATTATCCAACACCTCCTGCACCACCAAACACTCCAACTACAACCCACAAGTAAGGGGACATTTGGCTTTGCCTTAAATAAAGAAACCAAACACTAATTATTGAAACATGCAGGAAAGGTGTGCATTTGTAGTTAGGGAAATAAGGATGCACAGGTAACCAATCCAGGAATGCGCTAACATCTAGCCCAACCCACGCAGTGATTACTGAATGCAGGAAAGGTGTGCATTTGTATTTAGGGAAATAAGGATGAACGGGTAACCAATCCAGGGATGCGCTCACATCTAGCCCAACCCACGCAGTGATTACGGAATGCAGGAAAGGTGTGCATTTGTAGTTAGGGAAATAAGGATGCACGGGTAACCAATCCTGGGATGCGCTCACATCTAGCCCAACCCACGCAGTGATTACGGAATGCAGGAAAGGTGTGCATTTGTAGTTAGAGAAATAAGGATAAACGGGTAACCAATCCAGGGATGCGATCACATCTTTAAAATTCTTCATGCTCTCTCACAGGTTAGCAGAATGGCAAGCGAGGAACATGGTGAGCAGAGGCCAACTGAGCCAGGTAAGTTCCAATCACATTTTTTACACAAAACAAGAACTGGTCATATTTCCCATACAAATTTTTTAAAAATTGTACTATTTTATAAATTTTGGTAGGTGCTTGGAATCAATGTCCAGCAGTAGAGGAGGAGGAGGAGGCGGGCCCAAGCAGGCCAAGGCCAAGGCACCCTCCATTTTCACGGATCGAGCTTGAGTCATTGGTGACCATGACAATGGAGAACCTAGTCAATGCACCCTGAAATATGGGGGCTGGAGCCAAAGACAGGATTTGGGAGGAGATATACAGGACTGTTAATGCTGTGGGGACAACGTACAGAACACAGAAAGTCGTAAAAAAACGGTAAGAAAATGATATTGTGAGTGTACTGAAGGCCAAAGCTTGATCTTATTTAAAAAAAACTAACACTTATTTTTTCAAAAATAACATTGACAGCTGGACGGATTTCAAATACCAACTGAAGAGGAAGCTACGGAGTAGGGTGGACCATGCTGCGGGGACAGGTGGTGGTCCCATCCCTGAGGAGCTGGCCTTGACAAGGTTGGAGACGTTGGCTCAGGGATGTGTGATGGAAGAGGAGATAGTCAGCGTGTCCACTATGGACACTGACATGGCCGACTTCAACGCTCCACATGTGCAAGAAGGTAATTGAATTTTGTAAGCCAAAAAGTATAAAGCTGAAACGTCTCTGGTTTTTTTTGGGGGGAAAAACAAATAAAATTTTTCATTTTATATTCCAGACTCAGAGGAGGTAGTGCCTGCTCCTGAGGTCAGGTCTGGGTCCAGCACAGATGGGGACTCTGCAGGGGAGGATCCAAGTACTCCATCTGGGGACCCTGTGGAGTCTACTCCAGGGCAAACATCAGACCGAGCAGTGCCTCTCCTCACCAGGTTGGTCTCCCAAACTCAGGATAACACATGTGTTCTTCTGAGGATGGAGACCACTCTGGTGAGGGTGGCCCTGGAGACCATTGCTGGGGCCCTAGATCGTTTGGGCAATACCCAGGAGCAGGCCAACCCACCTGCCATGATGGAGCGAGACTCCCTTCCTCCCAGGACCACCACCTCTGGCAGCCCAACAGCCACCCCCGCAAGTATGGAGAGCCCTATGCCTAGGCCAGAGGAAATCCCACCTACCTCTGGCCAGGCCAGTCGGCGTGTTACACGCCAGTCGGCTGTCCATAGCTTACCTCTTCCTCCGAGCCGGCCCAAATGACGCAAGTAGCCCTGGATATCTCCTCCCTCACCTGTTTTCCAGTCCCCATATTTCTGGTCACCAATGTCTCAAGCTCTTTTTTCTTAAAACCCAAAATGTATTTATTTTTTTTATTTTCTTTATTTTAATTATATACAAATGTTGCCTAAACAATTTTTCTTGACATTGTGATGAAATACAAATTTCACAAAGTTAAAAAAATTTCATCCCAAAAATGTCTATCTTTAACTATATCAATGTATACAAGGTTTAAACAGTGTGGTATCTGAAAAAGCTGCTACGCAAAACACAATGCTAGATGTTTTAAAAACCGAGCAAAAAACTGGTTAAAAAGCACAAAGAAATATTTTGGTTACGAATTCACTAATGCACACGCAAGTGAAATGAGTTACAAGGTAATTAGCAGTGTTAATAGTTACAATGCAGCAATCTTAGCTGCTTGGTTTGTGTGGTTCAAAATCAAAACATCGCAGGGAACATCAGATTAACGACTGTACTGTTGTGGTTTACGGATGCTTCTCGCCTATCTTAGCCTGGACGATCAGCCTGTTCGTAGAGTGACGTTTTCATGCATCCGCAATTCTTGGTCGTACGAAGCAGGTCATTTATGCACTCCCCTAAAACGCCTGGAAACGCTGAAGAACACCTCCGTTTCCAGACCACCACCCCCGTATACTCCCACAAACGGTCGTTCCTGTCAATCAACTTTAGCAACCCACTTCCGTGTCGGAAGCCCTACGACCGACAGTATTTGTGATCGGTAGAGCTCGTACGCACATGCGCACTGCTAGCCATGCGCAGGCGCAGAAAGAAAAACATCGTATGCGTACGACCGTGCGGCCGCAACGACCGACTCTGAATGAGGTCCTCAATGAGGAAACACCACGGTTGTCTTAAGTTCTCAGAAATTGGTACCTTTCTGGCTCTACAGTCCAGATCCCAGGTTGGGTGAATTATACTTGTTTGAATGCAATTTGTTAAGCTTTTTTTCTGTATGTGTTTTTAATCCCTATTTTGGTTATATAATTGTGACATACTACCCTATGAGTTCTCTCTGGTTTGTTTTGGTGCTGGACTCTATTCCAAATTTGGAGATCTTAATGAAGGTTTTGTCCTGATTCATCACAATGCCGAGTGGATCACAATGAGATTAGCATGATTATTTCCTATTAAATGTATGCACATTACTTACTTTAAACTAAACTGGTACTTACATACTACACTATTAGCACCTTCTTGTCCAGTAGTTTTAATTTCAATTTGTGATTCATTTGCTGGCAAGGAACGTACAAGAGGAGCAGCTTTATATTTGTGTTTATAATAATTGTGCATGACCATTTGTGTAGCTAAAAGCACATTGAGGGTTTGCTATATTTATATAAAAATTTATTTATTTTTGTTTATTAACAGTTTATTGTATAGCCCAGCACATTCCGTTGTGCTTTATAATTTGAAACAACATTAATAGAACAAGACTGGGTTGTAAGAGACATACATCAAGGTAAGAGGGCCCTGCTTTCAAGCTTACAATCTATAAGGAAATAGGTGTTGATACACAAGGATAGGTGCTACATAGTACAAACTGATTGGATTTTGAGACAGATTGAATGTGGGGAACAAAGGACAGTTCCGAGTCAAGGATGACACCTAGGCAGCGAGCTTGTGGGGTGGGGTTGATTGTCGAGTTGTCAACAGTGATGGAGATACCAGGTTGGTAAATACTATTGGCCGGTGGAAATATAATTAATTCTGTTTTGGATATATTAAGTTTGATGTGGCGAGATGCCATCCAAGATGAAATGGCAGAGAGACATTCAGTGACACGGACCAGCACAGATGGTGACAAATCTGGGGAGGATAGGTAGATTTGAGTATCGTCCGTGTACAGATGAAACTGAAACCAAAAGAGCTGATTAGTTTGCCAAGAGGGGTGGTATAGATTGAGAAAAGCAGAGGACCTAAGACTGAGCCTACGGTTCTCCAACTGATAGAGGTAGCAAAGTAGAATATATATATTTATATTTATAAACCAGATGCAACGAGTGTGTTGAGCCAGGGTGGATGATTGCAACTACCACATTTCATGTTATGTCTCACCATGCACAAAAGGCCTATAAGAAATTCTGACCTATCATCACTACAGACCCCAGTTTTCAAGTGGTCAGTAAAATACATCCAATATGCTCATGTTGACGTGGTGCAAACCTCAAGCAACATTTGATGAGACCTATGAAGCAACCTCAGCTTTCACACAACTCTTGATTGCCATCGTGCAAAACAAGCTGATTTAGGTGTGCTGATTATACAGTACGACGTGTCGCTCAATGTTGGTGGCACCTATTTTGTGCACCAACACAGTGGAAAGAAAATAAAGATACGTCACAAATTACATTGCACAAGTGACTATGTTGTGTATCTAATTATCTGCCCAAGTGGATAAAACTATGTTGGGATGACCACGCGCAATTCAGGGAGCGCATGGCTAATCACCGCTCATCGATTCAGAGCACTCTACAGAATAATGATTCGGCTAAGCCAGTTGCTCTGCATTTTGCTAATCTAAAGCATTCTGGTTCTAGCCTTAAGTGCATGCTGATAGACCATATCCCGATACTCCCGCATGGCAGTGACTGGGAAGCTTTATTATGAGAACCAAGGTAGATATTTGAATTGGACACAGTGACCCCTAGAGCTCTGAATGAGTCTAACCCTTTACATATTTTATTGCATTAATTGGCATATTTTGTCAGAGTTTTTCACACAGAACAATCCAATATTTTTTTTTATTAGTTTATTTTTAATTTTATTTTGTATCAATAATTTTAATATTGATTTCATTGAGGGTATTCTGCATTATTATTATTATTATTATTATTATTATTATTATTATTATTATTATTTATTTTATATTTTGTGTTTGGTTTATTCTTTTTTTCTGTTTATTGTATTTATTTATTTCAGTTGTTTGATTTATTCCATCTTTTGTATGTGATCCGCCAAATTTTTGCTAAGTTTATTCAACTGTGCCATACTGCTAATTATATAAACAGGCTGCCTTTTGTTAATATTATTGGCTGCTAAGTGATACATTAATCATATGGCTATGCATACACACTGCAGCTGTGTCTTAGCCGCTAACCTGGACATGCTGACATATTCCCCGGCTGGAGGAGCACAAGCTGTACCTGCTGTGGAATGCATGATGCTCAGGACACCCTGGGTATGTGTGCTTTTAACTCTGATGTGGGATGCTGCCACTTCTGCCTTTGATTGCAGCCACAACTCTATGCATTGATACACATTGCTCTCCGAGGTGGAACGCATGATGGTGAGCACCATCTTGGATTATCTCACAGCTTTTCCTTTATGTGTGTTTTGTGAGTGATATTTCTGATTTACAAGGGTGTGATTTTAGTATGTGTCTAGTCGCTACCAGATCAATATTAGGCTCTATTTGACAGTGCTACTTATGTTTAGGCTAACTGGTGAGTGGGTTTCTCAGTAAATTCTTGCTATTTAAAATGACTCAGGGACTGGGTTCAGTAGTGTTGATGCATTGTCCTTCAGTATATGCACTTTGCGCTTTTGTCCTGATGATGATCCCTGTGAGGACTGAAACATTGACTACTATGATGTCATCTTAGTGAGTTCTAATAAAGAAGTGATTTTATTTTTTTAACTACCTGGTGAGTGCCCTTGAGAAGGAGGTTTGATCTTCGAAAACGTTGATTGATTACAAGTCTCCGAGTGCCGCCTTCCTGGATATATGTGTAT
The DNA here is from genome assembly GCA_031769625.1 of Taudactylus pleione. NCBI lineage: Eukaryota > Metazoa > Chordata > Amphibia > Anura > Myobatrachidae > Taudactylus > Taudactylus pleione. The sequence goes on from JAUIMM010000780.1 coordinate 1,684,127, forward strand.
ATATATATATATATATATATATATATATATATTGTGATAGGATCACTGGTAAAGTGGTCTGTGGCAGGTACATTTGTCCCAGATTCCTGTCTTATGTGTTTTAAACCCCCAGGAGAAAGTCTGCAGTGTAGCAGGATTGAGTCTCGGCTTTTTGAAAAGCCAGTTTGGGACCTGGGGGTTGTGGGTGAGAGGAGAGGGAGGGCTCCACCCACGGCCACTCCAGGTTTTGGGTCTTGCAGCCTGGTAACAGGCTTGTTAGGGTTTCCACCTGAGAGTGGCCAATATAAGCCTAATTTGTTGAAGGCTGAGTGTCTCACCTGGGAGAGCAGGCAGGGAGTTTGCTCAGAGACACTTGAAAAACCTATCTGTAAGTGTTGTGCTGTGCCTTTGTTGAGGTGAGGGCACTAGGCCCTGCCAGGTTCTTGTAGTGAGGGAACCAATTGTAAGGTTAGAGCCCCGACAGGGCTAGGATTTCTGTTTTTGGTTTCTTTATGTTGTTTCTGTTTTGCACAATAAAGACTGGTGCCGACCAACTTGTACTCAAATCCAGACTGGCGTACTGTTTCCCAGCTGCTGTGTGTGTAAGGAAGGAGTCCTCTACCCAGGAGAGGGACCCCTAATCTGACTGTGTCACAATATGGTGGAGAATGCAGGCATCCACACACACTGAAGTTGCAGCGAGTGGAAAACTTTCCATTTAAAAATTAAAGGGACAGACACCCAATTTGTGAGTGTGGAAATAACACTGTGTCCTTGGAGTCCCATAGAGGAGGCGTCAGCCAATGCTCAGAGAGGCAAGGTTCAGCTTCCAACCTACACAACAGGACAAAATGGAGGAAATTATTAAGGCCTTGCTCCAAGCTACAGCAGCTCAGCAGGAAGCTACAGCAGCTCAGCAGGAGACTAACAAACTTCAGCAGGAATCCACCAGGGTGCAACTGTTGGCCTTGGAGACAGCCCAGAGGCAACAACAGGTTTCCATCGAGGAAAACAGCCAGGCCATAAAAGAGGTGGTACAGCACCTGATCGCCCGACCCAGAGATGTTATTACTGGTCCTCCCACCCCCACTCACTCCGTACGAGCCAGTCACTTCCTCCAAAAGATGACTTCGGGCGATGATGTGGAGGCCTATCTCACCGCATTTGAAAGAACTGCCGAAAGGGAGAGTTGGCCCAAGGAGCAGTGGGCAAGTCTGGTGGCACCTTTTCTGTCTGGGGAGCCACAAAAGGCCTATTTCAACTTATGCCTGGCTGATGCTAAATACTATAAAAAACTAAAAAGGAGATCCTAACTCACTTGGGAGTCACCACCTTTGTTCGTGACCAACGGGTCAACCGCTGGGAGTTCCATATGGACAAGCCTCCATGTTCACAGATGCATGACCTCGTCCATCTGTCCTCAAAATGGCTACAGCCCGAGATGCTGACGGGACCACAGATCGTGGAAAGGGTCATGATGGACTGGTACCTGCAATCGTTACCTGTGACTCTGTGCAAGTGGGTGAGCCATGCAGACCCTAAGTCCGTGGACCAGTTGGTCAAGCTGGTGGAGAGGTACGTGGCGGCTGAGGAGCTGATGAGTATGCCCCACCGAGCCCCGATGGCGCACTGGCGAACTCCCACAGACACTGGTAAGACTGTTCCAGGGGAGAAGGGTGCTGGGCGGTGGAATGTACCTAAAACTGAGGGTGTAGAACCTGGAGACAGGCTTGCCAGGCCAGGAAGGTTCTTGCCCCATAAACAACTAGACATTAATATGACTCAGTGTTTCCGATGTGGTGGCTTCGGCCATATTGCCGCTAATTGTTCACTTACAACTGAACCTATGCAATGTGATACTGCTCATGTCTACCGCAGGGGGTCTTTCTTTGCACAGACAGCCTGTACGGCTGACCGGCAGGCTGAGACTGATAAGCACATGTGTGTACTCACTGTAGATGGCAACCGTGTAGAGGCACTGTTAGACTCTGGTAGCTTGGTGACACTTATGAAACCTGAGCTGGTGAACCCCTTGAGGCATAAGGGGAACACTGTTGGTGTGACCTGCATACATGGGGATACTCGATATTATGTTACTGCTGAGGTGAACATCGAGACACCATGTGGCTCTGCTATAGTTTCTGTGGGTTTGGTGCATGGTCTGATGTACGATGCAATATTGGGGAGAGACTTTGCTCACTTCTGGAAGTTGTGGGAAAACCGTTTTGTTCCAGAAGTGAACAACCCCGATCCATTTGAGTAGGTGGTCGATGTAGTGGAGGAGGGAGTTTCTTCTGAGTCAGAGTTGTTCCCTTTTTCTACTATGATTGGCGAACTAGAGTATGCGGAGCGTGACAGTGGCCCACCAACTGATGTGCCTCCCACTGAGGTGGGAAGTGTTGTTGGGCCAGTTGATCGTCTGCCTGATTTAGAGGTCAGAAGAGAGGTCTTTGCCGTGGAGCAGTTGAATGACCCTACTTTGGTAAAAGCCAGGGAGAATGTAAAAGTAGTTGATGGTAAACCCATAGACCCTGATAGTCCTTTGTCCTATCCCAACATGGCAATGTGTCAGGATTTGTTATATCAGGTGACTAAGAAGGGGGAAGATATTGTGGAACAACTAATAGTTCCCAAAGCCTACAGAAGAACAGTGTTGGATCTGGCCCACGGTCATATAATGGCAGGCCATCTAGGGGTAGAGAAAACCACTGAGCGAATAATGCAGAGGTTTATCTGGCCCGGGCTCCATAAAGAGGTATCTGACTTTTGCGCATCCTGCCCTGAGTGTCAGTGTCATGCTCCCAGACCACATTTTAAGGGTCCACTAGTTCCATTGCCTATTATAGAGGGGCCGTTTGAAAGAATAGCGATGGATTTGGTTGGACCCTTAATGAAGTCTGCCAGGGGACACCAGTATATTCTGGTCATAATGGATATCCTACCAGGTACCCGGAAGCGATCCCATTGCGCAATATGTCAACCAAGACCATTGCCAGAGAGCTAGTTCATGTCTTTAGCAGGCTGGGTATACATAAGGAGATACTAACCGACCAGGGTACACCATTTATGTCAAAAGTCATGAAAGAGTTATGCCGCCTGTTCAAAATCGAACAGTTAAGAACTTCGGTTTATCACCCCCAAACCGATGGGCTGGTCGAGAGGTTTAACAAGACATTAAAACACATGCTTAGGAAAGTGGTCGACAAGGATGGTAGGGATTGGGATTACTTGTTGCTGTATTTATTGTTGGCCATAAGGGAGGTTCCCCAGTCCTCCACCGGGTTTTCACCCTTCGACTTGTTGTCAAAGAGACGTGGGAGGGGCAGTCTAGTCCTTACAAAACGGTGATTGAGCATGTTTCTCAAATGCAGGAGAGAATTGCTGCGGTAGTGCCGATAGTGAGAGAGCACCTGGAACAGGCTCAACAGGCACAGCGGAGGGTATACAACCGCAATGCTCGGTTACGCAGCTTTGCTCCTGGGGACAGAGTGTTAGTGTTGGTTCCCACTGTGGAAAATAAACTTTTGGCTAAATGGCAAGGGCCCTTTGAAATTTTAGAAAGAGTGGGACAGGTCAATTACAAAGTTTACCAGCCGGGGAAAAGAAAGCCAGAACAGATATACCATATAAATCTGTTAAAGCCCTGGGAAGATAGAATGGTACTGTCGGCCGTCCGAGCCCCTCCAGTAAATCCAGGGCCCTTAGTTCCCGAAGTGACAGTGGCAAAAACTCTGTCGGCAATTCAACAACAAGAGGTCAAGGAGTTTCTGATCAGAAATAGGGTGCTGTTCTCTGACGTACCTGGGAAAACCTCGGTCATTAAACATGACATAATCACTGACCCAGGGGATAAAGTTAATCTAAAGCCCTATAGGTTACCAGAAGCACAAAGAGAATCGGTGTCGAAAGAAATAAAAAATCTGCTAGAGTTAGGGGTTATTGAAGAATCACATAGTGAATGGTCAAGTCCCATTGTGTTGATTCCAAAGCCCGACGGGAGTGTGCGTTTCTGCAATGACTTCCGAAAGTTGAACAGTGTTTCAAAATTCGATGCCTACCCGATGCCAAGAGTGGATGAACTGATAGAGAGACTAGGGACGGCAAGGTATTTAACCACTCTTGACCTAACCAAAGGGTATTGGCAAGTACCGTTAACCGAGAGCGCCAAACAAAAGACAGCATTTTCAGCGCCAGAGGGCTTGTTTCAGTACAAGATGTTGCCCTTCGGGCTACATGGGGCACCTGCTACCTTCCAAAGAATGATGGACAGGATTCTAAGGCCCCAAAGACGGTATGCGGCTGCTTATCTGGATGACATGGTCATTCATAGTCCTGATTGGCAGTCTCACTTACCCAGGGTACAAACAGTGTTGGACTCCATCTATAAGGCAAGTTTGACAGCCAACCCAAAAAAGTGTTGTCTAGGCATGGAGGATGCAAAATATCTAGGATACACCATTGGCAGAGGCCTGATAAAACCTCAGCTCAATAAGGTTGATGCCATACAAAACTGGCCACGGCCTCTGAATAAGAAGCAGGTGAGAGCCTTCTTGGGAATTACGGGGTACTACAGGAGGTTTACACCAAACTTTGCCACCATGGCAGTCCCACTGACTGACCTGACCAAAGGCAAACAAAAAGTCATGGTAGAATGGAGTCCTGAGGCAGAGAAAGCTTTTCAGGAGTTGAAAGTAGCATTGTGTTCCCAACCAGTCCTGTTGACTCCTAATTTTGACAGGGAATTCATAGTACAAACCGATGCATCAGAAGTAGGTATAGGAGCGGTCCTGTCCCAGAACAAGGAGGGTGAGGAACACCCTATTTTCTATCTAAGCAGAAAGTTGAATGTACATGAGAGAAACTATGCCACAGTGGAGAAGGAGGCGTTGGCCATAAAGTGGGTGTTAGAGGCTCTCAGGTACTACTTGGTTGGAAGAAAGTTCAAATTGATCACTAACCATGCCCCTTTGAAGTGGATGTCCGAAAATAAGGACAGTAATGCGAGAATTACGAGATGGTTCTTGGCGTTACAAACTTTTAAATTTTCAGTGGAACACAGGCCAGGAAGCCAGCTGGCCAATGCAGATGCATTGTCACGCGTTCATTGTTTGGGGGCTTCAGTTGTTCCGCCCCACAGGTCAAAACAAAGGGGGGGGATATGTGATAGGATCAGTGGTAAAGTGGTCTGTGGCAGGTACATTTGTCCCAGATTCCTGTCTTATGTGTTTTAAACCCCCAGGAGAAAGTCTGCAGTGTAGCAGGATTGAGTCTCGGCTTTTTGAAAAGCCGGTTTGGGACCGGGGGTTGTGGGTGAGAGGAGAGGGAGGGCTCCACCCATGGCCACTCCAGGTTTTGGGTCTTGCAGCCTGGTAACAGGCTTGTTAGGGTTTCCACCTGAGAGTGGCCAATATAAGCCTAATTTGTTGAAGGCTGAGTGTCTCACCTGGGAGAGCAGGCAGGGAGTTTGCTCAGAGACACTTGAAAAACCTATCTGTAAGTGTTGTGCTGTGCCTTTGTTGCTGGTGAGGGCACTAGGCCCTGCCAGGTTCTTGTAGTGAGGGAACCAATTGTAAGGTTAGAGCCCCGACAGGGCTAGGATTTCTGTTTATGGTTTCTTTATGTTGTTTCTGTTTTGCACAATAAAGACTGGTGCCAACCAGCTTGTACTCGAATCCAGACTGGCGTACTGTTTCCCAGCTGCTGTGTGTGTAAGGAAGGAGTCCTCTACCCAGGAGAGGGACCCCTAATCTGACTGTGCACAATATATATATATATATATATATATATCTTCCATGGAAGCTTTGCACTCTGGATGAATTGTTCAACACAGGGGTGCCTTCCCAAATCAAATGTAGTCTCCTATGATCCCATTTAAAGAACAAAGTGGCACTCCCAGAAGTGATAGTACAAAAAGCGTGTATTAAATCATTACTATGACATCCATATAATTGACGTTTCAAAGTCCTTTCACTTTTTCATCAGGATGGGTCACATTGTCTTGTTACATGATTTGGAGGTGTGCTTTGGATGTGTCCTGTTGGAGGAGGTAATTGGCTTCAATCAAGCGCTGTCCAAATGGTATGGCATGGTGTTGCAAAATGGAGTGATAGACTTCCTTATTCAAAATCCCTTTTACCTTGTACAAATCTTCCACTTTACCAGAACCAAAGCAGCCCCAGACCATCACATTACCTCCACCATGCTTGACAGATGGCATCAGGCACTCTTCCAGCATCTTTTCACTTGTTCTACATCTCACAAATGTTCTTCTGTGTGATCAAAACACCTCAAACTTTGATTCATCTGTCCATAACACTTCTTTCCAATCTTCCTGTATCCAATGTCTGTGATGTTTTGCCCATATTAATCTTTTACTTTTATTGGCCAGTCTGAGATATGGCTTTTTCTTGGCCACTCTGCCTAGAAGGCCAGCATCCCGGAGTCACCTCTTCACTGTAGACGTTGACACTGGCATTTTGTGGGTACCATTTAATGAAGCTGCCAGTTGAGGACTTGTGAGGTGTGTATTTCTCAAACTAGAGACTCTAATGTACTTGTCTTCTTGCACAGTTGTGAACCGGGGCTTCCCACTTCTCTTTCTACTATGGTTAGAGCCTGTTTGTGCTGTTCTCTGAAGGAAGTAGTACACACCATTGTAGGAAATGTTCAGTTCCTTGGCAATTTATCGCATGGAATAGCCTTCATTTCTAAGAACAAGAATAGATTGTCGAGTTTCACCTAAAAGTTCTCTTTTTCTGGCCATTCGGAGAGTATAATAAAAAACACAAATGTGATGCTCCAGATACTCAACAAGCTCAAAGGAAGGCCAGTTTTATAGCTTCTCTAATGAGCAAACCCATTTTCAGCTGTGCTAACATAATTGCACAAGGATTTTCAAGGGTTTTCTAATCACCCATTAGTCTTCTAACGCGCTTAGCAAACACAATGCACCATTAAAACACTGAGGACCTCATTCAGAGCCGGTCGCACAGAGCATGCAGTCGGTCTGAATGAGGGGAGGACCTCTTGAATTTTCAAGACGTCCTCCTTTGCGGTGGTAAGGTTGTGGGATAACACCCACAGTCTTACGACCGCCTAAGGTGATGGTCGTGATGGTCAAGACCATCGCGACCATCGGGGCTTACGACGAGACCCCAGGGTAGGGTCTCCCTTGTCGTAAGCCCCGGAGAGCTTTCGGCTCTGTCTGAGCCAGAAGCTCTCCACTGACATCACTAGTGATGTCAGTGGGGCCGCCCCCAAATGGTAGGCATTCCCATGGGAACGCCCCCATTTGGGCTGCCACCCCCACGGCCCTCCTTCCTAATGGGGCGAGCTGTCAATCAACATCGACAGCTCGCCCCCTTTGGATCGAGACCCGCTATGACCGGCGCTGTCGGTCATAGCGGGTCTCACGCATGCGCATGACAGCGCCGGCGCCGTCATGCATATGCTCTGTGGGGGGCCATCAACCCAATCCGAGCGCATCGGCGCTAACGACCGGGTCTGAATGACCCCCTGAGTGCTGGTTGCTGGAAATGGGCCTCTATACACCTATGTAGATATTTTTGAAAAAAATAGACGTTTGCAGCTAGTATAGTCATTTACCACATTAACAATGTATAAAGTGTATTTCTGATTCATTTAATGTTATCTTCATTGAAAAAAAACAGTGCTTTTCTTTCAAAAATAAGGAAATAAAGTGACTCCAAACTTCTGAATGGTAATGTACATGGCCAGTCTTTCCTTTTGGTGATATCGAATACACATTGTAATCTTTCTAGAGCACACATTTAGGTTTTTGCAAAATTTGTAAAATACTGGCTGCTTAGGCGGCATTGTTTTTACACAGATAAAATTAAGCTAGCAAGAGCAAACGCAGGATATTTAAATGGGGGCTTCCACATCCACAATCTTGGGAAAAAAACAAAACAAAAACAAACAAACAAAACAAAAAAAAAAAAATATATATATATACATACACACCTGTATATTTCTATACATACAGTAAGTTTATCTATACATATATATACATTTTATATATATATATATATATATATATATCTAGCAAAGGGATGGCGCTCCAGGTCTTATATACACATACATACATACATCCATATGTATACATACCAGGGCCTGGGCTAGTGATATTTTGGAAGGGCACCCTTGAAGCATTCATAAGCAATCACTCTAGAAACCATTAAGGTTTTCAAAGGGTTAACTCACCATTGTGCCTGTCTGGGCTGTGGAGAGCTCCCGTGCACAAGTGGGTGTAGAGGGGGATGGTTTTGAACGTTCAGAAACGTGAGTCCAGAGAGAGGGTTCCCTGCCTCAGCTGAAATAACAGAAGGACTAGTTTTCTGACAGCCCGTGCGGAAGAAGGCTCGGACTGTAGGTATGTGTGTGCAGAGGGGGTTTCGAGGTACTCAGGAACCCCCCCTGCATGCACTACTGGCTAGGACACCCTCCTTCCCAACTATTAATCTGTGCATATTTGAAATTTAGCCCCACCTGCAGTGCAATATGGTTTTGCTTATTTTTTAATTTGCTCCTAACTTTGAATCAGGCCCTTTTTGTTTAGTTTTGCAATTCAATCATACAGTAGCTACACAGCTATTTAAAAAAAATGAAGAAATACAAATGTATGTAAACTGAGCCAGAATCACTCAGCCCCTTGCAATTCAAATGATATCTCCAGAACTATTTTCTACAAAAAAAATTATTTGGTCCCCTTGTCGCTAGAGCTACATACTGGGCAAACATCGATCTCAGCCCATGTTCGTTTTGTGTCATGTGATTAATGAGCATTTCATAAATCCATAGTTGTTGACATAAAATAAAAATCAAAGACACTTAGAAGTACTTAGTACAACTAAGCACGTCATGTACTGTATGGCCTAAGCATACACTCCAGAACTGCAATCCCCTTCATGGCATGCTTTTTGAACTTGTCTATAATGCAATTTACTTTAATGTTCAATGCTACTTTTTAGCAAATCTAAAGTTATAAACACCAAATAAGAGATTATAGTAGAATTCTATCATTCTACAAAGTGACAGGAATTGTGCTGTGTAATTACTAAGTAGTCCATATTGAAAATAGAGATGTCTGCTGATGCCTGTGTTTTGGTTTTGGATTTGGATTCATATTCATGTTTTGGTTTTGGGTTTTGATTTTGCAAAACCACCCACAAGTGTTTTGGTTTTGTATTCAAATAAAAAGCATTAAAAACTAGAGATGAGCGGGTCCAGTTCCCTGAGACCGGACACACCCGAACTTCGGGTATCCGGGGTGATCGAAGGCGTCCCTAGGATCTCTTCTCCTTCCCCGGATCCCTAAATGAGGCAAAACCATGCAATCCTCTGTCGGATGTCGAGATTTTGCCTCGATAGGCCATTTTTAAAAATCCCTCTGCCTTCATAGGGCAAAGCCCTGATTGGCAGACACGGCTTTCAGCCAATCAGCATTAAGCCCATTGAATGCAGGGAAAAAATATGGTGCTGGTTCCCATGGCCAGCACTACCCACTGCCAATTCACCTGCTGCCAGCACGCCCCGCTGTTGACACATCAGCTGTCGGGACCCCCACTGCTGACACCGCTGGAAGCCCAGCTGCTAACACCACTGGATCCCCCTTGCTGCCGACACCACCAGCACCCTGCATTGAGAACACCCCTGCACTGCCGACACAGTCAGCAAACCTGCACTGAGGACACCGCTGGAACCACTGCTATGCCGACACCGCCGGTACCCTGCACTGAGGACAGTGCCAGTACTTCCACACTGCCATTCCATGTACTGAGGACACCGTCAGCAACCCCCGCACTGCCAACACAGCCAGAAAACCTGCTCTGAAGACACTGCTGACACCCCCGCTCTGCTGACACAGCCAGTACCCGTCACGAGGACACTGCCAGCACCACAGCACTGCCATTCCATGTACTGAGGACACCATCAGCAACCACCACATTGCTAACACAGCCATCAACCCTGCACTAAAGACACCACTAACACCCCCACACTGCTGAAACTGACAGTACCCTTCACTGAGGACACTGCCAGCACCGCAGCACTGCCATCCCATGTACTGAGGACAATGTCAGCAACCCCCACACTGCCAACACAGCCAGCAAACCTGCACTGAAGACACAACTGGCACTGCTGACATTGCCGGTACCCTTCATTGAGGAGAATGCCAGCACCGCAGCACTGCTATTCCATTTACTGAGGAATCTGTCAGCAACCCCCGCACTGCCAACCCAGCAAGCAAACCTGCACTAAACATACTGCTGGCACTGCCAACATCGCCAGTACCCTTCACTGAGGACACTGCCAGCACCACAGCACTGCCATTCGATGTACTGAGGACACCATCAACTACCCCTGCACTATTGACACAGCCATAAAACCTGCACTGAAGACACCGCTGGCACCCCCACTTTGCTGACACTGCAGGTACCCTGCACCGAGGACACTGCAGCACTGCCAATCCATGTCAGTAACCCCGCTCTGCCGACACTGCTGTCACAGTAAGTGCATTATTGGTGTATCCAACCCACACTGTATAACACACTGTATCTGTGTTGGAAATTGGAAGCTGAACTGCCTCATGTTAGCGCTGCCAACTGTGTCACTTAACTTAGTCAGCCAGCTAGCTGGATGCAACCTTTTGGTTTTAACTAGATGAAAAAAATAATATTATTAGGTGGTCAAAATTGATTGTAAATGACTGGAAATAAATATCATTGAGGTTAATAATACTGTAGGAACAAAAATAGGCCCATTTTATGTGATTTTAGCTGTTTTTATGATATTTTAATTTAATCTCTTACTCCCCACTAGGGCAACTAACACTTGGCTACTTATGTGGGTTTAAAGGTCACCAATATAGCAATGTTTATCCATGTCCTGTATTGTATTGTATTTTATTTTAAGTCACTGGTTACTTATTTGTCTATGTACTTTGTAAGACGCTGCGGAACATTTGTGGTGCCATTTAAATAAATGATAATAATAACAATAGTAATAATAATAATAATAATAATAATTTTAAGAAAAAATCCAGATCCAAAACCAAAACCGAAAAACAAACACCAAGGAAAAATTCCAAAACCAGATTCAAATCCAAAACCAGGGGAGATCCAGATCCAAAACCAAAACCAAAACACGAGGCTCGGGGCACATCTCTAATAAAAACAGCTAAAATGTCCGAATCCAAGACCTGAGTTTGGTTTTTAAATCCGAGTTCCGAACCACCAACTGATCCGAACTGGGACTCTGGGCCTGATTCAGAGCCGAACGCTCTGACCAGAGCGCTCGCTCTGAATCAGTGCCCTCCTCCCTGAAAATGGAGCGGCCTCCTGGCCGCTCACATAGCTGTGGGTGACCACCCACAGCATATGTGAGCGTCCATGATGATGGTCGCGATGGTCAAGACCATCGCGACCATCGGGCTTGCGACAAGACCCTGCGGTAGGGTCTCGCTGCTGCAAGCCCAGGAGTGATTTTGGCTCTATCAGAGCCAAAATCACTCCCACTGACATCATTACTGATGTCAGTGGGGCCGGCTTCAGACGGTAGGCGTTCCCATGAGAACGCCTCCATCTGGCAGCCACGCCCCCAGCATGCCCACCAAAGGGGGCATGCTGTCACTCACCATCGACAGCACACCCCCTTTGGTGTGAGACCCCAAGCGACGTATTCCTCGTCGCTCGCCGCGTCTCGCGCATGCACACAACATGGACCGGCTTGCGAGCGTCCTTTGCTCGCGAGCGGGTCTGAATGACCCCCTCTGTTCGAACTAGGTCACAAAAGTGAATCGAAACCTTGACCTGGTTATATTCGGAACCCCTAAATTCAGGAGTGTTTGAATTTCAAAAATCCGAACCCACACATCTCTAATAACAAGGAACGTATATATTTCCAGGGAACAATCTTTAAAACCAGGGAATGTCCATGGAAATTAGAGGCAGGTAAAATCTACATTTCACTCTTTTAGTTATATCTGTAGTTTCCTGTGTAGACAGGAAGTAACCTGAACCCACACTAAGGGAAACAAGAGTTTTTATTTGCAAAAAGTCAATGGAACTTTAGATGAATACTATGGAATGTAATTGATGAATTAAAACACTATGAGAAATTAATTATGAAGGTTTAACTCATCTTAAAGAAGGATATACATACAGTTAAGTAACTAGGACATACAATCAAAACCACAAAATTAAACACAATTTAATAGCTTTTGTACCTGGCATTGATAGGTTGTGTTTATTTTAATTGGGGATTCTGTTCTTTTGTCTCTTTTATATATATTTTATTATTGTCTCCCTCTCTCACTTTCATCTGCATTGTCCCTGTGTGTTGTTTTGTCCACCACTGTTTGGAGATGTAGCAACTTGGCACAGCAGGAACATCCTCCACTGACTCCTGTCTTTTGCTTGTGTAGGTGGCCATTGTGCTCATCATGGAGATGGTCAGGTACCATCTTCTGCTGAACATCAGGGGACTGCTCAATATCTGCAACTGTGCAGACATTACTTTAGAGCTGCATGCTGCCTTATTTAGTGTTCCCCAAGAGAAATATTATGCATACTGTAGTGGGATACCTAAGATGTCCCTTAAATGAATTAAATCTAGCTCAACATTTTAAATACTATATAACATTTGTTCAATAATTGAATTGGTCTCAATTACAATATCTAACAATACTGGCTGGGGTTAGCTGGCACTTTTTTATTTTCCAAATTGTCATGATTTAGAATTCTCTATAAAAACTTAAAACACGACTGTGTCATTGGAGTAATAGTCATTTCTTTTGTGTGTATTCGTTTTTTCATTTTGCAATCTCTTTATATATCATATTTAAATCTTAATAATAGCCATATATTCATCTCATTTTTTTACCGTATAAGATTCCAGCACAACTGGATATACAACACTTCTTGTCTTAATGTTCTAAAAATCTTTATTTTTAATAATGTTGCCTTTACAAATCCTAAGAAATAGCAGTCATTTATCAGATCTAAGCCATGCAGGGCTCATTTAGAGCTGGATGTAGACTTAATTTGTCCTCTCTCCGGTCCTAATTGGCATGTGTCACCTAAAATATGTTGCAGCATTTATTTCAGTTGGCATGCATTTTGGATTTACAACTCTAAGGGGGTTGGAATGGGGCTTGTAGGTGGCATAAGCATTGGGGTAACTATATTGGGTGTAGGGTTCACACAGGACCCTAGGCCCAGGGGGGCTTACACCACACACCCCGCACCTATATAACTATACTTGCCTTCCTGGAGACCCGTGTTGGCGGCACTGGAGACATAAATCACAATGGCTATTTTCCCTGTGATTTTAGCATGTGCAGTGGAGAAGTCTATGGGAACATAGCATGGGCGACATGTTCCTGGAGACCTGCACATGCACAGTAGACCCTGGCACAAAGAGTCTACTGCACCACTGGAGAAGAAGTGCCTACACAAAGTCGGCACAGGGGTCCCCTCCGCTCTTAAACTGCCCCAGTATGTAAGCAAGGCCAAATTATAGTTTTGGCTTTAGTTGTGTGTAGAAACTCATTTTGTATTTGTATTTGTATTTCCTTTCACATGGTGAATGCAACTTTATTACATATTATATCACTGTCTAGTCATTAATTATATTGTAAACAAATTGTTTACTGCATTTTTACAATTAACTACCACCACTGTGAAGCTATATCTCCTTGTGTAAAGCAAGTGATTTAACTGTGTATTATACTGTAGGTGAAATGCAATCACATATGCTACTCTTGCAGAGCTAGATGCATCTCCTTTATGTGGTCTGCATAGTATGCAAAATGCATTTTTTTAGTTTTGTTTTACAAGCCATGAACCATTTTTGTAGTTCCTCTCTGGTTTATTATTTTTTTTAATTGTAATAGGGTCTCCAAATAAGTAAACAGTGCCCAATATTATATCTTACCAGTGACATGAGATATGAAATGGTTTGAATTTAGATCAAATTTGCAAATTGGGTGGCTGTGAACATGTCTGTGGTACAATCAGCAATACACTATAATTTGATTTTGTTTTTTAAAATTAATTAAATTAACCAATAATATTTTAAGTTTGCTGTTCGCATTCAAGTTTCACAGTTTGTCATTTGAGGATGGATTTGGCCATTTATACTAAAGTTAGTGTTTTTTTTTTCTTTTTAAACAATATATATATCATATATTTAATTATTAAAAAAAATTCAGTGCTTATAATAAATGTTGTTTTTAAGCTCCATCCTGGTTGATTAACTGATGTTTTGTCTGCTTTACAGTACTATGTATACCCCATCCCCCATTTTTCTCTTCTGTATCCCCTCCCCATGATTATTTCCTGTAAAATTTGAATAAAATTTATAAAAAATATATATATTTATATTTTTTTTAATGGAACCTTTACCAATGCCGTGTTTGAACTTTGCCATTTGAGGTACATCTCGTGCTTGAAATATAAAATTTAAAAAAGCCAATTTGCATCAAAAAGAGTTGAACCTGTTTGACTTTCCTTTTTAAATCTAATTACAATGTAAGAACCTCTCACAAACTTTCAAATTCTAGAGCCAATTTAACTGGTTTGAGAATCAGGGCCTGATTCTGTGTGGCATGCAATGCTGATGCTCACGGAATTGAGCTATTTTTGTTGCTACTACACAAAAATACCTTTAAAACTCATATGGCACATGCTTCCAATAAGGTGTAGATGCATAAATTTGGAAATATATTTGGAATGGACTGGGCATTCCTGGGCAGTGACTGTGAGTTGGCTATAAAGATGCATGAAAATGGTTCATCTATTGGACATGTTATGGGAGTTTTGCGAGTGTGTCAAGTGGTTGCATACACAGGTGCTTGATTGTTCACATTGGAGGCCATGCACCCCTGAAAATCTGCAATCTGCCATAGGACTCGTGCAAGTTTTGACGGTGCGACAGATGGTGGCATACAAAGTGGTTTTACAGCATCTAAAGATGCTCAAAGTGGGCATCTCAGTCCTTCCACATTCAGATGCATTTTACTATACCAGGGTCAGGGCTTATAAGTCATGTCCATGTCCTTGATTGTTTTGCACTGTAAATCACTGTTTTTGTGTTGCTAATTTGTAATGCGCTGCAGAACCCTTTTAGCAACATAAAAATAAAGGATAATAATAATAGCATTAGCATATAGTCACAGTTATGACTATGACAAAAGAATCATCCCCTCAAAGTGTAACGTATTACAGGTTGAGTCTCCCATATCCAAAATGCTTGGGATCAGGGGTATTTTGGATAACGGAATATTCCGTATTTTGGAATATTTGTATACCATATTGAAATATCTTAGGAATAGGGCCCAAATCTAAACACAGAATGCATTTATGATTCATATACATCTTATACACAGAGCCTGAAGGTTATTTTATACAAAATTTTCAATAATTTTGTGGCTCAAACAAGTTTGTGTAGATACATGAAATTCATTTATGTGTCATATACACCTTATACACACAGCCTATAGGTCATTTTATATTTTATTTTTAATAATTTTGTGCCTTAAACAAAGTTTGTGTACATTGAACCATCAGAAAGCAAAGGTTTCAATATCTCATTCATGCTAAAAATATTCCGTATTTCGGAACATTTGGATTTGGGACACTCAACCTGTATAGAATCTCTACCCGTGACCTATACAGTGCTTATAGGTTTTCCTAAATATTAAATAGAGACTTCCGCTGATCCCTGTATTTTGGTTTAGGTTTTGGATCTGACTTCATTTTATATTGTTTTGGTTTTGCAAAGCCACCCTCAATTGTTTTGGTTTTGGATCTGTTTTATTTTTTAAATTGATAACGTTTTTAAAAACAGCTAAAATCATGTAACTTTTGCAATCCAAGGACCGAAATTCAGATTTAAAATCCAAATTCCAAATTGTGGGAAGATCAGAATCGCAACTCGGATCAGTCCGGATTCATGATATTCGGGTGGATTTGGATTTCCGGAGACCCAAAGCGCACATCTCTAAAAATATAAATAATACCTCTAAACATACAAAAATAAATATTATTCTCCATTGCCTGTGTAGCACCTTATCATTTAAACCAAGGCCCCTTCCTTCCTCTGTTGCTGATATTACAGTTTCATTAATTTTGTTTTGTCTTAAATAATGCAACTAATTTGTACTTCATCTCATAGTTATTAAGCAAGATGTTTTAGTTGTATATTTTCAGTAGAAATCTTCCTGGTGCAGCAAAATAATTTTATTAGTACGGTAAACTGTATATCGTTCACTACTTTAGCAATGCACACGTTCAGGGCTGCAATCGGCATCACGACAGGAGAACTTTTAGCTGCTCTGTTTGTTGCACCCAGCAGTGAACAAAAAGAGAAATCTTCAAAGTTAAATTTCATCTTCAGGCGTCTCTGCAGGAATATTCTGCATGTAGTCTCGCTTGTATCCAAAGCTTCATGGACAAGCTAGAGCACTGGGCAGAAAACATGCCTTAGCGTTTAAGAAGTCACCATCAATAATCTCCACACTCAGAAAATGAGAAATTGGGTACAATGACTTGGGAATGATAGAAACCTTGAAAAGAGTGAAACACAGCAGTGATTGGGCTTTCACAGGCCTTCTATCAAAGTAACAATGGATTTGACAACCAATTCTTACAATTTTATACGTGTGGATAGATTGCCTTACGGTCAACAACTATCATTTGAAGGGACACTTTATCATCTATTGCAGGGAAATTCAACATGTGGCCATTTAGCTGCTGTGGAACTACACATACCAGCATGTCCTGCCTCAATTTTGCATGCCCTAATAGCAAAACTGAGCCATGGCATTCTGGGATGTGTAGTTCCACAGCATCTGGAGGGCCACATGTTTAATATCCCATATCTAAGGTATATACTAATAGCAAGCATAGAGAGCACTCCCTCCTGTAAGCAATTTAGCAAAAGGCATCTCTGTAATGTAATCCTAACTTCAAAACTTCTGTATTGTTTTTAATATTGTGGATGCACATGGTCAGTTTCTGCATCAATGTAAACTAATAACATATTGTATTAATGATGAATAGTTACATCTAAATATAATAAAGGGTACTACTTAAATCAGAAATGAGACGTATAGATTATCCTTGTGTGTACATGTTAAGTGTTAAGGTACATACTAGGGGTGTGCACCTGCCACTTTTCGTGTTTTGTGTTTTGGTTTTGGATCTGGATCTTTCTTCGTGTTTTGGATCCAGATTGGTTGCCAAAACCACCCTTACGTGTTTTGGGTTTTGGGTTTTATGTTTTGGATCTGTATTTTTTTTAAAAAAAGCATAAAAACAGCTAAAATCACAGAATTTGGGTTTTTCTGCTCCTATGCTATTACTAACCTCAATAACATTAATTTCCACTCATTTCGAGTCTATTCTGAACACCTCACACCTCACAATATTGTTTTTAGTCCAAATGGTTGCACCGATGTAGCTGTATGACTATGCTAAGCGACACAAGTGGGCGGAACAAACACGTGGCCCATCTAGGAGTGACACTGCAGTGGCAGACAGGATGGCAGTTTGAAAAGCTAGGCCCCAAACAGTACATAATGCAAAGAAAAAAAGAGGTGCAAGTTGTAATTGTCCTTTGGCCCTCCCACCCACCCTTATGTTGTATAAACAGGACATGCACACTTTAACAAACCAATAATTTCAGTGCCAGGGTCTGCCACACGACTGTGGCTGAAATGATTCTTTCATTTGGGCCCCCACAAAACAAGCTGGCAATTAATCTGTCCCTGCACAAACTGGCTCTACGGAGGCAAGTTGTCGTCCTCATCCTCCTCATCCACCGATTCTTCACCCTCTTCAGTGTTGTGTATCATCGTCATCCTCACAGAGTATTAATTCGTCCCCACTGGAATCCACCACCACAGGTCCCTCTGTATGTTCTGGAGGCTGGTCTACCTGGAAGAGTTGATAATTAATTTTTATGAACATCATCTTCTCCACATTTTGTGGAAGCAACCCTCCTACGCATTTCGCTGACAAACTTCCCGGCTGCACTATACACTCTTTCGGAGTGCACACTGGAGGGGGGGCAACTCAGGTAAAATATAGCCAGTTTGTACAGGGGCCTCCAAATTGCCTCTTTTTCCTGCCAGTACAGGTACGGACTGTCTGATATCCCTACTTGGATGCTATCACCAATGTAATACTCCACAATTCTGTCAGTGGTGACAGTGTCATATGCGGTGACAGTAGACATGTCAGAAATTGTTGGCACATCCTTCAGTCTGGACCAGATGTCCAAACCGGCCCTTGAGTTATGACACAGGCGCACGTTTAGCACTGCTACTGTGTTGATGCACGTGCGGCTACAGCGCACACAAGTCACAAACACAGAATTTATTTTTTTTTTGGAGCACTTTGGGGTTACACCACCCTTCAACAGTTGAGCCAGCTGCCCCTTGATTTATGACACATGCGAATGCTCTGCGCTGCTACTTAGTTGATGCACGTGCGGCTACAGCACACACAATTCACAACACAGAAAAGAAGAATTTTTTATTTTTGATGGTGCGCACTTGCTTGGCACTGCTCCTTTGTTGATGCACGTGCGGCTATTGTGCATACATTTCGCACACAAACAGAAAAAAAAGAATTGTTTATTTTTTTGGAGTGCACTTTGGGGGTTCCACCACCCTTTAACAGACAGGTGCACGCTTGGTGCTGCTCCTTTGTGAATGCAGGTGCAGCTACAGTGCACACAGGGCCAGATTCAGAGCCAGACGCTCTGACCAGAGTGCACGCTCTGGATCAGGGCCCTTCTACCTCAACTTGGAGCAACCTCTTGGACGCTCGTATAGCTGTGGGTTACCTCCCACAGCTTATGCGATCATCCATGATGATGGTCGTGATGGTCAAGACCATCGCGACCATCGGGCTTGCGACAAGACCCTGCGGTAGGGTCTCGTGGCTGCAAGCCCTGGAGTGATTTTGGCTCTATCAGAGCCAAAAACACTCCCACTGACATCACTAGTGATGTCAGTGGGGCCGGCTCCAGACGGAAGGCGTTCCCATGGGAACGCCTCCATCTGGGCAGCCACGCCCCCGGCACGCCCACCAAAGGGGGCGTGCTGTCAATCACCATCGACAGCATGTCCCCTTTGGTGTGAGACCCCGAGCAACAGCTTGGCTGTCGCTATGCGGGTCTCGCGCATGTGCACAATGGAGCTCCCTCCATCATGCGCATGCGCATTAGGGCACCATCGACCCACTTGCGAGTGTCCTGCGCTCGCGAGCAGGTCTGAATTAGGCCCACAATTCACAAAGAGAGAAAAAAAAGATTTTTTTATTTTTTATGGAGCGCACTTTGGGGGTTACACCACCCTTTATCAGATAGACGCATGCTTGGCGCTGCTGCTTTGAGTATGCACGTACAGTGCACACAAGTCACAAACACAGAAATTTTTTTTTTATTTTTGTTGGAGTGCGCTTTGGGGGTTACACCACCCTTTAACGGACAAATGCATGCTTGGCGCTGCTGCTTTGAGGATACACGTACAGTGCACACAATTCACAAACACAGAAAAAAAAATATTTTTGGAGTGCACTTTGGGGGTTACAGCACCCTTTAACGGATGAGCCAGCTGACCCTTTACTTATGACACAGGTGCACACTTGGCGCTACTTTGTTGATGCACATGCGGCTACTGCGCACACAATTCACAAACACAGAAAAAAAATATATTTTTTTTGCACTTGGGGGGAGCACCCCTGATGGACAGAGCACCCGCTGGACAACACTACAGCACCCCTTTAGGACTGGGACACTGCACAACACAGCCCAGCCAGCCCCTATAGACTTTTGAGTGGACACAGCCCCTATGGTCAACTGACTACACAACACAGCCCAGCCAGCCCCTATGTACAACAAACTGCACAACACAGCCCAGCCAGCCCCTATGGACTTTGGAGGAGTGGACACAGCCCCTATGGACAATAGCAGCACAGCACAACACAGCCAGCCCCTATGGACTTTGGAGGAGTGGACACAGCCCTATGGTCAACAGCAGTGCTGCACAGCACTACACTACACTACACAGCCCAGCCAGTCCTAACTCCCTCCCTCCGTCTTCACTGTCCACAGCCGAGTGATAAAATGTCACCGACACGGGTACCTTTTATAGAGTCCAAAACCCGTGAGATCCGACAGCGTGATGATGACGTTTTGCCTCGATTTCAGATCCGAGTCAGGTGGGAATAGTTGAGCCTGACTCGGATACGACTCAAATCGGGGGGTCTCGGGGGGGTTCGGATTTAAATCCGAACCCGCTCACCCCTAGAGCATACACACGTAATGGTTTTTTTAACGATTTGTCGTTAACTACGTCGTTATCGTTCAATCATTCAAAAAATCACTCAGTTTCTGAGTTATAACGATGAACAATAATCATTCAAGTGTGCTCCCACTTGTAGTTTGTAGTTCATTGTCCATTTCAGACTTTCCAACATAACGATTTTTATTAAGGGAAGGAACATTTTTCGGTCATCGTTGTAAAAATCGTTCACTACACTACAAAAAATCATTCACTTTTTCAAGGAAAAATCTGACAGATTATCTGACAGATAATCGTTGGTTACAAAATCGTTATGTGTGTATACACCTTTAGTATTAGCACAGACTATTTATAGTGCAGGACAGGGTGTGCATTTCCTTGGACTACAATTGCAAAGTGAGATGGTTTTTAGCTGTGTTCAGGAATTTATTTATATGTGTTTAAAATTAAAGGGGGAAATCAAACATGAGCGAGTTTTGTGTTTGCCTCTCATGTGGTGCAGATAATAAAAAAAAAAATAAGTGGGCACTTCAGAATTCAGCTCAGTTGCAAAACCTGTTTGTTGAGAAGAGGGTAGATGTAAGTTTGTAAAGTAATATACATTTTGAGGATTTCCTTTAAGTAATAAAACAAAACCTGCATGACTGATGTGACGGGAACTTAGCTTGTCTCTGCACTGTTGGATGGAGTTGCATGGTATTTAAGAAGTCTATGGGGTATATTTACTAAAGGTAATTTTTAATTGATTTTGATCGATTTAAAATTGTATAAAATCGTTCAACATTGATGTTGTGTTCCTGGGGCAAAATCACTCATTTACTAACAGACAATTTTTTACATTTATATTTTAAGTATTAGTAAATGTGTGATATAGTCCCAGAAACACAACATTGATGTTGATCGATTTTAATCAATTTTAAATCGATCACCTTTAGTGAATAAACCCCTACATGTTAAGAAGTTAAGTAACTGGCTGTGGTGGAATGATTAACAGGTGCGTCAGATTTTGGAATAAATTCAGCAGTGGGACCAAGCCTACATAGACATATTTTGCAATACAGGCCAGCTTTATAGTTTAAGCTTACAGCAACAATAATCATAAGAGTTTCTCATAAAGGGTCCTCAGTGCTCATTTATAACCAGGTGTTAAACATTGCTAAAATATTTGTGTATGATGTAAACATCCTTATTTCCTGCAACATCTGACAATGCAGTGCAAAATATTATTGCCATTTATTTCCCATTCCCTGTGGACTACTGTACCTTTAAACATCAACTCACCTGGATGCTCTGTTTGTTACATGTGGAAATTGCACACCGCACTGCAGACTTTACAAAAGAGACAAGATAAATAAAAAAATAATATGTAATAAAAAAAACTTAAAATGAGGTATCTGGACATACTGGGTTAACCTTAGTAACTTAAGTTTCTGTATTTTACAGACAAGACAAAAGGAAGGTGCAATAGTGTCTTTATGATGTAACTGTAACAGTAAAATACGTCACAAATGAATAAGATCAAATACTATAGTACCACTGTCAATTGTCAGAGCAATTTCCAACCCCCATAGATTAGTTCTTAAGAACCCTATACATCATCGACAGGATTGTCACAATTCCCCAATCCCCAGATGCCAGAGTCAGGGCATCAATGAAATCCAACATGTTGGATTTACCTGATTTTCTGATCTTGACCAAAATATGAAGAATTTCCCCAATTCCCAGATGAATTGGTGATCATCAACTGCCGTCGATCAGCGTATCCAAAAGGAGAATCAGAACACCAAGAGAAAATCAATAAGGAGGTGGAAGAAGAGTAAGAGAAGAGAAAATATGGCAATGCCATAGCATCAATCTCAGAGGATTAACAGGAGACAATAGAGGGATTTAACAACTTGCAATTGATCAATCTATCCAACATACAATTAATGAAAGAACACATATCAGTGTTACAAAAAGGCCTATTCTTTTCAACTACTAGCTCCTTTTATCGCTTCAAATGGGAAAAGGACCTACATTTGTTCTATAGGAGACTTCTCTTAACAAAATTTTTAGCTAATAATAAAAGAGAAGAAAATCAAGAAACAACTATAGCTGGTAGTCCCCTATCTCAAATATACTCTGAGATTGGCGAACCAATAAGTATTGATGAATGGTTATTCTCAAACCCAGTCAATACTGAGACATCTTCTCTTACTACACCTGATGTAGCTGCAGCTCTGATGAGCTTGGAAGAACTACAAGCTCCTCCATGCACTCAGAAAGTTCCCCTGGCTACTACAAGAGAGAGACCTACCTGTAAAAGGAAATCTTCCTTTTACTCTCAGAACACAAATTGCCCGGAAATCAAGGTATTCCTATATCTGGTGTCATGGGATCTGGACAATCTTGTCCTTAACAAAATGCAGAGAACTCCAGTATTACAAAAACAATCTGAGTTCAAAAGAACTGCAAGCACTTGAAGAAATCAGAAAATGGCCTAACATTCTAATCAAAGCATCTGATAATGGTGGGAACATTGTGATCTGGCCTACTTATTTATATCTCAAAGAGGCACACAGGCAATTGGGAAACAAAGGGTGTTATCAACACTTATTGTTTAACCCTACTGATCATTTTTGTACTCTATATAATAGAATCATTGAGAGAGCCAAGACCATGGGTACCATCTCAAGACATGAATATTACTTTTTGAAAGTTACTCACCCTAAAGTACCAATGTTTTACCTCTTTCCCAAGGTGCATAAGAACCAACAAGAACCTCCAGTAATATACTGCCTTGAATGTACCTGTGAAAAATGGTATTTAGGAATGACAGCCAGGCCACTTAAACAAAGGATATTGGAGCACATAGGGAATACCAAACACGCTTTTTCCGATATGCAGAAGTTTAAGAAAATTACTATGGTCGCTAGACACTTTCACCTACAACATCATGGATCATACAAGGACCTGAAAGCATTCAGTCTTGAAAAAATATCAATTAACATCAGTAAAGGAGACATAAAGAATTGCTAAAAAAAGGAATGTGAATGGACTTTCTGTGTGGGGTCAGTCAATCCCCAAGGGATGAACAAAATAATTAATTATAGCCCTTTCCTTGACATATAACTGCCTTATATGTGAATAGATTTTCTGCATGAGCTCTGACAATCATTATTGGTTGAATGATAGCAATAATCATATTACTTTTTTCAAATTTGTACTACATTATAATAATTTTTATCTTTATATGTAACAATATACCCATTTTTTTCTTTGTCACTTTATCAATAATAAATGTATATATTTTTATTTTTTGCTAATATTTATTATTTATTTTCTCACTTTATTTCACAATAATCACACTACACCTAATTAGGGTTTTATTATAATGATAAATATATATATATATATATATATATATATTTTATATTATTATTATTTTTTTCTTTGTATCCATGTTTACATATATGGGGGTATATCATTATTACCCCATAACATTGGAGATACATTACACCAATTCAAAAATTTATTTTCATTTTTAATGCATGTACTCACACTCCACCCCACACTACATTCTTTTTTCTTCTCTTTTGTTGTCCCCATCTTTTTCTTTTATATACCCTCCACCTCCTTTTCCTACATTTTTTTACACTTACTCAATTTTTTGCACGATTGATATGATGTTTATTTACAGTAATTTATTAATTTATTTTACTTATCTCTACATTTATACATTAATCCTCATCCTCCTTACACCCCTTTCCATTTCTATATCCCTTTCACTGTTGAGCTCACCACTATATCTGTATGTATCATGCTTATTTATTGAATTATAAGCTAGCACTTTATCTTATTTTATGTTTGTATGTGACATGATTGAAGAATTATATATTCTCTGTTTATTAGCTATTTAGCTTTGATATTAATTTCTTATCAACAGTGAGAATTAAATATGTTGAGATATTTATAGATTGATTGCCTCTGTAACTATGCTGCAGTATTATGCACCTGTTTGGTGAGCTGCTATAATATATTCACGACCAGGGAATATATCTGTATTACGTCTTTGATTTATTTATTTTAGAAAGTTTGACAATAATTATTTGTGTATTTACCAACTATGGCAAGGACTATATGTTATTAGTAATATCGTATTGCTATGCAAATTCTATGAATGTGTAAAGATAATAATTCACACCTTTGCAAATAATTTTTATTTATATGGCTATTTCTAATATGATCAAACTAAGATTGAATACTCTATGCATGCATGAGATGAATATTAATGATATAGTATAGTGATAATCAATGTCCCAATACATCACTCTTATATTTAAATATTCAGAGGTGGAAGAGGGCAATTATATATGTTTAATACTAATCATTGTTTTCTCCACATGTCTGTTATCTGTTACAACTGGGCAACCAATAAGAATTATCACTCCACCGTGATAATTAATCTCTTTATGTGTGAATTTACTTTAACTATATGATGATAACATTAAATCATATATCATATGAATGTGTATAGATTATAAACATTAATAACATATGAACTCATATATAGAATTGATTTTATTCCTATTGCTGTATAATCACTAGTACCCATATGCAATCATAGCGCTGCAGACTCGGCTGACAGTCTGTTTATTCTACTGATCAGATGATGACGATACCAGCTGAATAGCTCCTCCCCTCTATCAATACAATGCGCTAAGTGACGGATCTACCTGCCAATCTAATACAGCAACCTATCAGTGAATAGCTGGCGCTATACAATCCCAGCTTGAACACAACAGCCTTGTGCTTACTTTGACAAAGCTCCGGCAAAATGCACATCAGTCAGCCAGCTGGTGGGCTCCACAGTGGGCACTCTAGACCCCCACACCACGAATACTACGACCAAATGGGAGAATTAAGTGTCAGGTACTTCCTTCCACTTTTTCCTGCTCTCTCATTATTGCCAGTCACCAGGACTCTCTGCACTGCCACATGGCAACAGGGATAATGGTGTGACTAGGCTGTAAAAGCAGAAGCAGCTTATCTGTCTTCATTGTGCCAGAACCTGGGACTCTCATTTCCTGTCCTCTAGTATCTAAGATGGGAAACAGCAGATCCTAGGCATATAAGTACACAACTCTTTATCTACACCTACTAAAGGTCAGAAACATTTGGTACTATATGTACTCTCCCAGGTAGAAACTGAGGGATGCCTCTACTACCACTATTACATTATTCAGGTGGTATCCCTGGTGTATAGCATTTTATATTGTGCATTTCTTTCACTTTACTTTCATGTATTTGTTATTATTTCACCTTTTTTTCTGCACCTGATGTGTGCAATTTTTGTGAATATATGTATTTTAAACTTGTGTCATTTATTGAGAATAATTATGGGTAGAGCCACTGCTCAATTTTTTCTGAGATATCTGTCATCCAAGTATTTATCCACAGACAATTTGGAGCATTTGTGCTAATAAGCCCCAATATTGGGCATTGTGATTGTCTACGATATCTCAGTGTGTATATTTCGTTTTCCACTTATTGTCTCTTTGAAACATTTATGGATTATTTTACCCTTTTGATCCTATAACTGTATGATTATTTTCATAAATACAAGCTACATATTACTTATTACAGTTATTGTGGACATGGTTTAGTGGATATACTATGATTGGAGGAATTGTTTCCTCATTTGTTTTTGTTTGTGTCTTTAATTGTATATCATTATAGGTTGTTCTAGCCATTTTTTCTTGTCTATTTTAATGAATATTAATACAATTTGGAGTTTTTATTATTTCACTACTACTAAGAGTATAGGAGTGTGCACCTATAAGGAGTCTTTTCTTTCTCTTCCCCACTTTTGAATACTGATATAGTCTACTCCTGGGATGTACCTCCCTTTTCTAGTTTTTGTTTATCATTTCTACATATTGATCCTCTCACCAATTGTTCATTCCTGTGCAATATTTTTTTCCTACTCCCCTCATTCCAATCATAGAATCAGTGGTTTTGGTCAGATTGGGGAATTGGAAAAATGGCTACTTGATGTGTGGGGCACTTCACTCATTTAATTTACCTGGTAGGAGATAACGAACCATACCCCAGTGTTCCAACAGATGTTCAGTCTTCTCTTTGCACAATCATTTTCTTTATATTCCCTTTCTGGGACAGGTAACTAATTAATCTTCTCTAGGAGTGGTTATACCAGAAAGGGGTCTGATTGAATGTGGAAAGACTATTTCCTTGTTAACCTTGGCCCTGATTCAGACCCACTCGCGAGCGGCTGTCCGCTCGCAAGTGGGTCGATGTTCTGCACTGAGCATGCGCACGACGGAGGGAGCTCCGTCGTGCGCCTGCGCCAGACGCGACGAGCGAAGGAAAGTCCTTCGCTCGTTGTGTCTGATCAAAGGGGGCGTGCTGTTGATGTTGATTGACAGCACGCCCCCTTTGGTGGGCGTGCCGGGGGCGTGCCTCCCTGACGGGGGTGTTCCCACGGGAACGCCTCCCGTCAGAAGCCGGCCCACTGACATCACTAGTGATGTCAGTGGGAGTGATTTTGGCTCTGATAGAGCCAAAATCACTCCTGGGCTTGCGGTTGAAGACCATCGCGGCCATCAAACTGCACGCTCGTATAGGCTGTGGGTGGTGACCCACAGCTATACGAGCGTCCAGGAGGACGCTCCATTTTCATGGAGGGCAGCCCTCATTCAGAGCGTGCGCTCTGCTCAGAGCGTACGGCTCTGAATGAGGGCCTTTGTACCCTCTGTGGAGTAGCTGAAATATCTATCTGTTGTCATAGTGCTAAAATGGGCATCAGAGTGGCTACATTATTTAAGGGTCCCTCCCCAAGTTAATCCACTTCATACTTTATCTGTGTCAGTAAAGTCACAATGGAAGGCTGCTTCTAGTCCCCACAAAAGCTTGAGATGGCAAGATATTGGAACATGACAATAACTTCTTATCAGCAGATTTATTTATTTACTAACAGTTTTTTATATAGCGAGCATATTCCGTTGCGCTTTACAATTGTAAACATTAATGGAACAAAACTGGGTAATAACAGACAGATATATAGGTAGGAAGGGCCTGCTCACAAGCTTACAATCTATAGGGAAATAGGTATTGATACACAAGGATAGGTGCTATATATTGCATTTTGGTCCAGCCAGAATGCACAGTTTCTTGGTGGGCTGCATGATCCATTTACACCGGAATGTCGGCCAAATGTCATGAGGATGTGAGAGAAAGATGATGTGTGAGGTTGTGTGTGGACTGTGAAAGGGGATGTAATTACATATGGAGGCTATGAAGGTTATGTGGGTGGTTCTGGGATCTGATAATCTTGCCTGAAGAGCTGAGTTTTCAGGGAATGTTTGAAGGATTGGAGACTAGAGGAAAGTCATATTGTGCATGGTAAGGCATTCCATAGAGTGGCTGCAGCCCGAAGAAAGTCCTGTAACCGAGAATGGGAGCAAGTAATGCGTTGGGATGAGAGACGCAGATCTTGTGCTGAGCGGAGAGGTCGGGTAGGGAGATATTTTTAAATGAGTGAAGAGATTTTTGATGGTGTGGTTTGGTTAATAGTCTTATGTGTAAGAAAGAATATTTTGAATTGAATACGGTAGAAAACCGGCAACCGATGGAGGGACTGAAAGAGCGGGGCAGCAGACGATGAACGTTTGGCAAGGAAGATAAGCCTTGCAGCTGCATTCATAATTGATTGTAATGGAGATAGCCTGTTTTTGGGAAGACTAGTAAGGAGGCTATTGCAATAGTCAATACGGGAAATAATAAGTGCATGGATTAGAGTTTTTGCAGTGTCTTGTGTGAGATATGGTCGAATTTTAGATATGTTTTTTAGATGTATGTAACATGATTTTGAGACAGATTCAATGTGGGGAACAAAGGACAGTTCAGAGTCAAGGATGACACCAAGGCAGAGAGCTTGTGGGGCAGGGTGGATTGTCGAGTTATCAACAGTGATAGAGAGATCAGGTTGGTAACTATTATTGGCTGGTGGAAATATAATTAATTCTGTTTTAGAAATATTAAGTTTCAGGTGGCGAGATGACATCCAAGATGAGATTGCAGAAAGATATTCAGTGACACGGACCAGTACAGATGGTGATAAATCTGGGGAAGATAGGTAGATTTGAGTATCATCTGCATACAGATGGTACTGAAATCCAAAAGAGATGATTAGTTTGCCAAGAGAGAAGGTATAGATTGAGAATAACAGAGGCCCTAAGAAAGAGCCTTGCGGTACTCCAACTGATAGAGGTAGTGAAGAGGAGGCAGAATTAGAAAAACGAACAGTAAAAGAGCGATCAGATAGGTAGGAAGAGAACCAAGAAAGAACTGTGTCCTTAAGACCTAGGGATTGCAGTGTTTGTATGAGAAGAGAGTGGTCAACAGTGTCAAAAGCAGCAGAGAGATCTAGAAGAATTAGGAGTGAGTAATGGCCTTTAGCCTTGGTAGTGACCAGATCATTTACTACCTTAGTCAGTGCTGTCTCTGTGGAGTGTTGGGAATGAAGTGGGTCCAATAAGTTATGTGAGTTAAGAAAGTGTGTGAGGTGGGTGTAGAAAAGTGACTCAAGTAGCTTGGAGGGGCATGGGAGCTGGGAGATAGGATGGTAATTTGAGAGTGTTGGGGTCAGAGTTTTGTTTTTTCAGAATAGGAGTAATCACTGCATGCTTGAACAGTGATGGAAAGTTGCCAGTAGAGAGAGAGAGATATTACAGGTTTTAGTTAGGGTTGGGATAAGCACAGGAGACAGAGCTTTACTGATTTGTGAGGGTAAAGGATCTAGAGTAGAGGTAATAGAGTAGGAGGATGAGAAGAGGGAAGATACTTCATCTTCGTTTGTGAGATCAAATGAAGAGAATGTGCCAGAGGATTCAGGTAGGGAATTGAGCAGGTTACTAGCTGAAGAAGAGCATCTAATCTATATACAGTATGTATAATATACTAATAAATGAAAGCACAACGCAATTTTGATATATCAAAAATTGGGTCAGCTTTATTAATATAAAACAGTATGATGACAGTAGAAACAATGTTCAGCTATTCAATGTCCCCATGAAATATGTAAGATAGCAATCATGACTTGCAAGGGCCTAATTCCCTTTTCTCCATGGCAAGTCAGAGTTATCCAACACCCATACCAATACATATAAGGCATATTAACCCCAATAAGGTGTAATAAACCTAATCCCATGTATTATAGGGAAGCTCACCTATAAATGCAGCAAGACAGCCACTGCACTGCCATTCTTTCCCACCAAATATATACATCACATATAAGATCCAAAAGTTGGTGAGGGAAACCAGAAGAAAAACAACATGAACAACCTCCTTCCAAAACACATATTATCCCTGATTAATTCATAACCAGCAACTACCCCTTATCCCTAGTAGGATCAAAAGTGCCTATCAACTACAGAAAGGAAATATTAACCCTAACAGCTACAATGTCCCTGTACTATGGGCATAAAATCTGTCCATCCCATAAAGATCCCTCAGTTATTCTACTTATCATAAAACATCATAATAATATAGCAATAACAATCACAATTCCACTCCCCATTCACGTGATTCATATACCCACAATAATTAATATATATCAGAGAGCAATAAGTCCATAATGGAAGACATAGAAGAGAGGTGACAATGTCCTGGTTAGGTGGATCACATACTGTATTGTATCTTTTAAATTTAATTATTTGCAGTGACCGGGGACACCATATCCAGTAAGTACAGTAGTGTATGCTGCCTCTCAAAGCACACAATCTTCCTTTGACATATGATTTCATTTAATTATAAAAGACAAGTTTTTTTTTAATACTGGAAAACTTGTCTTGTTTGAGGTGCAGCTCACTCAGACACAGTACAATATTTTTGGACAGCTCATCTTGAAATCACAATGTCTCTGCCATGTGAAACGCAAGTGACAATATACAGTACAGTGTAGATAGATATTCATGTGAAAAACAATTGTAAGTAAAGCTCACAAATATAGACAAGAGCCTGATTACACTAGATTGCAGGTGCTACTATTATCTGACAAACAAACACACAGTGAGAGTAGCCTGCTTGCAGTTGCTAGCTAAAATACACATACACAGTACCAAATATATCTCTTACACCCATTCCAGTTCCACCCACTCCATGTATCTACAACTGTCTTTAATGTCAAAATATTGAAGAACAACTACAACCCACACCATCTCCATACAATCTCCTGTGTGAAATGGCTCATGATCATGAGGGAGGAACAGTTATGAATTATGTGTTGCCTCTTTTTGAGAAATGAACTTGTTGGGAAGTACTGAGTAGGGACTCAGTTCTCCTCCAAGACCACGCATTTGGGTGTGTTCAGTATTTTGCAAAAACCAAACCAATAATCTCTAATAATCACTGTAGATTTCAAATGGATAGAAGCTCTGTTAAATTCTGGAAGCATGGTTACTCATGTAAAAGCTGAGTTAGTGAATCCCTTGAAGCATCAGGCTATTGGTGTATGCTGCATCCATGGGGATATTCATAGTTACAATACCGCTGAAGAGAACATAGAAACACAGCATGGTCCCACTATAGTCACTGTGTGATTGGTTCCTTGTTTGATGTTTGATGCTATATTGGGTAAGGATTTTTCCTACTTGTGAAAGCTGTGAGAAACCCAATTTATTAAATAAGTAAATAACCCAGACCAGTTTGATAAAGTTACTGATAAAGAGGCAGTGAGTGTGTTCCCTGAGCCTGAAGTGATCCCTTTTTTCAAACAGAGTTGGGGAGTCAGAAAGTGACTAGTGCAGCAATGAGGCACAGAATGATGCACCTCCTGCTGAAGTAGAAAATATTGTGAACCAGTTGACTGTATGCCTGATCTTGATAAAGATAAAGCAGTCAAACGACCCCACTCTGGTAAAGACTAGAGATAATGTAAAAGTGGTTGATGGAAACACAATAGAACCTGATAGTAGGTTGTCATATCCTCACATTGCAGTTTGCTAAAATTTGTTTTATTAAATGTCCAAGAAAGAATAATCTATTGTGCAACAAGTAATAGTTCAACAATATACTATTAATTTCTATCTCATGGTCATGTAACTGCAGGACATTTAGGGGTAGAAAAAACTTTTCAAATAATTTTCTTGCCAGAGATCCATAAAGATGTATCAGAATATTGTGCATACTGCTTAAATCACCCTATGCCAGTATCATGCTCCCCGGCCATATTATAGAAGTCCCCTTAACCCATTATGCATTAATGAAATTCTGTTTGAGAGATTAGCTATGAATTTGGTTGGACCCCTAACAAAGTATGCCCAATGACAACAGTATATTTTGCTAGGCAACTAGTACTTGTCTTTAGCAGTGAGTGTGGGAGTGGGAATACCTAAGAAAATCCTAACTGGCCAGTGTGCCACATTTATTTGAATTATCATGAAAATGTTGTGCTACCTGTTTCAAGTGGGATGTATTCAGCAGGTTGGGATGCCAGAATACCGATGCTGGTCAGAATCCTGGTGCCAGATCATCCCGACCACCGGGATGCTGAAGGTAAGTAGCTGGATGGGGGGAGGGTTAGGTTTAGGGGTTAGGATTAGGCACTAGGGGGAGGGTTAGGCACTAAGGGGGTGGGTTAGATTTAAGGTGGGGGAGATTATGTTCAGGAACTAGGGGGGAGGTTATTGTTAGGTTCCAAACAGGGATGGTTAGGGTAGGGAGAGGGGAGGAGGGTTATCATACTGACCAACAAGTGTCGCTATGTTAACTCTGTCAGGATCATGGTGTTGGGATTGTGACCGCCAGGATCCCAGCTGTCAGTATTTCATATTGATCCGTTTCAGGTTACTGAGCTAAGAACCTCTGTGTATCACCCTCAGACTGATGATTTATTGGAGAGGTTTTTCTAAACTTTAGATAGTATGCTAAAGAAAGTGGTGGACAAATATGGGAAAGATTGGGATTATTTGTTACCCTATTCATTGCTGGTCATTAGATTTGATCCATAGCCCTCCACAGGGTTTTTATATTTGATTTTCTGTATGGGAGAAACCCAAGGGGATTGCTGGACATTGTAATAAAGACATGGGAAGAGGAACCCTGTCTTTATAAAACTGTTATTGAGTTGGCTTCTTAAATGTAGGATAAAATAGCAGCAGTAGTGCTGAGAACTTGGAACAGTCCCAACAACAGAGGGTGTGCTATTGTAATGCCCAGTTGTGCACATTTGCTCTTGGGGACAGAGTGCTTGATTTGATACCCACAGTAGAAAGTACATTTTGGCCAAATGTCAAGGGCCATTTGAAATTATAGAAAATGTGGGAGAGAATAATTACAATATAAGATTACCATACCTGGAAAAGAAACCCAGAACAGATCTACCTTGTAAATCCTATAATACTAATGGGAATGGGAGCTCATGCTTCTGCAATGATTTCCGTAAATTAAAAAGTGTGTCTAAGTTTGATCCCTACCCAATGCCTTATGTGGATGACCTTATTGAAAATCTGGGTACGGAATACTTAATCTCTCAAGACTTAACCAAAAGGTACTGGCAGTGCTGGTGACAGACAAGGCTAAAGAAAAGACAGCTTTTTCTGCAACAGAGTCTGTGCCAGTAAAAGATGTTGCCCTTTGGGTTACATGGGTCAACTACGTCCCATCAGATGGTGATGGATGAAATGCTAAGGCTCCATAGATTGTATGCTGCTGCTTATCTTGATGATGTAGTCATATATAGTCCTAATTGGCAGTCTCACTTAACCAGGCTATAAGCAGTGTCAGACTCCATCCTTGAGGCAGGATTGACAGCCAGTGGAAAAAAAGTGCTGTTTAGGCAGAGGCTTGATAAATCCCCAACTTAATAAAATTGAGACAATACAAAATTATCCATGACTCTTAAATAATAAATTATAGAAGGTTGTAACTTAATTTTGCCACTATTGCTGTCCCTTTGACTGACCTTACCAAGGGCAAAGAGTTAGTTACTGTATATTTAAATGTAACCGTAAGGCAGAGAAGGCTTTTCAGGCATTAGAGGTAGCATTATGCTCCTAATCAGTCTTGATGAAACCTGACTTTAAATGTGAATTTGTGGTACAAACAGATGCATTAGATGTAGGGATAGGTGTGGTTCTGTCTTAGAACAAAGAGGGTGAAGAGCATCCTCTTATTTATATATGTAAAAAAATAATTTTACATGAGTGAAACTATGCCACTAATGAAATAGAATCATTAGCAATTAAGTGGCCATTAGAAATACTCAGGTATTACCTTTTGAGGCAAACATTCAAGTTCTTGGTGCTGCAAAAGTTAAAATGCTCAGTAGAACATAAGCCAGGAAGTCAAATGACCAATTCAGATGCTTTGTTCTTCATTTTTTGTTTGGGAACCACACATTGAAACAGAAGGGGGGTTGGTATGTGATAAAAGCACATACAAATTTGTAAATGGGAGCTTGGTGTGCCCTATATCCCTGGCTTCTATCTGGTGGACAGAAGCTAATTGGCAACATTGATGGACAGAACACCTGTGAGATTCTGATGTGAGACATGTCTGATTGTAAGTACTGTGCTAATATTGTTGTTTTGAAAGTTGGACATTAGGATCCTCCATGTTGATAGAAGGAATCATTTGTTTAGTTAGAGCTGGACAGGCTAGGTTTTTCTTTTAAGTTGTATTTATTTTTATGCTGCAGTACATGTACCAAGTCCCTGGACTGGTGTACTACTAATAGTCTGGTGTGTGAAAGTGCACCCATCTACCCCAGGAGATGGCACCATTACCCTAATTTTGTCACAGCATCCTTAGGCAAATCTACAGGGCTTAAAGTGCTGCAGGCCTCCAATATCTGCTGCATACCTTTTTAAAACAAATGAGGATCCATGTGTATTGCACTAAACTTCCGAAATGTTTTTGGAGGTTTGACCTCACTTTTCTACATTGAAATAGAAATGTATTAAACCTTCTAAAAATGTAAAATTGAGGTTTTGACAATAGCAGCCAATCAATTTCTAACTATTGTTTTGTAAACTATACTGGATAAATGATAGCTACTGAAGAATCTGATCGGTTGTTATGGGCAACACTTCCACTTCTACTTTGATAAATCTCCCCCTGTGCCAGTAATGCAACAGAATATTGTTTAAGCTTGCAGGCAGGTGTTATATACACGTTTACAAAACAATGGGCAGGCACCCTTGAAATGATCATTATTAGCAGAGTGTAAGGAGACTGCAGACAATAATAGCAGAGTGTAAGGTGACTGCAGATACTAAGAGCAGAGGGTACTTTCACAAATATGCATAGCGGATTGTGCTTGGTGCAGTAGTCCTCCAGATATGCAGTTAAATCCAGGTACTGTACACTTGCATTGGCAATATGCTAATGATATAGCTTGTGTAATGCAAGTGTTGTGCTGGTGGCTGTTAGTCCACGTGCTACAGATTAACTAGTACTTTGATTTATTGTAATCTTGCAGAAGAGCAAAAAACTAGAGATGAGCGGGTTCTGATCTTAGAGATCCAAATCCATCCACATTTTGAGATCTGGGGAGAGAACCGAACGTGCGTTCGGTTCCTCCACCGGCCCCGGATCTCAAACCGAGCTTTCGTCTCTACATATAAGGGACCACACGGCAGCTGCCATTTCACTCTGGCTGTGGAGACTGAACAGGGAGGGTGGATAGTGTAGGGAAGGGAGGTACTTACCTGTGCTGGTGCTGTCTGCGGTGTCCCGGGCTGGTGCACTGCTGATCCATCAGGTGCTGTCACTGCTGTGCTGTCTGCTGTATACATCTGGGCTGCTGCTGTTGCTGATCCATCTAGGCTGGTGCTGTGCAGTCTGCTTCATCCATCTGGGCTGGTGCTGATCCATCTAGGCTAGTGCTGTGCTGTCTGCTGCCTCCATCTGGGCCCAAGTTCCAGACCGAAAAAAAAAAAAAATATATATATATATATATATATATATATATATATATGTCTTTTTATTTTTTTTCTGTGTGTGTGTTAGGCTTAGTTGCACAAGATACAGCAATGCAACCTAGTGCTGCCCGACTCCAGTCATCATCAATCTGTACTCTGGGCCCAAGTTCTGGACATGAATTTTTTTTTTTTAATGTGTCTTTTTTTGTCTAATATTTTTCTGTGTTCATGTGCGTGTTAGGCTTAGCTGCACAAGATACAGCAAGTTAGCAATGCAACCTAGTGCTGCCCGACTCCAGTCATCATCAATCTGTGCTCTGCACCCAAGTTCTGGATGCGAAAAAAAAATAAAAATAAAGTGTCTTTTTTTTTTGTCTAATATTTTTCTGTGTGTGTGTTAGGTTTAACTGCACAAGATACAGCAAGTCAGCAATGCAACCTAGTGCTGCCGGACTCCAGTCATCATCAATCTGTGCTCTGGGCCCAAGTTGTGGACCTATAAAAAAATGTGAAAAGTGTCTTTTTTTGTCTAATATTTGTCTGTATGTGTGTGCATATTAGGCTTAGCTGCACAAGATACAGCAAGTCAGCAATGCAACTTAGTGCTGCCTGACTCTAGTCATCATCAATCTGTGCTCTGGGCCCAAGTTCTGGACGCAAAAAATAAATTAAAAAAGTGTCTTTTTTTGTCTAATATTTGTCTGTGTGTGTGTGTGTGCGTTTTAGGCTTGGCTGCACAAGATACAGCCAGCAATGCAAGTTGCAACCTAGTGCAACCCGACTCCAGTCATCATCAATCGGTGCTCCAGGCCCAAAGTTGTGGACTGGCAAAAAAAATTAAACATAGTGGTATTTTTTGGCAATTTTTTTCTGTAAGTGTACGACTGCATGTGTGTGAATTTTGTAACCGCACCTTGGCTGCACTATTGGTGCTTGTGACACTGCTTCAAGACTGCAGAAAATATGGAGGGCTGTCACATGACAGGAGAGCAAGGCCAATAACTACATGTTGTAGCTGCCGCCAGCAGTGCAAGGCCGTCAACTTCTTCATCCTCTATAAAGGCCCATGCCCCAGGGCTTAAGTCACGCCATCGATATGGTAAAGCTAATTTTACTGAAGTTAAGAAAAAAAATTGAAAGGCAAGTTGTCTTTAGATAAACAAAAAATTGGCAATATGCCATTCACTACACAAAGTGGTAAGGAAAGGATAAGTTTATGATGACTGCTGGTTCTGATTCTGATAGCCCTTCTGCTTGTAGTAGTAGTGGTGGTGGTACCAATAAAAAATTTAAAGTTGTTAAGATGAGCAAGACAGCTCCGGAAAAAGCAACTGTGTGCCCTGAGAAATCGAAATTACAAATCCCGGAGGTGAGTGCAAGTATGTCCACGGTTGCCATGTGTGAGCCAGACCTAAATACTAGTGTACTGGAGGATCCTCCAAGTTCCAAAATTTGTGTGCCCTCTGTAAATGTGGGGAAGGGCAGTCAACATCTTGCATACATAGTCAGTGAGGATGCTTCTGTGGAATTGCACATGGAAGAGGAGTATATTTTTGTAGTTGAAGGCGCTAAGGATGATGAGGATGTTGATGATGAAGATGTTGATGATGAAGATGTTGGTGATGAGGATGTTGATGCCAAGGGGTGTTTTTAATTAGCAAGTAGTCCTTGCACTCCAAGACTGCACATCTAATGAGCCACACTGTGGGTAAGACCTATTATATATATGCTATGTGTCAGTTTTGGGAATGGTATTGAGGTGTGGGGCTCTCTGGGCTGGTGTGGCTGGACTGCTTCATGGCATCATAATGTACACTTTTTCACTTATTTAGTTTGTTTTTTGTAAATATAGCACTTTATACACTTTTTATTATAACCTCCTACTAATGTAGGACTTAACACATAGGCTTTCTTCTTTATCATTCTTTAATCCTCATTTTAAATCTCACACTTGTGTGATGCCATTGGGCAGTTCTGCTGGGTTGGCCTGGGGGGTCTTATGCCCTGTATTTGTTCCATAGGTCCATAGGGACCTGCCTGATAGATGTCACCTGGACATGATGGGCAGGCCCATAATTATGGCCATTATTATGCTAAGAACCTCTTGGATGCAATTTAGCAGTATTATTATTAGGTTCAGAATATTTAGAGTGTGCATTTGCATTTGTCTCTTTTTCTTCTTGCAGCACTACAAGTCTCAGCAAGAAGCACCTAACATTTTGCTCAGGGTGTGCAATCTAGGGCCCCTTCCCCTATGTTAGTGCCGAGGATGTCCTATGTGTAAGTAAGGCAACAGCTTTTGCCCATGGATTGAAAAAGCCAAAACCCATTGTTGTCATTCCAGGGCAAAAGGCAAAAAATCCACTACTCGCGTATGGAATTATTTCCACCCCAATCCGGACAACAGTTGTCAAGCCAAATGTAACCATTGCCAAGCAAGAGGGAGTAGAGGGAGGGACTTAAACCACCTAGGAACCTACTCCTTGTTATGTCACTTGGAGTGCATTCATCAAATAGTCCAGTGTCACCTATTTGCTCCCTCTCTTTGGGATCCAAGCACCTTCGATCTCCAACACCAAAACCTGCATCATCAACATCCTCATTTGTCATTGGGAGTAGTCCTGCTGTGTTGTTATTCGAAGCATGATTGACTCCTCTCCTATCCGTGATTCCTCAGAAGGATCCTTGGTGACTACGCCTTTTGCTGCTGTTGCTGTGAATGGATCTTCATCCCAGAAGGGGACCAGGAGGTAGACTACTTGTAGTCTATCCTCCAAAAAACAATTAACTGTAAAACAATTGTTTGGAAGGGCAAACAAGTATGACAGCAATCACCCATTTGCACAGCGGATTACTGACACCATAACAGCTATGCTGGTATTAGATATGCATCCAGTATCCACCATTACTGCAGTGGGTTTTCAACAGTTAATTGAGGTCTATGTCCTCACTACCAGATCCCTTCTAGATTCCACTTTGCTAGAACAGCAATTCCAAGTCTGTACAAGGACATTAAAAAAAACCTTATTAATGTCCTCAGAAATGCCATTGTACCCACTGTCCACTTGACCACTGATATGTGGACAGTGGGATAGGGCAAACAAAGGATTGCATGACTGTGATAGCCCACTGGGTAGGTGTATTGCCTACAACAGCAACAGCAGCAGCAACATCTGCCAAAAGACAGCTGATACAGAGGCAGGCAACTCTTTGTATAACTGGTTTCACTAAGAGGCATACCACTGAGAACCTCTTAAAAAAACTCAGGGAAATCATTGCTAAATGGATTACCCACTTGGACTCTCCTCAGGATTTGTGATTTTGGATAATGCCAAAAATGTTGTGAGAGCATTACATGTGGGCAAATTCCAACATGTCCCATGTTTTGCTCAAACAATTAATTTGGTGGTGGAACATTTTTTAAAAACTGACAGGGGCATGCAGGAGATGCTCTCCGTGGCCCGCAAAATATCCAGACATTTTAGACATTCGGCAAATGCTTGTCGAAGATTGCATGACCAGCAGGTACTGTTGAATTTGCCCTGCCATCAGCTGAAACAAGAGGTAGTAACTTGGTGGAATTCTACCCTCTGTATGCTTCAGCGAATGGAGAAACAGCAGAAGGCCATCCAGGGCTATACAATAGTGTATGACATAGGCCGTGGAGGGGGAATGCACCTTACTCAAGTGCATTGGAGTATAATTTCCGTGTTGTGCAAGTTTCTCAAACCCTTTGAACTTGCCACACGTGAAGTTAGTTCAGACACCGCCAGCTTGAGTCAGGTCATTCCCCTCATCAGACTTTTGCAAAAACAGCTGGATAAACTGAAGGAGGAGGTGAAATGGAGCGATTGCGCAAAGTATGTCGGACTTCACCAGGATCCAAGAGTCGTCAATCTATTGAAATCTGAAAATATATTTTGGCGACCATTCTGGATCCTAGGTTTAAGTCCTACTTTGTGAGTTTTTTTCCAACAGATCAAAATTTAAAACTATGCAAAGAGCTGTTGGTAAAAACAATTGTCAACTGCAGCCACACGTGAAACGCCATCATTTCCTCCTTCAGTTTCTGCAGCTGCCAGGAAAAAACTAATTCTCCCTTACATAATGCATGCTGGTCATGCAGTTCATTCACCATAAAAATGACATCTGGGCGGGCCTGAGAGAACTGC
Source organism: Taudactylus pleione (assembly GCA_031769625.1). Taxonomy (NCBI): domain Eukaryota; kingdom Metazoa; phylum Chordata; class Amphibia; order Anura; family Myobatrachidae; genus Taudactylus; species Taudactylus pleione. The sequence continues at coordinate 1,723,531 of JAUIMM010000780.1, forward strand.
CTACTAGTGACATGTCTTCTACAGTGACTATGTGTCATATGGTATCCATTCATATAATGGTGGAGGACTATTTCAGAGATAACATCCTAATAGGCATGTCAGACAGTCCCTTTTCAAAATGTGGAAAAGATGATGTTCATTAAAATGAATTACAAATTCCACGAGGAAGACCTCTACCAACAATTCCATCAAAAACTTACAGAGGCGCCTATGGTGGATTCCAGTGGGTACAAATTAATATTGTGTGAAGAAGAGGATGTACACGTTGATGGGGATGATGAGGATGATGACAACTTGTAATATAAAGCCAGTTTGTGTATGGGATCATTTTAATTTCCATGTCCAATGCACATTGGCAGCTTGTTTTATGGGGGTCCAAACACAGCAATCATTTCAGCCACAATTGGAAGTCCTTGTCGCTGAAATGATTGGTCTGTTAAACTGTGAATGTCCTGTTTCGGATACAACATAAGGGTTGGTGGGAGGGCCCAAGGACTATTCCATCTTGCACCTTTTTCCTTTCCATTATGTGTGGTTGGGGCATTGCTGCCTGACACTTTAAATATATGTTATGGTTGGTATAGGAACCAATTTTACTGCCAGGGGCTGCACCAATGAATTTATTTTTATTAATTATTCAGCCAGGGGCTGCACCCAATGAATTGTTTTTTACTTTTTTAATGAAATTATTATTAGTTATTCAGCTCGGGGCTGCACCAATGAATTGTTTATAATTAATTTATTATCAATTTTACAGCCAGGGGCTGCACCAACTGTCAAATATTAATTATTCAATCCTCAAGGGTATCCAAACCATCATCTTTGCACAGTCCTCAACTCTGTTAATAATTATATCAATCAGTTTTGAGCCAGCAAGCTGAATGCAACCTTTTGCCCTTTTATCAAGATGAAAAAATTAATATTGTGAGCTGTGAGGTGGTCAAAATTGACTGGAAACAAGTGGAATTAAATGTTATTGAGATTATTAATACTGTAGGAACAAAAAAAGGCCAATTTTATGTGATTTTACCTGTTTTTAAATTTTTTAAGAAAAAAATATAGATCCAAAACTAAAACACAAAAACAAAACTCGGAGGTGAGGTTTTGGCAAAACCAATCCAGATCTAAAACCAGGGGAGATCCATATCGGCGCACTACAAATAACATAAGACACAGGGATATCACAGGGGTAATGGCATTAGGCTATCTGTGTGGAATATAGCAGCCAGGAGTTTATGGTTATGCTGGGCATTGTAGTGTGCTGGAAGTGAACTGGGCAAATGTACCAGCTGATGATTGCCCTATAGTCCCTCTGTGTTTCCCTGTATAAGGTATTTTCAGTTATTGTTACTAGCTGTGCTGGCAGGGTTGGGAATGAAATCCCGACAGTCGGCATACCTGCTGTCAAAATTCAGACAGCAGCATCCTGATGCTCGGAATTCTGACAGTAAGTATATTAACCCTCCCCTCTTCTCCCTCTAATCCTAACCCTCATGCTTGTGCCCTAACCCTCCCTATCCTGCACCCTAAACCTAACCCTCCCTGTTAGTGCCTTAACCTAACCATCCCCCCTTAGTGCCTAACCCTAACCATCCCTAGTGGTGCCTAACCCTAACCTCCCCCCACACCTAACCCTAACCCCACTGTGGTGCCTAAACCTAACCCCCCCACCCGCAGCTAACAGCTAAGATGCTCCGGTGTGTCTTCAATTTGGATGCCATCTGTTGGGATTCCAGCATCGGCCTGTAGGATTGAGTCAGGTTTTAATGCCTAAGTTTAGTCCCGAGTTGGTATTCCAACACTGGGATTTCATCAGTCGGCATCCCGGATGTCGGTATTCTAATTATATCCCATGCTGGCTTCCCCTGAAGTCCATCCTGTGGAGTAAAGACGCATTGAGATATCATGCATACGCAGTAGCGCATGTCAGAGGTTGGACTACTCCTGAGCTATGCTGGGTCCTGGTGACTGCCAGCTCTGCTCCAACTACAGGATGCTGGAGGAAGGCAGTGCAGGATCGTGCGCCTAGCAACAATAATCTTCTATGCCAGTATCACCAAAGTAAAAAAGAGAGAGCTTTTTGTTTTTTGTTCAGACATATTTACATATGTAAAGAATCATGATAGATTCATTTTACAATTATTTTCCAAGTCACGTATGAAATGTAGCAGTGTTTCGTATTAATTGACTAAATAACTGAAACTGCAGTACATTTTCAAGACAAACATAATTCACGGTTTCTCACAGAGCAAAGAAATCAAGGCATAGCTCATATTCTGTGCCGTAGGTTACACAAAACACAATAATATATCCAAACATAGTTCAACAGTTTATCTAAATAATAAAAACATTTTATTTAAATCATAAGGACACAAACGACATTACTGGGTCTTTGAAATTAAATAAACTGTCTACACTGCAGAAAATATGAAATTTCACATAATAGATTATATCATTCTAACTGAAAATTGGAAATTCATTAGAGAAAGGCTCCGTTCATCAAGGAAGAACTGACAGAAAAAGAGCTCATGTCTCAAGTGAGATTTTACTAAAAAATTTAAAAGTTATTGTGAAGAGCAAAACTATAGGTATTCCAAACCTTGTAACTATTAAGTGTCTCTACAGTATACAGTCACATGGTAGGAATCAGGAGCAGGTAAACTTAGTACAGTATAGCTGATTTATGATTTAGGACAGAAATGTTTCTCAGATGCATTACTATGTGTGAAAGATTGGCATATACAGTATTGTTCATTATCCCTGACCACATTTTTGGTATTTAATCATCACTGAGTTTGTTCACTCTAAACAAATTATTTTTGCCAACATATTTGTATCCTGCCCACACACTGTGATTAGCCTTAGTCAAGCTTGTGGTCAATCACATATACTGCTCTGTGTGTGCACCTGTGTTTCTCCAACCCCTGTTCCAATTCTCCTCCATTCTCTTCATCCTCCACATGTTTTCCTCAAAAGATCTTGTGATCCTGGCAAAAATAATAATTCAATGTAATTAGAGTCCGCTTTCCTTCCTTCCCTTGTTCTACTCCATCCACCCTCATGTATGTCCCATTATTATTTATTATTATTATTACATTTTATTTATAAGGATGCCGGGGGCGCCATGCATGGACAGCCACGGAGGGGGGTTAGGTTTAGGGTTCCGGGGGGGAACTTAGGGTTAGGCACCCCCCCGGGGGACTTAGGTTTTGATGGCGGGGAAAGGAGAGGTTAGGTTTAGGCACTTAGAGGGGGGATTAGGGTTAGGCACAGGGGGGGAGGTTAGAGTTAGGCACCTTAAAGGAGGGTTAGGGTTAGGGGGTAGATTAAGTTAGGAAATATTATTACCTTTCACACAATCAGGATTTCCTTCCACGTCGGGCTAGCACTGCCGGGATTTGAACTGCCGGCCATCCAGCCGGCGGTGTAACATACCGATTCCTCTGAGTAGAAGGTATCTGCGAAAATCAATGAAACTCTGATGTGAAACCAAATTCACATGCATCTGAATCACAAAACATGATGTGTACATGCAAGTAGATGCATGCGTGTCACATCTTGCATCTTGCACAAATGAAGACTAAAGTGAAGTAGGGGTTTCTGGATAGCGAATATCAAGACACACACAGCAGCTATTTCTGATGAGAATGTCTTAGGATGCTGTGGGCATGAGTCTAAATCTCCTTATAATTTTGAGTCATGCACAGGGGCGGATTGGGAATTTAAAGTGGTCCTGGAAAAAACCGAGAAAGCGGCCCTATGTGCGCGCGCATAAGGCGCGTGACTGAAAAAGTGGGTGTGGCCTTGCGAAAAGAGGTGTGGTCTAATGTGAAAATCCATGCCTGCAAGCCACTCCCTTTATTTTATTCATGCTGGGGGCATGCCCACCGCTCCAGGAGCTGATGGGTATGCCAACAGTCCCTCTCTCCAGTGACTAAGCACAGCGAGCATGTGAATGAGCATTTTCTTACCTATATGATTTCTCTGCAACGGGGAACCTCTGAAGAAATTGATCCTCCCTGGACAGGCAGTGTCTTGAGTTGGTATTTACTATTCATACAAAAGATCCCATAGTCTGGAAGCTGCCTGTATGTGTTGCAATGAAACCAATGTCATTATCATGCAACAGAGGTTCAACCAGATAATAAATGTGGGTTTCCCACATCTAACAATTTTATATTAATAAAATATATTTGCTCATTAGGCACCATTTGCATCAGTAATATGATTTCATTAGAATTGTTGTCTTACTGATGATTACTGTCCCCCAGTCATTTCTTCTAATAGTACCAGCGGTTCTACCATCCTCTATGTGTGTCTCCAGCACCATCACCTTAGTGTGTCCCCAGTCCCCCATGTGTCTTTTCAGCTCCATCTTTCTGTGCCTCCCCAATACCATCATCCTGTGTCTCCCCAGCATCATCATCCTGTGTTTCCCCAGTGCCATCATCCTGCGTCCTGCCCTAGCACAGAATAGCCCCCTCCGCACAGATCATCTCCTCTTAGCACAGACTAGCCCCCCCACAGATCATCTCCCCTTAGCACAGAATAGCCCCCACAAACAGATCATCTCCCTTAGTACAGTATAGCCCCCCTCCCCTCAGACAGATCATCCTCCTTAGCATAGTCCCCTCTCCCACAGACAGATAATCTCCCTATAGTACAGAATAACCCACCCCAGACAGACAGATCATCATTCCTCCCCCATCCCAGACTAGTACAGAATAGCCCCCCCATCCCCCAGAGAAAGATTTTGATCTCCCTATAGGCCAGTCTTTAAAAACAAATAAGGCATGACTCCTGCAGCAGGTGCCGATGGAAGTCTCTGACAGTTTTGTTGTCTGTCTCCCAGGCAGCCAGCCCCGATTTCCTCCTCTCCACTCTGCCCCCTCCTTAGGCTGTGAAGTTAAAGTTTAACTTCAAAGCCTGGGGAGGGGACAGAGTGGAGAGAAGACAATCGGGCACCCAGCCTAATCATCCCATTACTCACCCACCTGCTGCCGCCGGCCGCGGACCCACTACTTTCTTTCTCCAGGTGCTGGCAGCATAGGAGATAGCTCCCTTCCTGGTGCAGATGTAAACTGTAAGTAAAGCTTTTTCTCGTGAGAAGAGGCAGGCTACAGGCAGCAGAGCACTAATAGGACTGCCTTTCATGCTAAAAACAAGTGACAGCCGGGTGACGCAATTCGGGGGGCGGGGCCACAATTGACAAGCGGCCCCACAGTCTGATCGGCGTACTGGGATTCTTCCTGCTTAAAGTAAAGGCCAATCTGCCCCTGGTCATGCATACAGTATGTGAAAGATACACCTATTACTGATGGATCTCTAGCACATAGCATGAGGCTGGTGCACGTGCTGATGCATCTGCAGACTCATATATATGCAAATGTGCGCACCTGAGTCTTCTGTATTTTACTCACATGCAGAATGATGACTTTTGTGCTGTCTTTTTGCTGTGTGCTTGGGCAAAACATTTGTGTGCCTTTGCTTGGCAAGGTAACCCCATCTCTTACAAGCACCTGTATAAGCCAATAAATTGATTGAGCTGCTTACAGACTAATTAATAACTACACATAAACATATTTCTGTACATTGCAAGTTTTAGTGCCTAACTAATTCGGCATATCCAATGAGTAGACGTCTTTCTTGCCTTTCTGTGCCAGCAGTTTATAACGTCACTGGGTTGAAATATTGGAAGGAAATAGCAATAAGATGGTTAAATTTAGCAGACCCATGTTTTGTTCTTCACCTTAGATGAACTTCAGTTCTGGATAACTGAACAGAACAAAAGCATACCATCCTCTGTTACACGCGCTCTGTAAATACAGCAAAGTAAGATTGTGGATTGAAACAATTACAGAAAAAATCTCCAAGTGTATGTTTCCAGAGGACACTGAAAGTACACGATGTAAAAAGAATCAAGGTTTACTGTCACTTTTGTTTTTCTATAAAAGTTCTGTAAAACTGAGCATAGGTCATTCTGTACATAGATACAGTATATTTACAGCTGCATTTCATAAATTCATGCAAAGGGCTTATTGGGAGCTAAACATGCATCTAATTTAAGTAGGTTTGCCTTACTGTACATCAAAAACATTTATGCATACATGTAGATTTTGTTGCATCTTACACTTGTGACTTATGCTTGGAGAGATGGAATGTGGCAGGGAAAGGGCAGGTGGGCGTATGCTGATTACAGTAAGGGCAATTCCATAGTTTGACTGGAGAAGACCTGGACATAGATGCATATGATTATGTACCTGTCAGGAGACTAATCTCTTGAGGATACTTGCAAGCAGGTCGATGGTGGGGCACTGCACACGCGGCATGCATGCGCAAGCCCTGTAGTGAGTGAGAAATTCACTCGCTCCAGGGCTCGCTACAAACTGGGCGGCTGTCGATCGCCCCGCTTTGTAGGCGGGGAGGGTTGGGTGGCTGGACAAAAGGAGGCGTCCTGAAGGAACGCCTGCCATTTGTGGGCGGCCCTACTGACATCACAAGTGATGTCAGTAGTGAGCTTCCTGCTCACTGGGGCTTGCGGAAGACGAGACCCTACCACAAGGGTCTTGTCGCAAGCCCGATGGTCGCGATAACCGCGACCATCACCTGGCCTCTCACAAAAGCTGTGGGTGGTCACCCACAGCTTAGCGAATGGCCAGGAGACCGGTTTAAAAAAAAAAGCAGCCATCCTCATTCAGAGCGAGTGCTCGCTTTTTGCGAGCGCCTCTGAATGAGGTCCTGAGTTTACAATGATGACGATCAACAGCACTAGCTGCTTCTAATTGGCTAATTGCTGATTGACCCCTCTAGCTGATAGGTTTTAAAACATTAGTTTTCCTGATATGTTATAAATTGCTGCTACTCATATTATTTATTTAGTACTTTACTTCCATTTTGACTATTAATGGAAACAAAGTTTCCACCTCACTGCTGAAGGGAAAACAACAGATGTTTGCATCTATTTAAATTGAATTCAATTAATATTTTTATATTGTACATGTTTGTATTCAGTTATACTTTGCATTTATTTTTAAGTGTTGAGACACTATTCTTGCTTGGCTATATAACTGCTCATTATAATATATTGAGGACAGATAGAGTAATGTGTCTTTTATATTTGCTATTAGTACTAATTATTAAGTCACATCTCTATATTATCGCTAAAACCCCATTCACATGTAGCCTTGTTTCTGCTGGTGCACGCGCACCAACCTGAGTCTAGACTATGGGGTCTATTTACTCATCTATATTAGGAGATAAAGTGAATGGAGATAAGGTGCCAGCCAATCAGCACCTAACTGTCATTTTTCATACACACCCTGCTTTGTACCAGGGCTTGGGAACTGAGACACAGTAAATTCATGGCTTGACAGACCCATGTATTTCCTGTGCCATTGGTCTGAAAGTGGTATAAGCTTCCTTTGTGCCACTTGGGGTGTACAGTACGTGTACACATCTGCTACTCCTGACATAAAGCCAGTGAAAATGCTTGTGATGTACTGCTAAATGCATTGTGCTACTGAATATATGCATGCACATGCAATTTGTCATGTGCAGAGGATATTTCCATGTACCATAATCCTGGGGAGCTACAAGTACAATCATCCTACATCTTCAGTTCACTGATAAAAAATATATTTTTTTATGAAGTGTGAATTATTCATTAAGTGCATCTGGATTTGCATAAGAGTAGGCTTCTCACATAAAACTAGCGTGGACCAAGCAGAGTTTTTTTGTGGAATACAATACCTACTGTACGCACAACCATAACATCAACATGGTCTGAATGTTAACATTCGATCTGTCCAAAGTGGAATGATTGCAAAGTGAATCCTGGATTGTTGTTGTGGTTTTTAGAGGAGTCCAGATGTCAGTGTTTTTTCTGCAGTTAGCCTTGTTCAGATTGTTGACATATCGACATTCACATGGTCGACCTTGACAGAATGTTGCCTATTATGTCAACATTATGATTGTCAATAGTTACTATGTCATCATTCCTATATTAGACTAATTTACAGATGTAATTGGCTGGTGCTATGTACCCTGTGAAGTCTAACAATAGACCGAGAATGCAGCCAGGAACAGTAGGAGCTTTCAACAAGGCCCCTCAAAAGGATAATTGTATTGTGAAGTGGTTCCGGCACTTCCTGTGATTTAATAAAAATCTTTTCTTTTTGGTATTTTTCTCCAAAAAATATATGAAAAATAAAAATAAAATATATAGTGTAAAACCGTAACAATGTTTTATAAATCGTGAAAGGTTGATATAAACTCACCCTTTAGAAGTAAGTTGTAGACATTGGACCCAATTTTCACGGTGGTCCTGCGGTGGTTGCAGAATGCAATGTTGGCCTTTAAGGTGAGGTCTTCAATTGCTCCCACACATAGTGATATAAATGGGGAAATAAATACAACAAGCCTCCATGGTACAGATCAATTTACCCAATCCGAGATTTTATACAATTTGTAGTGTACTCACCTTGAATGGGATATATTATATGCCTTGGACATTCATTTTCTCATCCCGATGTTCGTCGGTATATTACTATGGGTCCTTATACCCAGTCCAAAAAAAATTGTGGATATAGACTAATTTCTTTATAAAACAGTAATTTATTTCTTAATCTGTATATAATGATAAGGTCTTAGCGGTAAGTAGTTAATTTCACCAGACCTCAAAAAACATACAATTTCTGTTTAAATGAAAATGTAAAATATATAAAAATGCAAAAATCTAAAAATAAATAAAGCAAAGATCATTCCAAATCTTAAAAGTAGAAAGAGGAGAAATGAATGAGTGTAGGATTCTAATAATGAATACCTAGCAACATGTTTCTCAGATCCTATGTCTGCTTCCTCAGGCTGGTAACTGAGAAATTAACAACCTGGCCCTTAAGTAGGGAACTAAGGACATGTTTAATTAAGTTTAGACTAACCCTAATTGCATCTAACCCTATACCTAGCCCTAATTCCATGTGTCGACATATTCATAATGTCAACATTATGAACACGTCGACATTCTGTATTGTTATTGTTTCAGCAAATAATTGAATCATAATGGTAGCATTAAAGATGAGCAAAACCTTTCAGCTAATTTTGGTTTTCTGAAGCTATCATCATTTCCAGCAAAACAACATAAAAAATATTGGTCTTTGAAGGTCATGATGAAAAAAGTTTCAGCTTCGGAGGAAACAAATCTCTAGTGCCAGCACGGCACAAACAAGAAGCATTAGTGAGCGGCACGAATTGACTAGCTCTCTTTTCCTGCCTTTCAACCATGACAAAAGCCTTCACCTTTTCTGTGATTCAAAGCCGTTCAATGTGAAAAGAAGACAGTTGTATGACAAACAAAATGTACACTTTGGCATGACACTGCAACAGACTTAGCAGATAATGGATCGTATCTTTGCAGCTGCGTCTATCTGTCCCAGTTGTAAACTTGATTCATGGTGACTGTGTAGGAACCAAAACATAGTTCAAGTCTAAAAATGATGTTGTTTTAAGTAAAACTTCTTTATTGCAGTGTCATACTAATACTAAGTGGCAGATTCAATTTTGCGCGAGGTTTAGCGAGGAAAAAATATCACGCCTCTCGCGCCCGCAGTATCCTATTTAAAAAGTAGAGGTTGCAGGGTTTTCAGCTCAGCAAACCCAGCGCAGCGTAAAAATGTATTAAAAAAGTATTCTTAAATTGCCTGCCCGGGGGTCTTCGGTGGTCTCCGCAGCTCCCGGTGGCCTCCCCTCTATCTTCTCACTGGAGAGGGGGCTTCTGGGAGTCCTGGGGGCTGCTGGTAGGCTCCAGGGGCTGGTGGGAGGGGTAAGGGCTGCTGGGAGATGCAATTCTTCCAACGCCCATCCCGGGGTGCCACACTAACACTGGGACACACACACACAAACTCATACACACACATATACACACACACTCACTCATACACACTTACAAACACCACACACACTCACATACTCACCCTGCTGCAGAAAAGCCGGCTCCTGCCGCTGGATGCAGAAGACAGCGTTGCAGAAGGTAAGTAATTATAGACTAATTAAGCTAATTGGAAACCTCCAATTGCTTAATTAGTCCTAAGGGGGGGTGCCGCCGGGGTATCAGAGCAAGTTCCACTGATTTAACCTAAAATTAACTATTTTAGGAAAAATCACACTTGCTCTGGAGGTGCGAGATTGAAAACCTCCCGGCTCGCAAAAAAAAAAAACATGCACCTTATTGAATAGCCAAAATCCTGCACCTATAGGAAAAACCTCGCAGTTGGGATTGACTATGGGCCTGATTCAGAGCCGTTCACTATTTGCGGTCGTTCGTTCAAAAACAAGGGGTGGCTATTCAAATGAGCCCTTCGCAAATTGCAGTCTGTTCACACCTCTAAGTCTGAACGAGCGAGCAAAACATACGCTCGTTTATTTGTTGAAAACGCCCCCTGGCCGCTCGCACCATACGTCATGTCCGCTATTTATTAGATTAATCGAGTACATCGACCAGCGTATGAACTGCTCGCTATTCTTGTGGTTGGTTTTTGCTACCACAATCTTGCGAGCAGTTCTGGCTATAAAACAACCCAGTGACGTGGTCAATGACGCTGCTGTATTAATTATGCACACCCATAAAACGCCCGTTTTGACCTTTAAGCACGCCTGCGTTCGGATCTCCACTCCCCATTTTCACGCACCTTCCCGTTACCACCCACATACGCCTCATTCTGTCACTCAAAATAGCAGGCATTCGCTATATTGCGAGCACATGAATTTTGGCCGCACTGACTGGTTCGCGCATGCGTATAACAATCCGTACGCATGCGCAGATGTGCGAACATCGCTCGGAAAGAGCGTACTGCCGCTAGCGAGTGGCTCTGAATGAGGACCTATGCCCTTAAGTATTTGTTATTTTTATTCAGAACTGTTCTTATATCCAGTATGCTTTACCCTCTTTCCATTCACAACACAGGATCTTTTATTTTACTGTTAAATACCAGTATTATTATACAATACATATTTTTATGTCACAACAACAGGCATATTCTCTAACTCACTCCTTTTTCTGACAAATTTGGAGGATTTAGAATTGGACCACAAGTGTTCCACAGTGCAGTAAAGAAGGCAAAACAGTACATTAAAATACAGTAGAAAAGTGACAAATAGCACTAGAAATGTCAACACAGCAGCTGATGCAAGGGGGGCAATGAAAATATTCAGCATATGCTAAAGACTTAAACCTTCAATACAAATGGGGGGATAAAGCATCCCTGGGCACTGAAAATCCTATCTGCTGGTTTTCTGCCCCAGGTCCTATTCACCTCAGAACTAGGGGTGTACACCGGCCACTTTTCGTGTTTTGGTTTTGGATCTGGATCTTTCTTCGTGTTTTGGATCTGGATTGGTTTTGCCAAAACCACCCTTTCGGTGTTTTGGGTTCTGGGTTTTGTGTTTTGGATCTGTATTTTTTTTTAAAAAGCATAAAAACAGCTAAAATCACAGAATGTGTTGATTTTTCTGCTCCTATGCTATTATTAACCTCAAAAACCTTAATTTCCACTCATTTACAGTCTATTCTGAACACCTCAAACCTCACAATAGTGTTTTTATGTCCAAAAGGTTGCACCGAGGTAGATGGATGACTATGCTAAGCGACACGAGTGGGCGGCACAAACACGTGGCCCATTTTCCTGCCAGTACATGTACGGACTGTCTGACATGCCTACTTGGATGCTGTCACTGATGTAATCCTTTAACAGACAGACACACACTTGTCACTGCTGCTTTGAGGATGCAGGTGCGGCTACAGCCCACACAATTCACAAAGATAGAAAAAAAAAGAAGAATTTTTTTATTGTTTGTGGAGCGCACTTTGAGGGTTACACTACCCTTTAACAGACAGACGCACGCTTGTTGCTGCTGCTTTGAGGACAGTATCATATTCAGTGACAGTAGACTTATCAGAAATTGTTGGCACGTCCTTCAGTCCGGACCAGATGTCCAAACCGGCCCTTGACTTATGACACAGGCGCACGCTTGGCCCTGCTACTGTGTTGATGCACGTGCGGCTACATCGCACACAAGTCACAAACACATGAAAAAAATAGTTTTTATTTTTTGGAGCACTTTGAGGGTTACACCACCCTTTAACAGACAGACGCACACTTGTCGCTGCTGCTTTGAGGATGAAGGTGTGGCTACAGCCCACACAATTCACAAAGACAAGAAAAAAAATATTTTTTTATTTTTTGTGGTGCGAACTTTGAGGGTTACACCACCCTTTAACAGACAGATGCACGCTTGTCGCTGCTGCTTTGAGGATGCAGGTGGAATCTAGATGGGATTTGGAACCGGGGACACACTACCTCCATCAATTGTCTAAATCCCACTGCACTAATGGCGGATACCGGATGCACGTCTAACACCAACATAGCAGTCAAGGCCTCAGTTATATGTTTTGCTTTAGGATGACTGCTGTCGTACTTCATCCTCCTCGCTAGGGACTGTTGGAGGGTCATTTGTCTAGTAAAAGTAGTGGTGTTCCTACTTCCTCTCTGGGATGATGAACAACTCCTAGCAGCAGCAACAGCACTAGGAGGAAGTGGTTCTTGATCTTTCCCTATTTTACTTTTTTCGGAGAAAGTTTGGTCCTCCATTTATGTTATATTGATATATACGTGCAGCTAAGACGCACACAAACACAGAAAATATTTTTTTATTTTTGCTGCAGAGTAGTGCACTTTGTGGGTTACACCACTCTTTAAGAAATGAGCCAGCCGGCTCTTTATTTATGGGACACAGGCGCACACTTGGTGCTGCTCCTTTGTTGATGCAAGTGCAGCCACGGTGCACACAATTCACAAACACAGAAAATATTTTTTTATTTTGTTTGGAGTGCACTTTGGGGGTTACAGCACCCTTTAATGGTCAAGACAGATGGCCCTTTACTAATGGGACACAGGCGCACGCTTGGCGCTGCTCCTTTGTTGATGCACGTGCAGCCACAGTGCACACAATTCACAAACACAGAAAATATTTTTTATATTGTTTGGAGTGCACTTTGGGGGTTACAGCACCCTTTAATGGTCAAGCCAGATGGCCCTTTACTTATGACACAGGCACACGCTTGGCACTACTTTGTTGATGCACGTGCGGCTACAGTTCACACAATTCACAAACACAGAAAATATATATTTTTTTTGTTTGGAGTGTACTTTGGGGGTTACAGCACCCTTTAACAGACAAGCCAGCCTGCCCTTTACTAATGGGACACAGGCGCACGCTTGGCGCTGCTCCTTTGTTGATGCACGTGCAGCCACAGTGCACACAATTCACAAACACAGAAAATATTTTTTTATTTTGTTTGGAGTGTACTTTGGGGGTTACAGCACCCTTTAATGGACAAGCCAGCTGGCCCTTTACTAATGGGACACAGGCGGACGCTTGGCGCTGCTCCTTTGTTGATGCACGTGCAGCCACAGTGCACACAATTCACAAACACAGAAAAAAAAAATGTATTTTTTGTACTTGGGGGGAGCACCCCTGATGGATAGAGCACCCGCTGGACAGCGCTACAGCACTACTTTAGGACTGGGACACTGCACAGGACTTTGGAGTGGACACAGCCCCTATGGACAACTGACTGCACAACACAGTCCAGCCAGCCCCTATGGACTTTGGTGGAGTGGACACAGCACAACACTACACTGTACTACACTACACAGCCCAGCCAGCCCTAACTCCCACCCTCCCTCTTCACTGTCCACAGCCGAGTGAGAAAATGATGCCGACGCGGGTACCTTATATAGGTTCCAAAACCTGCGAGACCCGGAAGGCGGGATGATGACGTTTTGCCTCGATTTCAGATCCGAGGTAGGCGGGAAAAGTCGAGCCTGACTCGGATTGGCCTCGGATCGGGGGGCTCGGGGGGGTTCGGATTTCAGAAATCCGAACCCGCTCACCCCTACTCAGAACAAAATATAATGAAAAAAAATATGTCGATGGGGCATGAACTACTAGCACTTTGGTTTCTAAATAGATGAGGATTTCCTTATGCACATCAAACAATATATAATTCAGAATTTATTCAGTCTGCAATATATATATATATATATATATATATATAAGCATTCATCAACAGATGAAAAAGCATAACAAATCAGTATAAAAAGATTTAACAAAAATAGTACAATCATATGGGTGTTGTAATCTCTTCTATACAACAAATGACATAATTACCCTGCCATCGGGGATATATAGAAAAAGGAATGTAGCCAGAACGAGAGCAATTGGACCCCTAGGTTACTGGTTTCCCATAAAGGCTCCGGATAGTTCAAGTCCTTGACAAAGATCAGCAGGTCAAAACGCATTGGCGGCAGTTGTGTGGACCATTAAGGATCACCCTGGAAATCAAACAAGTATTAGGACCATTTGTTTAACACCCTAGAAACTTAAACCTATTAGCAAGGGCACAGATAATGGGTGTAGGTCATCTGAAGAAACAAAAACAATGGAGGAGTAAACTCCAGTATCAGAGAGCCCAAGGAGGTGGTGTAGAGTATAGCTGGTGTGCAAGATAAGTATGTAATGAGAACAGGAGGGAGGAGGCCCTGCTCATGGAGTTTACAGTCTAAAAGGATGGAGGAAAAAACAGAATACATAAAAAGTGAACCAGCAGGAAGCAGGAGTGAAAGAATTGGAGAGTGTAAGATAGTGAGGTAGACAATGTGGTGACATGGTTAAGTGGTGGACAGATAAGCATTTTTAAATAGGTGGATATTCAGAGCCCAATTGAAGCAATGCAGACAGGGGAAACAGAGAAGGAGTGGTTGGCAAGTTATGAGATGAAACAAGAAAGGACAGTGTCAGAGAGACCCATGGTCTGCAGGGTGCACGGAAGGAGAGGATGATCCATGGTGTCAAAGACCACAGAGAGTTCCAGGAGGATGAGGAAGGAGAAATCACCCCTGGATTTGTTTGAAAGAAGATTGTTGGTGAGTTTGGTCATGGCAGTTTCAATGGAGAATAGAAGGCATAAACCAAATTGGCAAGAATCAAGGATAGAGCTATCAGCGAGGTGACAGGTGAGACAGTTGTAGAAAAGCTTCTTCAATATTTTAAAAACAAAAGGGAGAAGAGAAATAGGGTGGTAATTAAAGAGTGAGGAATGGTCAAGGTTGTTTTTTTTAGAATGAGTGAGACAAGAGCAAAGTTGAAGGATGAGGGATAGAAGCCAGTGGAGAGGGATAGAAAGAAGAAATGAGCATGGTGGGAGTAGGCAGTTGTGGAGAGAAAATTAAGGAAATGAGAGGGGATGGGATCCAGGCTACAGGTAGAAAGGGTAGAGGAAATATTAAGGGATTTGACTTTGTCTCCTATGATGGGGCAGAGAAGGATGGGCTAGTAGGAGTGGCAGAAGAGTGATGGAAAAAGTAGATTTCATGATGGATGGCCTCAATTTTGGAGGTAAAAAAGGAGGCAATGTCAGTGGCAGTGAAAGAGGGTGAGAGGAGAGGAGGGGGAGAAAAGGAGTATTTTGAATGTGACCAATAGGCAATGGGGATTAGAGGACTGAGAAGAGATGAGAGATTTAAATAAATATTGCTTGGCAAGGTAGATGACAGAGCAGTAGGACGAGAGGATGAACTTGAAGTGGAGGAAGTCTGCCAAGGAGTGAGAGTTCTAACAATGGCCTTCAGTGGTATATATGCATTTTTGAAAGAACTGGGTCAATTTGGTGTGACAAGGTTGGGGCTTGGAATAGCTAAGTGGGACAGAAGAGGTGGGGGCAGCAGAGTCAAGATTGGAGGTGAGGTTGTGAAAGGAGGCAGCTTGGTTGGGCAAGCCAGGGTAGATAGAGTGGAGAGCAGAGTATCAACAAAGAGGAGAAAATAGCATGGTCAGAGCATCAATATTGCAATATTGCATCTTTTGATTTGGGCATGGGGAGGGGTGCAAAAAATGAGGAGATAGTAAATGAAAGGGGATTTTGGTGAGGGATTTGGAAGAGAGAGAGAGTGCAGAGATGGGAAAATACAAGGTCAAGGGAGTGGCTGAGACAAGGGTCCACTGAGAAAGGCCAAAAGAGGAGTAGAGGGCAAGCAGTTTGGTGGAAATTGGGTTAGTGTGGAATGTTAAAGTTTCCTAAAATGAAGGAGGAGAGGTAGTGGGGAAGTCAGGAATCATTGTTGTCAAGGAATTTGGAATTGGGGCCAGGGGGATGGTAGATGACTGAGACAAGGATCAGATGGAGTAGAAGAGATGGATAGAGTAGACTTTAAAGGGGGAGAAGGAAAGGGAAAGCTTAGAGAGGATAACACAAAAGGTACAACTGAGGGATAGGAGAATGCTCACTTTACCACCTGGGCGGACATCAGGTCTGATGGAGTGGGAGAAAGACAGGCCCCCATAAGTGTGAACAGCTGAAGGATGCAGTGTCAGTGGAATAAAGTTAAGTTTCTGTGAAAGCAAGAAAGTTAAGAGAGTTGTTAATGAAGAGCTCATGGATAGCAGGTAATTTGTCATGGATGGAACTGAAATTCCAGAGAGAACAGGAGAAAGGGAGAGAGAGAGAAGTAGAGAGATATGGATTAGATTGGCAGGGTTGCTGGTGTGTGGTTATTGTGCAGGAGTGAGGACACATTGTGACAGTAAATAATAGTGGAGGCAGAGATATGTGGAAGAGAACAGATAAAGTAATAAAAGTCGAGCACAGTTAAAGTTGGTACTCAAAGCTGTTGAGAGAGTTTTAATGTGTACAGTATTTAAAGACAGTGCAGTTAAATTGGCAAAATGCAGGTCAAAGAACAGTGCAGATAAAATTATAAGTCCAATTACAATAGTGTATTGTTACGGGGAATATTCAGAATAATGTATGTTATGGGTGTTGGAAGAAAATACTAAGGTAACCAGTGTTAAACGTGCATAGACATGAGGGTGTGGTAAAAACAAATGGTAATACAGTTAAGAATTTTAAGGGTATAAAGGCCAGTTGATATTGGCATGGAAATTATGTAGCCAGAGATGTTTTGAAAACTAAAAGCAATCAGAAAGAACAGCAAGTAAGGTGATAACAAGTCATTGCAATGTCCAGGCAGGGATGTCAGTATGGAGTTCCCAGGTTATGCAGACATCAGGAGGTAAATGTAAAAGGTTCCGAGTTTGGAAAATGTGCAAGCATAGAGTTATACATGCACATTTTTTCAACTCACCCTATGTAATAGAGTGCGAGAAAATGCATGGTGGTGTAAATGTGAGTGTGCATGTATGCTTTAATTTGCAGGAACTTGTGGACAGTTTGTAAGAAGGGTGTCTGGAGAAATCACTGCACATGGTGGACCTACAAATTACTGACATCATTAAAATCTTGTTGATATCTTTGTTGTCAGTATCCAATCACTTTTGTCTACAAAGTGTATATTCTCATATATAGGTCTATATACATAGATGTAAATATAAGAACTATGACGCGGCTCCACTGTCCTGCATTGCCAAGAAATAGTTTAACAAGTGTAGCCATAGAAACCCATAGATCAACAGCAAATGAGACAGCAGAAAGTGCTACGTGGTAACTTAAAAAAAATACAAGACTACTATAAAATGTTACAGAAACAAAGTCAGAAAAAATATTGAGCATAAGCAAAAGGTTATTATACAAAATAGCACCCTATAGAGATTTTGATGAAATGCAGATAAACTGCCATTTAGCTAAATATCCACTGCAGGTAAGCAAAATGTCATCACCTAAGGAAAAACAAATATGTTAAGTCCCTGATTTGAGCTAAATCAAGAATCACAGTACTTCAAAGGAAGCTACTAATGGAGAGCTCTTCACTAAGGCCATAGGGAAAAACATTACGGGGTCTAGAAATCTATTTAGTCTCTAATTGAAGGAGGGCCCAGTCCCTGTTTCCTTCTCTGTAGCAAACAGGTGCTTGGTCTAAAATCTTTTAAACATTGGTTGGAAACCATAAGGTACAAGATTACCGACTAAGTACCTGTTTCCTACCGGGTTTTTATATGCCCTTGAGTAGGCACAAGGATGGTTTCTTCATGTGTGAAGTTTATTTACTAAGCATTGACTTTCAAATGCCTCACTTACCAGCATGTTTAAACCCAAAATGTAACTGGGAACTGCTTTTATAGCAAAACACCCCATGTGATTCCATCTGTCAAACATAGAGAAGGAAGCTTGGTGGATGATCTGGCGCTCTTTTGGTGGATGCAGAGTTGGTGACATGCAATAAAAAGGTCTACCAGACCATAGCATTTACAGTTTTATGCAATACCCTTTGGTCTATGTCTAGCTCAGTGTTTCCCAACCTCGGTCCTCAAGGCACACTAACAGTCCAGGTTTTTGCGATATCCATGCCTGAGCACAGATGGTTAAATCAAAATAACTAAGGTACTAAATAAGACACCTGTGCTTAACTGTGGCTATCCTTAAAACCTGGACTGTTAGTGTGCCTTGAGGACCGTGGTTCGGAACCCCTGGTCTAGCTGGTCAAGGGTTCATTCTACAGCAAGATAAGACCCAAAACATTCCACCAGGCAATGTTGAGGAAAAGAACAATATGAAAGGCTTCAAATCATAGAATAGCCAGCACAGTCTCCAGACTTACACCCTATCGGTTTAATATGAGAGTAGCTGTAAGCAAAATAACTTCTAAGTGTAACAAGTTGAGGGAACTTCTGCAACAGTTTTGGGAAGAATTTTGTGATTTGCTCTCATTTGTAATATTTAAAGTTTTGTCATTTAGTATTGTTTATTAGTGTACTTGTGTGTTGGTTTCTTGTATCATAATTACATGTCATTAGTGTTACATTTGTACTGTATGTGTATTTACGTGTAGCATACATGTATATATATATATATATTTATATATATATATATATATATATATATATGTGTATAGTGCTTTGTTTAGACCGGCACTCTGGAAAACATAACTTTAAATATCTGGGTGCCCTCCCCGGGAAGTAAATCACCTCCAAATCCAAAACTCCAAACAGCGGGCGGCACTCCTCGGCTTTCTCATTCAAACATCACCACATTTGGTATTTATTGCCAAAGTTTCAAATGTTTAATCCATTTTTCCTCAGGGACATGATATATATGTGTATATATATATATATATATATATATATATATATATATATCAGGCTAGAACCAACATTCATCACTACATAGACCAAATAAATGACTTGTGGTACATGCTAATGAAAACTATTAGGGGTGAGCGGGTTTGGATTTCTGAAATCCGAACCCCCCCGAGCCCCACCGATCCGAGGCCGATCCGAGTCAGGCTCGACTTTGCCCGCCTGACTCGGATCTGAAATCGAGGCAAAACGTCATCATCCCGCCATCCGGGTCTCACGGGTTTTGGATCCTATATAAGGTACCCGCATATGCGCCATTTTCTCACTCAGCTGTGGACAGTGAAGAGGGAGGGTGGGAGATAGGGCTGGCTGGGCTGTGTAGTGTAGTGTTGTAGTGTAGTGTAGTGCAGTGTAGTGTAGTGTTGTGCTGTGCTGCGCTGTGCTGCTGTTGTCCATAGGGGCTGTGTCCACTACTTCAAAGTCCATAGGGGCTGGCTGGACTGTGTTGTGCAGTCAGTTGTCCATAGGGGCTGTGTCCACTCCAAAGTCCTGTGCAGTGTCCCAGTCCTAAAGGAGTGCTGTAGCATTGTCCAGGGGGTGCTCTGTCCATCAGGGGTGCTAACCCCAAGTGCTAAAAAAAATAATATTTTTTCTGTGCTTGTGAATTGTGTGCACTGTGGCAGCATGTGCATCAAGAAAGGTGCAGCGCCAAGCGTGCGCCTGTGTCCCATAAGTAAAAGGCCGGCTGGCTTGTCCGTTAAATGGTGATGTATCCCCCAAAGGGCACTATAAACAAAATAAAAAAATATATTTTTTTGTGTTTGTGAATTGTGTGCGCAGTAGCCACACGTGCATCAACAAAGTAGTGCCAAGCGTGCGTCTGTGTCCCATAAATAAAGGACCAGCTGGATTGACCGCTAAAGGGTGCTGTAACCCCCAAAGTACACTCCAAACAAAATAAAAAAATATTTCTGTGTTTGTGAATTGTGTGGGCAGTAGCCGCACGTGCATCAACAAAGTAGTGCCAAGCGTGCGCCTGTGTCCCATAAGTAAAGGGCCAGCTGGATTGACCGCTAAAGGGTGCTGTAACCCCCAAAGTACACTCCAAACAAAATAAAAAAATATTTTCTGTGTTTGTGAATTGTGTGCGCAGTAGCCGCACGTGCATCAACAAAGTAGTGCCAAGCGTGCGCCTGTGTCCCATAAATAAAGGGATGGCTGGATTGACTGCTAAAGGGTGCTGTAACCCCCAAAGGGCACTCCAAACAAAATAAAAAAATATTTTTTTTCTGTTTGTGAATTGTGTGCGCAGTAGCCGCACGTGCATCAACAAAGTAGTGCCAAGCTTGCGCCTGTGTCCCATAAGTAAAAGGCCGGTTGGCTTGTCCGTTAAAGGGTGCTGTAACCCCCAAAGGGCACTCCAAACAAAATAAACAAATATATTTTTTTGTTTGTGAATTGTGTGCGCAGTAGCCACACGTGCATCAACAAAGTAGCGCCAAGCGTGCGCCTGTGTCATAAGTAAAGGGCCGGCTGGCTTGTCCGTTAAAGTGTGCTCTAACCCCCAAAGTACACTCCAAACAAAATAAAAAAATATTTTCTGTGTTTGTGAATTGTGTGCGCAGTAGCCGCACGTGCATCAACAAAGTAGTGCCAAGCGTGCGCCTGTGTCCCATAAATAAAGGGCCGGCTGGATTGACCGCTAAAGGGTGCTGTAACCCAAAAGGGCACTCCAAACAAAATAAAAAAATATCTTTTTTTGTGTTTGTGAATTGTGTGCGCAGTAGCTGCATGTGCATCAACAAAGTAGTGCCAAGCGTGCGCCTGTGTCCCATAAGTAAAAGGCGGGTTGGTTTGTCCATTAAAGGGTGCTGTAACCCCCAAAGGGCACTCCAAACAAAATAAAAAAAAGTATTTTTTTGTTTGTGAATTGTGTGCGCAGTAGCCGCACGTGCATCAACAAAGTAGTGCCAAGCGTGCGCCTGTGTCCCATAAATAAAGGGCCGGCTGGATTGACCGCTAAAGGGTGCTGTAACCCAAAAGGGCACTCCAAACAAAATAAAAAAATATCTTTTTTTGTGTTTGTGAATTGTGTGCGCAGTAGCTGCATGTGCATCAACAAAGTAGTGCCAAGCGTGCGCCTGTGTCATAAGTAAAGGGCCGGCTGGCTTGTCCGTTAAAGTGTGCTCTAACCCCCAAAGTACACTCCAAACAAAATAAAAAAATATTTTCTGTGTTTGTGAATTGTGTGCGCAGTAGCCGCACGTGCATCAACAAAGTAGTGCCAAGCGTGCGCCTGTGTCCCATAAATAAAGGGCCGGCTGGATTGACCGCTAAAGGGTGCTGTAACCCAAAAGGGCACTCCAAACAAAATAAAAAAATATCTTTTTTTGTGTTTGTGATTTGTGTGCGCAGTAGCTGCATGTGCATCAACAAAGTAGTGCCAAGCGTGCGCCTGTGTCCCATAAGTAAAAGGCAGGTTGGTTTGTCCATTAAAGGGTGCTGTAACCCCCAAAGGGCACTCCAAACAAAATAAAAAAAAGTATTTTTTTGTTTGTGAATTGTGTGCACAGTAGCCGCACGTGCATCAACAAAGTAGTGCCAAGAGTGCGCCTGTGTCCCATAAGTAAAAGGCAGGTTGGTTTGTCCATTAAAAGGTGCTGTAACCCCCAAAGGGCACTCCAAACAAAATAAAAAAACGTATTTTTTTGTTTGTGAATTGTGTGCGCAGTAGCCGCACGTGCATCAACAAAGTAGTGCCAAGCATGCGCCTGTGTCCCATAAATAAAGGGCCGGCTGGGTTGACCGATAAAGGGTCCTGTAAACCCCAAAAGGGCACTCCAAACAAAATAAAAAAAATATTTTTTTGTGTTTGTGAATTGTGTGCGCAGTAGCCGCACGTGCATCAACAAAGTAGTGCCAAGCGTGCGCCTGTGTCCCATAAGTAAAAGGCTGGTTGGCTTGTCCATAAAAGGGTGCTGTAACCCCCAAAGGGCACTCCAAACAAAATAAAAAAATATATGTTTTTGCTTGTGAATTGTGTGCGCAATAGCCGCACGTGCATCAACAAAGTAGTGCCAAGCGTACGCCTGTGTCATAAGTAAAGGGCCGGCTGGATTGTCCGTTAAAGGGTGCTGTAACCCCCAAAGTACACTCCAAACAAAATAAAAAAATATTTTTTGTGTTTGTGAATTGTGTGCACTATGGCTGCACGTGCATCAACAAAGGAGCAGCGCCAAGCGTGCGCCTGTGTCCCATAAGTAAAGGTCCGGCTGGCTCATTTCTTAAAGGGTGGTGTAACCCACAAAGTGCACTAGTCTCCAACAAAAATAAAAAATTATTTACTGTGTTTGTGTGCGCCTTAGCCGCACGTATATATCAATATAACATAAATGGAGGACCAAACTTTCACCGATAAAAATAAAATAGGGAAAGATCAAGAACCACTTCCTCCTAGTGCTGAAGCTGCTGCCACTAGTCATGACATAGACGATAACATGCCATCAACGTCGTCTGCCAAGGCCGATGCCCAATGTCATAGTAGAGGGCACATACAATCCCAAATGACAAAGTTCAGGAAAATGACCTTGAAAAAAAATTTTAATCATCTGAAGAGAAACGTAAACTTGCCAATATGCCATTAATGACACGGAGTGGCAAGGAATGGCTAAGGTCTTTCCCTATGTTCATGACTAGTGGTTCAGATTCACATGATGATGGAAGCCCTCCTCCCACTAAAAAAATCAAAAATTAAGCTGGCAAAAGCACAGCGAAGAACTGTGCATTCTAAGAAGATATCACAAATCCCCAAGGAGAGTCCAAGTGTGGTGGTGGTTGCGATGCCTGACCTTCCCAGCACTGGACGGTAAGATGTGGCTCTTTCCACCATTTGCACGCCCCCTGCAAGTGCTGAAAGGAGCACCCACAGTCCACTTGCTGATATGCAAATTGAAGATGTCACTGTTGAAGTACAACAGGATGAGGATACTGGTGTAGCTGGCGCTGAGAAGGAAGTTGGCGAGGAGGATTCTGATGTGATGTGGTCTGTTTAAATCAGGCTCCAGGGGAGACAGTTGTTGTCCGTGGGATGAAAAAGCCCATCACGGTCATGCCTGGGCAGAAGACCAAACATTCCACCTCTTTGGTCTGGCAATATTTCTATCCAAATCTGGACAACAACTGTCTTGCCATATGTACCATATGTAAAGGTGGAATAAGTAGGGTTAGGGACGTTAACCACCTAGGAACATCCTCCCTTATATGGCACCTGCAGCGCATTCATAAAAAGTTACTGTCAAGTTCAGAAACGTTGGCTACGACCGTAAGCAGTCCACGGACACCTAAATCCCATTCTCCTGTTGTATCCAAGCGCCTGCAAACCACACCGTCAACTCCTTCCTTGTCAATTTCCTCCTTAGTCAGGATCGGAAGTAGTCCTGCAGGCCATGTCACTGGCATGACTGACTCTCCTATCCAGGATTCCTCCAGAGGATCCTGCATTGATATGCCTCCTGCTGCCACTGATGCTGTTGCTGCTGCTGGGAGTCGTTCATCATCCCAGAGAGGAAGTAGGAACACCACTACTTTTACTAAACAATTGACTCTCCAACAGTCCTTAGCGAGGAGGATGAAGTACGACAGCAGTCATCCTGAAGCAAAACGTATAACTGAGGCCTTGACTGCTATGTTGGTGTTAGACGTGCGTCCGGTATCCGCCATTAGTGCAGTGGGATTTAGACAATTGATGGAGGTAGTGTGTCCCTGGTTCCAAATCCCGTCTAGATTCCACTTCACTAGGCAGGCGATACTGAGACTTTTTCTGACGTTTCTGTACAGTGTCCTCAGTGTCCTGAAAAATGCCGTTGTACCCAATGTCCACTTAACCACGGACATGTGGAGAAGTGGAACAGGGCAGACTAAGGACTATATGACTGTGACAGCCCACTGGGTAGATGTATCACCTTACGCAGCAACAGCAGCAGCGTCACCAGTAGCAGCATCTCAGAAATGCCAGCTCGTTCCAAGGCAGGCTACGCTGTGTATCACTGGTTTCAGTAAGAGGCACAACACCGACAACCTCTTAGAGAAACTGAGGGAAATTGTCGCCCAGTGGCTTACCCCACTTAGACTCTCCTGGGGATTTGTGATATCTGACAATGCCACCAGTATTGTGCGGGCATTACATCTGGGCAAATTCCAGCACGTCCCATGTTTTGCTCACACAATAAACTTGGTGGTGCAGAATTATCTGAAAAGCGACAGGGGCGTGCAGGAGACGCTTTGGGTGGCCCGAAAAATTTCTGGCCACTTTCACCATTCAGTGACTGCATGACGAAGACTGGAGTGCCAGCAAACACTCTTGAACCTGCCCCGCCATCACCTGAAGCAAGAGGTTGTGATGCGGTGGAACTCAACCCTCTATATGCTTCAGAGGATGGAGGAGCAGCAAAAGGCCATTCAAGCCTATACATCCACCTATGACATAGGCAAAGGAGGGGATATGCACTTGACTCAAGCGCAGTGGAGT
This sequence comes from Taudactylus pleione, assembly GCA_031769625.1. Lineage (NCBI taxonomy): Eukaryota > Metazoa > Chordata > Amphibia > Anura > Myobatrachidae > Taudactylus > Taudactylus pleione. Next base: position 1,748,141 of record JAUIMM010000780.1, read on the forward strand.
ATGATTTTCGTGTTGTGCAAGGTTCTCCAGCCCTTCGAACTTGCCACACGTGAAGTCAGTTCAGACACTGCCAGCTTGAGTCAGGTCATTCCCCTCATCAGGCTTTTGCAGAAGCAGCTGGAGAAAGTGAAGGAGGAGCTAAGATGGAGCGATTCCGCTCGGCATGTGGGACTTGTGGATGAAGCCCTTCATTCGCTTTGCCATGATTCCAGGGTGGTCAATCTGTTGAAATCAGACCACTACATTTTGGCCACCGTGCTCGATCCTAGGATTAAAGCCTATGTGGTGTCTCTCTTTCCGGCCGACACAAGCCTGCAGAGGTGCAAAGACCTGCTGGTGAACACACTGTCAGCTGAAGTGGAACGTGACACGTCAACAGCTCCTTCTTCATTTTCTCCCGCAACTGGGGCTGCCAGAAAAAAACTTAGGTATCCTAAGTAACCCGCTGGCGGTGATGCAGGGCAGGAAGGACCAAGTTTGGACATCTGGTCCAGACTGAAGGACCTGGCAACAATTTCTGACATGTCTACTGTCACTACATATGATACTGTCACCATTGACAGAATGGTGGAGGATTACATCGGTGACGGCATCCAAGTAGGCATGTCAGACAGTCCATACCTGTACTGGCAGGAAAAAGAGGCAATTTGGAGGCCCCTGTACAAACTGGCTCTATTTTACTTGAGTTGCCCCCCCTCCAGTGTGTACTCCGAAAGAGTGTTTAGTGCAGCATGGGAACCATGTCAGCAAAAGGCATAGGAGGTTGCTTCCACAAAATGTGGAGAAGATGATGTTCATAAAAATGAATTATCAACTCTTCCAGGGAGACCAGCCTCCAGAACGTACAGAGGGACCTGTGGTGGTGGATTCCAGTGGGGACGAGTTAATACTCTGTGAGGATGAGGATGCACACAACACTGAAGAGGGTGAGGAATTGGTGGATAAGGAGGATGAGGACAACATCTTGCCTCCATAGCGCCAGTTTGTGCAGGGACAGATTAATTGCCAGCTTGTTTTGTGGGGGCCCAAACGAACCAATCATTTCAGCCACAGTTGTGTGGCAGACCCTGGCGCTGAAATGATTGGTTTGTTAAAGTGTGCATGTCCTGTTTATACAACATAAGGGTGGGTGGGAGGGCCCAAGGACAATTCCATCTTGCTCCTCTTTTTTTTCTTTGCATTATGTACAGTTTGGGGCCTAGTTTTTCAAACTGCCATCCTGTCTGCCACTGCAGTATCACTCCTAGATGGGTCACGTGTTTGTGCCGCCCACTTATGTCGCTTAGCATAATCATCCAGCTACCTCGGTGCAACCTTTTGGACATAAAAACACTATTGTGAGGTGTGAGGTGGTCAGAATAGACTGGATATTAGTGGAAATTAAGGTTATTGAGGTTAGTAATAGCATAGGAGCAGAAAAACCAACACATTCTGTGATTTAGCTGTTTTTATGCTTTTTTTAAAAAAAATACAGATCCAAAACACAAAACCCAGAACCCAAAACACGGAAGGGTGGTTTTGGCAAAACCAATCGAGATCCAAAACACGAAGAAAGATCCAGATTCAAAACCAAAACACAAAACACGAAAAGTGGCTGGTGCACACCACTAAAAACTATAGAATTATTCCCAGTCCACCAAATCATAACGTCTGTCCCAGATTTACAGAAAGGCTACATAAGCCCAGGGAAATGCTGCTATCACCTAACCACAACTTTTTAAGTAGGCTATGATGACGAACATGAAAAATAATGCTCAATCAATGACAGGAAATATGTATTTGATTTAAGTAGATGCGATGTGGTGGATGTTGGGAAATTTAGCTGCCAGGAGAAAAAAACTAAAGTAGGTCAGGAGCCTACTTATTTTTTAGTTATTACTGTATTTACTGTATTTCTATTATACCTGAAGAAGTATTGGTATGAGGTACAAGATGAGGTGACGATCTCAGGAGCCTTGATGGTTTTGGGCATGGGATAATTGCATTACATAAGCACAAAATAAAATAAAAAGTCCTTGAGTTCTCTTTAAGTATTGGCTTGTAACCTCAGTAACAAAATAAAACCTGCACAACTTGAACAAATATGGCCATTAAAGTTACAGTAAAATAGATATAAGAATTTTGACTAAGATCCCTTTTTCTTATAAATGGTTAGTATTTAGTACTGTACTTTGAAAATGATTCAGTAAAATATTGCTATCACAGTTAAAATTATCCATTTGTGCAAACGTAATGGAATTGGTATACAGGTGGATCCATTTTGTACTATGTGGGACAAGATGCATGTTGCAACTTAGGGCCTGATTCAGACCCGGTCGCTAGATGTGATATCACTTTTGCAGTGTATGCAAATTCGGCAAAGTGACAGCATGGCAGACGAACGCACGGCAAGCCATAAGCATGCCCACTATGTCTGGCCGTGCAATCGCCCTGTATATGCAGATGCCCACCAGCCTGTCTTAAGACACCCACTAGTGCAAGTCATCTACAGGAAGTATATGCAACCATCGGTACTTTGGGTACCATCGGAAGTGAACGCAGCGCTTGAGGTAGACTATACCCTACATCAAGCACTGTGATCACTTCAGTGTGTAATATATCCAGGTGACATGTACTATGACGCTGCCTGTTAAGTATGCACGCCTCTAAAATGGCTTTATTTAGGTTAGGCATGCTTGCATTCACATCTACACTTCCCCGTTTCTAGTGGCCAGCCCCTGTTACCACCCCCAAATGGCATCTCCTGTCACTCACTCTGGTGGGCTGTCTATACTGGGCGAGCATACGCTTCCCGATCTTTTGCAGCGGTTCGGTCACTGCGATGAATACACATGCACACAATGTGAACATCGGCCAGCTACGAGCAAATGCTTCTTAGTGTTCAGGTCTGAATCAGTTCCTTAGACCCTAAGCCATGGGTAACAATTCCAGGACTTTCATGGGTTTCCCTAAATTTTGTGTTTTTTCTGCATTGCATGCAAAGTTGCTTATAGTGTACTAGGCACACTAAATTAGTACAATTGTAACAATAAAATTGACATCAAGTTGCAGATTAAAAACAAACAAATGCATGAGTCCTTGTCATTTTGTTGTATACAACTAATAAGTATTTTTTGTGAAAACTTCTATGGCAATATGGTCAGTGTGGTATAGGCACAAAGTTGGTATCATGACTAATGGTGCTATTTGGCATGATTTGAGGACAGGGGATGTAGTTGGCAACCTGGCTGTCAGGATGCTGGCGCTCTGTATGCTGGTGCCAGAATCCTGACAGTAGTCACAACCCAGGTGCCAGCAGTATGAGCTCTGCCATCCCGACAGTAAGTATTGGGGTTACAGGGAGGGTTAGGGACTAGGGGTACGGTTAGGGTTAGGCTGTGAGGAGCAAGGGTTAGGTTTAGGCTTATGGGAAGGATAATTACCGGCTGCTGGTAGTATTTTAACCCTGTCAGGATGCCGGCATCGGTATTCTCAGTGCCGGGACCCTGAGTGCTAACATCCCATACCCAACCTGAGGATAGGTGTACTGTATTTGGACACATCTGTATTTTTCTAAAATAAATTATAAAGAAATAATTCCACCTTTGTGGACTTATTTTTAAGGAGTTATATATAGATATGTCCTCTTACATCCTTGCCAATCATACTACAAATGTGCACACACATCACGCCATGAGATTACCCACAGCAGCATATGCTATGGTAAGCTATGGTGCATACTGAGGGCCTGATTCAGACCCACTCGCGAGTGCTGAGTGCTCACAAGCGGGTCGATGGTGGCCAAGTGTGCATGCGCACAACGGAGGCGGCTCCGTCGTGCGAATGCACGAAACCCGGATAGCGACGGGCAAACCGTCACTGCGGATCTCGTACCAAAGGGGGCGTGCTGTCGATGTTGAGTGACAGCACACCCCCTTTGGTGGGCGTGCCGGTGACATGACTGCTCAGATGGAGGCATTCCCATGGGATGTCAGTGGGAGTGTTTTCAGCTCTGTTTGAGCCGAAAGCACTCCTACCACAAGGGTCTCGTCGCAAGCCCGATGGTCGCGATGGTCTTGACCATCACTACCATCTTCCTGGCCGCTCGCTATAAATTGCAATTGGGCGGTTCTCACGCCCCCAACAATGTTAATAAGTAGGGGTATAAATGAAGCTGCCTCCACACACATCCTCAAACCTCCCGATGAAGTCCAGTTACCTGTACAACGATGAAACACGTTGAAGTTGATCCAGGAGACATTGGAAACTCTGTGGGCTCAGGGGAAGGTTCCCCTTCAGATAAGAAAAAAATATATTTTTATGTACGGGCATTTTTATTGGCTTTGTGTGCAATAAATGTTGTTTTTTAAACTATATCACACTATGATGCTTATTTTCCTCATTTGGGCTGTATAATCTGCTATGAAAACATCTGGATGCAATTGTGGACGGTTATATCCCATGTGAATATCATTGGAGGGAAGATATTTCCAAAAGTTATCAAGATAGTGGTATTTACCACTATAATAGGTACATCTTTAATCTTAAGGGTGTTTATTGATTGGTGGTAGAAACATTTTCTTTTGTTTGTATTGCACTACGAGGCGCAGTTTCTCATTTTCTTTTTAGATATATATATATATATATATATATATATTAGGGGTGTGCACCGGCCACTTTTCGTGTTTTGTGTTTTGGTTTTGGATCTGGATCTTTCTTCGTGTTTTGGATCTGGATTGGTTTTGCCAAAACCACCCTTCCGTGTTTTGGGTTCTGGGTTTTGTGTTTTGGATCTGTATTTTTTTGAAAAAAAGCATAAAAACAGCTAAAATCACAGAATTTGTAGGTTTTTCTGCTCCTATGCTATTATTAACCTCAATAACCTTAATTTCCACTCATTTCCAGTCTATTCTGAACACTGAACACCTCACAATAGTGTTTTTATGTCCAAAAGGTTGCACCGAGGTAGCTGGATGACTATGCTAAGCGACACGAGTGGGCGGCACAAACACGTGACCCATCTAGGCGTGAAACTGCAGCGGCAGACAGGATGGCAGTTTGAAAAACTAGGCCCCAAACTGTACATAATGCAAAGAAAAAAAAGAGGTGCACACTTTAACAAACCAATCATTTCAGCGCCAGGGTCTGCCACACAACTGTGGCTGAAATGATTGGTTCATTTGGGCCCCCACAAAACAAGCTGGCAATTAATGTGTCCCTGCACAAACTGGCTCTACGGAGGCAAGATGTCATCCTCATCCTCCTCATCCACCGATTCCTCACCCTCTTCAGTGTGTACATCCTCATCCTCACAAAGTATTAACTCTTCCCCACTTGAATCCACCACCACAGGTCCCTCTGTACCTTCTGGAGGCTGGTCTCCCTGGAAGAGCTGATAATTCATTTTGATGAACATCATCTTCTCCACATTCTGTGGAAGCAACCTCCTACGCCTTTTGCTGACAAGGTTCCCGGCTGCACTAAACACTCTTTCGGAGTACACACTGGAGGGGGGGCAACTCAGGTAAAATAGAGCCAGTTTGTACAGGGGCCTTCAAATTGCCTCTTTTTCCTGCCAGTACAGGTATGGACTGTCTGACGTGCCTACTTGGATGCTGTCACCGATGTAATCCTCCACCATTCTGTCAATGGTGACAGTATCATATGCAGTGACAGTAGACATGTCAGAAATTGTTGCCAGGTCCTTCAGTCCGGACCAGATGTCCAAACTTGGTCCTTGCTGCCCTGCATCACCGCCAGCGGGTTGCTTAGGATACCTAAGTTTTTTCCTGGCAGCCCCAGTTGCGGGAGAAAATGAAGAAGGAGCCGTTGACGTGTCACGTTCCGCTTCAGCTGACAGTGTGTTCACCAGCAGGTCTTTGCACCTCTGCAGGCTTGTGTCGGCCGGAAAGAGAGACACCACATAGGCTTTAAACCTAGGATCGAGCACGTTGGCCAAAATGTAGTGGTCTGATTTCAACAGATTGACCACCCTGGAATCCTGGCAAAGCGAATGAAGGTCTTCATCCACAAGTCCCACATGCCGAGCGGAATCGCTCCGTCTTAGCTCCTCCTTCACTTTCTCCAGCTGCTTCTGCAAAAGCCTGATGAGGGGAATGACCTGACTCAAGCTGGCAGTGTCTGAACTGACTTCACGTGTGGCAAGTTCGACGGGCTGGAGAACCTTGCACAACACGGAAATCATTCTCCACTTCGCTTGAGTCAGGTGCATACCCCCTCCTTTGCCTATGTCATAGGTGGATGTATAGGCTTGTATGGCCTTTTGCTGCTCCTCCATCCTCTGAAGCATATAGAGGGTTGAGTTCCACCGCATCACAACCTCTTGCTTCAGGTGATGGCGGGGCAGGTTCAAGAGTGTTTGCTGGCGCTCCAGTCTTCAGCACGCAGTCGCTGAATGGCGAAAGTGGCCAGAAATTTTTCGGGCCACCCAAAGCGTCTCCTGCACGCCCCTGTCGCTTTTCTGAAAATTCTGCACCACCTAGTTTATTATGTGAGCAAAACATGGGACGTGCTGGAATTTGCCCAGATGTAATGCCCGCACAATATTGGTGGCGTTGTCAGATATCACAAATCCCCAGGAGAGGCTAAGTGGGGTAAGCCACTGGGCGATGATTTCCCTCAGTTTCTCTAAGAGGTTGTCGGCGGTGTGCCTCTTACTGAAACCGGTGATACACAGCGTAGCCTGCCTTGTAACGAGCGGGTGTTTCTGAGATGCTGCTACTGGTGACGCTGCTGCTGTTGCTGCATAAGGTGATACATCTACCCAGTGGGCTGTCACAGTCATATAGTCCTTAGTCTGCCCTGTTCCACTTGTCCACATGTCCGTGGTTAAGTGGACATTGTGTACAAAGGCATTTTTCAGGACACTGAGGACACTTTTTCTGACGTTTCTGTACAGTCTCGGTATCGCCTGCCTAGTGAAGTGGAATCTAGACGGTATTTTGAACCGGGGACACACTACCTCCATCAATTGTCTAAATCCCACTGCACTAATGGCGGATACCGGATGCACGTCTAACACCAACATAGCAGTCAAGGCCTCAGTTATACGTTTTGCTTCAGGATGACTGCTGTCGTACTTCATCCTCCTCGCTAAGGACTGTTGGAGGGACAATTGTTTAGTAAAAGTAGTGGTGTTCCTACTTCCTCTCTGGGATGATGAACGACTCCCAGCAGCAGCAACAGCAGCAGCGGCAGCAGTAGGCGTAGCAATGCAGGATCCTCCGGAGGAATCCCGGATAGGAGAGTCAGTAATGCCAGTGACATGGCCTGCAGGACTACTTCCGATCCTGACTAAGGAGGAAATTGACGAGGAGGGAGTTGACGGTGTGGTTTGCAGGCGCTTGGATACAACAGGACAACGGGATTTAGGTGTCCGTGGACTGCTTACGGTCTTAGCCAAAGTTTCTGAACTTGACAGTAACTTTTTATGAACGCGCTGCAGGTGCCGTATAAGGGAGGATGTTCCTAGGTGGTTGACGTCCCTACCCCTACTTATTTCACCTTTACATATGGTACATATGGCAAGACAGTTGTTGTCCGGATTTGGATAGAAATATTGCCAGACCAAAGAGGTGGAATGTTTGGTCTTCTGCCCAGGCATGACCGTGATGGGCTTTTTCATCCCACGGACAACAACTGTCTCCCCCGGAGCCTGATTTAAACAAACCACATCACCATCAGAATCCTCCTCGCCAACTTCCTCCTCAGCGCCAGCTACACCAGTATCCTCATCCTGTTGTACTTCAACAGTGACATCTTCAATTTGCATATCAGCAAGTGGACTGTGGGTGCTCCTTTCAGCACTTGCAGGGGGCGTGCAAATGGTGGAAAGAGCCACCTCTTCCCGTCCAGTGCTGGGAAGGTCAGGCATCGCAACCACCACCACACTTGGACTCTCCTTGGGGATTTGTGATATCTTCTTAGAAAGCACAGTTCCTCGCTGTGCTTTTGCCAGCTTAACTCTTTTGATTTTTTTAGTGGGAGGAGGGCTTCCATCGTCATGTGAAGCTGAACCACTAGTCATGAACATACTAGGGATTGACCTTAGCCGTTCCTTGCCACTCCGTGTCGTAAATGGCATATTGGCAAGTTTACGTTTCTCTTCAGCTGATTTAAATGTCTTTTTCAAGGTCATTTTCCTGAACTTTGTCATTTGGGATTGTATGTGCCCTCTACTATGACATTGGGCATCGGCCTTGGCAGACGACGTTGATGGCATGTTATTGTCTATGTCATGATTAGTGGCAGCAGCTTCAGCACTAGGAGGAAGTGGTTCTTGATCTTTCTCTATTTTATTTTTATCGGAGAAAGTTTGGTCCTCCATTTATGTTATATCAATTTGATATATACGTGCGGCTAAACACAGAAAATAATTTTTTTTTTGGTTTGGACTGGAGTGTAATTTCGGGGGTTACAGCACCCTTAACGGTCAAGCCAGCCGGCCCTTTACTTATGACACAGGCGCACGCTTGGCACTACTTTGTTGATGCACGTGCGGCTACTGCGCACACAATTCACAAACACAGAAAATAATTTTTTTTTTGGTTTGGACTGGAGTGTACTTTCAGGGGTTACAGCACCCTTAATGGTCAAGCATTGCCGGCCCTTTACTTATGACACAGGCGCACGCTTGGCACTACTTTGTTGATGCACGTGCGGCTACTGCGCACACAATTCACAAACACAGAAAATAATTTTTTTTTTGGTTTGGACAGGAGTGTACTTTCAGGGGTTACAGCACCCTTAATGGTCAAGCCAGCTGGCCCTTTACTTATGACACAGGCGCACGCTTGGCACTACTTTGTTGATGCACGTGCGGCTACAGCGCACACAATTCACAAATACAGAAAATAATTTTTTATTTGGTTTGGACTGGAGTGTACTTTCGGGGGTTACAGCACCCTTAACAGTCAAGCCAGCCGGCCCTTTACTTATGACACAGGCGCATGCTTGGCACTACTTTGTTGATGCACGTGCGGCTACTGCGCACACAATTCACAAACACAGAAAATAATTTTTTTTTTGGTTTGGACTGGAGTGTACTTTCGGGGGTTACAGCACCCTTAACGGTCAAGCCAGCCGGCCCTTTACTTATGACACAGACGCACGCTTGGCACTACTTTGTTGATGCACGTGCGGCTACTGCGCACACAATTCACAAACACAGAAAATATTTTTTTTTTTGGTTTGGACTGGAGTGTACTTTGGGGGTTACAGCACCCTTTAACGGTCAAGCCAGCCGGCCCTTACTTATGACACAGGCGCACGCTTGACACTACTTTGTTGGTGCACGTGCGGCTACTGCGCACACAATTCACAAACACAGAAAATATATTATTTTTTTAGCACTTGGGGGGAGCACCCCTGATGGACAGAGCAACCCCTGGACAACACTACAGCACCCCTTTAGGACTGGGACACTGCACAGGACTTTGGAGTGGACACAGCCCCTATGGAGAACTGTCTGCACAACAGAGTCCAGCCAGCCCCTATGGACTTTGAAGTAGTGGACACAGCCCCTATTAACAACAGCAGCACAGCACAACACAGCCAGCCCCTATGGTCTTTGAAGTAGTGGACAACAGCAGCACTACACTACACTACACAGCCCTAACTCCCACCCTCCCTCTTCACTGTCCACAGCCGAGTGAGAAAATGGTGCCGACGCGGGTACCTTATATAGGATCCAAAACCCGCGAGACTCGGAAGGCGGGATGATGACGTTTTGCCTCGATTTCAGATCCGAGTCAGGCGGGAAAAGTCGAGCCTGACTCGGATTGGACTCGGATCGGGGGGGCTCGGGGGGGTTCGGATTTCAGAAATCCGAACCCGCTCACCCCTAATATATATATACAAAAGAGTGTCTGCACTCACATCCACATCACAGGCACCTTGTTGGGGTGCTCCCCCTGGAGCAGAAGCCTGGTCCAGAATAATAGTCAATAAGTAGAAAAGGGGCACTCACCAGAGCATTTCAAATAGGCAAAAGTCAATTTATTGCTTACAGATGTCAGTCCAACTGACATATGTAAGCAATAAATTGACCAAATTGACTTTTACCTATTTGAAATGCTCTGGTGAGTGCCCCTTTTCTACTTATTGACTATGTATATATATATTTTTATATATATATATATATACATCAAGAAACAAATTGCGTCACTATACGTCTGAATTACTGATGAATAAGTTTTAATCCATTATTAATCAGTAATTCAGTCATGGAGTGCCAACATTTGTTTCTTGTTATACGGGACCTGTGGGTCCATGGAAGGCACCTGTGCGTCAACTATACTGATAGAGTGAGTGCCGGGACTTTGTTGTTATATATATATATATATATATATATATATATATATATTGGTCTATGTTAAGGTAGACTCCCATATATGAGGAATCTAATGATTACTTTGATGATCAGATCATGCATCTTCACTTCACTATCTATGCTGGCCCCTCATCTCAGCATTTAGGGCCTCAGCAAGGATCGCTATTCTGCTAATACGTACGCAACCCAGTTGCTAATAGCAATAACATGCAAATAGTTGCGATCGCAGCCTAACAAAAGGACACACACTTACCCATACACACATCCGTATATGTGAAAACAGAGCAAAATAATCAGTAACATCGAGTAACATTTTACCCATACGCACAGTTAAGGCAAGTCAGACCTCACTCAGGGACTGCTAACTTCAGCGCACACTATGAGGCCTCAGACTACGTATAGTATCACAGTGGCTAATTTATGCATGCCCATGCAACGCCGTAGCAACACACAGGCACGCATGCCTGCATTCACCCGCCCACCCCCTGTCACCACCCCCAAATGGCACTTCCTGTCAATCACTCTGAGATGGGTCTGCATGGTCACTGAGATCACAGTTCCGATCGCAGCGGATGGTTCGTACACTATGATGCATGTGCAGTGCAAAACAATTGTCCGATTGCGTGTGTAATAGCAGTTGCGATCCTTGCTGAATCAGGCCCTAACTCCACAAAAGTAAACATTTCATTTAATGCATTGGTTGGCACCTGTTCAATGAAGACTGCAATTTTTGCTTCTAAGTATTTGTCGTAATAGTCTAACTTTCATTAGATCGACTGAAGCTAATTTTTGGCGGCAGTGGGTTAAAACACTTACATACAATTTGTACTATATCATTAAATAAGTCTGCTGACATTTTTTTGATTACGGATTCAATGTTCTAGCACCTTAACAAACCCAACTCTTAGCAATAACCAGACACGCATCTGCATCTGAAGCGTACTTAGTAACAGGCTTGTGTAATTACTATTATGGTGCAGTAATTATAGCCCACTACCTGTGTTGAAATTGCATAATGGGCAGAATTAATGAAATCCAATTGAATCATCCAAATGTGCAATTTTATGGTATGTAATTTATTAATGTGTCCTGCAGGAAAGAGGAAGCAAAGGCTGTGAAACATGTAAGCTTTCTTTGTGAACAAGAAGATTGTTTGGAAATAGCATTTATTGCATTATCCATTTCATTTAATATCCGGATAAAATCAGCAGCTTGAAACATAACTTTGTGTCACTTTTAAAATAGAACACACCTACGGAATATGCACCAATAACATGGTGCTGTATGGAGCTGTATACTGAGACTTTAAAGTAATTAAACACAGATCTCTTGCGAGTCAGGTTATGGGATAATTTCTGATATTGGGTCAATAGTTAAACTTTCACAGGAAAGATTCGCAATTTATTTTATTTGTTGCTCCTATTCAGTAAAGGTAATATATGTACATACCTCCCAACATAACCCTTTCCATGAGGGACACAATACTCTGTTCCTGGACTTCTCCAGTAATTTATGATTGCCATCACCTGTGTTGAACTAGTTCATTGATAAGCAGTGGCGTCACAAGGAGGTGCGGGGGGTGCGGGCCGCACCCGGGTGTCACCCGCCGAAGGGTGACACCAAGGTGCAGACTGACACTCCCCCACAGTGACAGGAGCTGGGTGCTGCTCTGTAGTATTAAGTGCAGCACCCGGCTCTTGACACTGTGAGGAAGCCGGCACGCACCCCCTGCACCCCCCAGTAAAGAGCAGGACCATGGGGGATCGGACCGCGAGGCCACACCCCCATCCTGTGAGGCCACACCCCTTTTGTGATGCGCATGGCTTCGCCGTGCTTACAACGTCCCTCCCCGCAGCGGGTGTAACCGCTTGGAGGGACGTCACTGTTGATAAGAAAGGTGTTTCACCACAGGTGACGGCAATCATAAATTACCAGGGAAGTCCAGGAATAGAGCATTGTGTCCCTACTGGAGAGGGTCATGTTTGGAGGTATGTATATGTAGAATAGGCAACATTAAGAGAGAGTCTGTATGGTGATACGCGCAGCCTGCAGAGTAATTCCTCTTTCAGACTAGCAGCAAAATCCTGGGTTATTGCATGTGAACCTGGGATTTTGTTTGAAAGGGTCTTTTTAAAAAAGAACCTGGTCGAGTGGCTAGCATTTTAACCTGGGTAGTTACTAGGGATGAACCCAGTATCTACCTGGGTCACAGTGCAGTGTAAAAGGGTAACTCAGGTCATCCAACCTACGACCCATTTACAGCATAGGAAGAGCCGGGCACTGCACAAATGTGGCTGACCCGGGGATAAGGCGCTTGTCTGAAAGGGGTCTCAGTCTGGTGACATCTGGGTTGGACCCACATTCAAAATCCCATGTGCAATCTGGCATTTTGATCTAAAAGAGTTATTAATGAAGCAGTATGTGCCCATTTTAGCACTTCATCCTTGCCCCCTCGAGCTGGATCTGAAGTATAGTTACAATGAGTCTGACTTCATGGAGACAGGTGGTAAGTAGTCTATTATCAGGGGAAGGAGGGATTTGGAACTGTAAGATCCTACTTCTGAATACCAGGTGTGAATTTCCACCTCTGAGGTGTGGTGGTTGCTGTTTCATGACAGGCTGTACAGTAATCAAGGGTCATCCTGTACTTTCATCGCAGTGCCATAACAGATCAATATTGCACCTGAGCCAGCCCTGTCCCCCATGTGATGTCACAACATCACATGGGGGACAGATAAAACTGGAACAAGGAGACTTAGACTTGGGTGCACCCTAATAATGTGCTGGCAGATGTACTGTGAATCTCCAGGACAGCATTCATAAATATACATATCAGGCCAGTAGCATGCGACTAGTTTTCTTCCAACAAAACTTAATCTAAGGTGAGTACACACTCTTAAGCTATCACATGAACCACTTGTGAATCAAAAGAATGACCCAATGATTGTATATGTGTGTACTCAGCTTTAGTTAGTCTTCTGCTCACCTATATGTGGACACCTTAACTTTCTCTTGCACTGTCATTTCCTAATCTCTCAATAGATTCCTCTAATCATTCATTCTGTTCAGGATTTAATGATCATGTATTCTCTTGACTGTTACATGACATCTATTGTTTACTACCCTAAATTGTCCCTTAGACCTTTTAATGCTTTACCTTAGGTTCAGCATAATACATCTTCTAGAACTTCTGCTTAGCTTTCTCTTGCCTTGCTCCTCCACATCCATTGACATAACATTCAAAATAACAGAGGTCCAGTAAAATGGTCGCATTTGTGCAGTAGAATAATCTCACACTGATCGATAGTAGAAGCTGGGTGGAGCAAACATGTTTCTTACTAAGGGCCGAATTCAGAGATGTAGGCTCACCCTATGTTTGGCATACACCTCCAATGGTGGGAGGACTGTGTATGCCCAGGATGTGTATTGCACATGTGCAGACCTTCATCTACACATTCACTAACAGTGTCTCCATGCCACAGCCTGATTGACAGACTGTGGTTTTTGAGGGGTGGAGCAGGGGCATTCCCGGTCAGCATTCCCAGAAATGGGGCATGTTGCCCAGGTTTTCCAAGAGTGATGAGGCCAGGGTTTGCATTGTTGGGTGGAGATTTCCTAGCCTCTCAAGTTTACAGGAACCAACCAGGCTCAGTAAGTCTCAGCTTACGTAGCCTGACCAAAGGAGTGACCGTCATGGCCAATGGTTGCGTTTGTGATCCGAGGCAGCATCAACGGATGCTGCACTCGGATCACAAATGCAATTTAGGGGGTGTCTATTTCCTATTTAATTTTAACCACAATACATTCTGACCAACCTCTGTTGAAATACTTTATAAACCTTGCTGTAGTTTTAAGACATTTCCCTCTTCTCAATAAGTCTATTGTATACTGGTTAGCCTTTACAACAATAAATAATGAAATGATCCAGCCTGAGTAACATACTGCCTCAATAATCAGCAAATCACTATATTGTTCATTGTTACTTCTATATTCTTTTTTCAATCCCCCAAAACTACTTTGCTTTGTATCTTTTTCTCCATGGTACCATTAATAATTTCAAGTACACTTTCCACTTTCTTGTTTCTTCTCAACATCCATTATCTTTAAATTACTACTATTTATCTCACTCATGTCCATATTTGTTTTCTTAAACTCCAATTATTTAATGAATTACCTTCTCCTAAACCATACATCAATTATAAAATGCTTTCAATTATTCTTATTTTCCAAATCATCTTTTCATTCTTATATATTGCATCAATATCCAAATCCTTTGGAGGTGATCTTCATTTCTCCAACCCTCCATTTAATTGGTACACTCCTTTGTCCAGCCACTCACTCAAACTGTAGACTAGTTTCACTAATGCTCTATTTGTACTTTATTTAAGCATTCTTGTATCTAATTTCTTCATCAATTTGCATATCCTTATTCTTTAATAACCATATTGTCCATACACCTGTTTTCTGTTCTTATTATCGATTATTTTAACCAATTCACATGCTATTCTTGAGAAATATAAATGTTTCCCGTAATCTTTCTTTTTTTTTTGCAATGGCTCTTTTTTATCTACCTGTACCCCTTTATTTGATCTGGATAACATATACTGCTACTGTCCTTGAGCCCTGAGTTTGTAAAACACTACTGTAGACCATCTAGAGTTTTAATCACTATCCAGTGTATAAGGAGAAAAATACATGTACAGTACATACATGTCCAGGGATGGTGCTAGGCGCTTCTGAGGCTCCAACAGACTCCCACACTTGCCTTGCAGAGTGGGGGACATGGATTGTGGAATGATGCCCACATCCAGAAAATAGAAAAAAAATATTGAGATCAGGCAGTCTGGCCCTAATGCCTTACCTAATGGCTTACTGTGATCGCTATCTCTATATGCCTAAAATATTACATACTCTACATTTTGCATGATTCAGACTATAGCTTGTTACATGCTAATTATGAATTCATCATGGGGTGACCACATTTGCTTTAAAATCAAGCATTTGGATACCACTGTTATTTTATTAAATACCCTGAAATGCTTCTAATTCCCGATGCATGCTGCAATCTAGATGATGCAGACTCTAGCATATATAATAATGATTTACATGGTACCTCCTGTTCTTATAATCATGAAAATTAAATTTCTATTTTCACATGAAAAAAGTCAAAGCAAAATGGAAGAGTAAAGATAATGGTAAGCCTACCTTTGAGTACCCAGAACTTTTACATCATCTCATTAGGATACACAGATTTTTAAAAGTGAGAAAAACTAAACTTTTTCTAAAAAAAATATATATAAATGCAAAAAAACGATATATTCTCTGCCATCAACCTTTTTGTATTACAACACTTTTCAAATATTATTTTTATTTTTGTAAATTATAGTATGCTTTCGTAAACTGAAGAAGTAAAATTTTTTTCTAACCCTAGTTTCTATTTATTATTTTTATAGGAACTGAGAATGTATTGTGCCACAAGGTATGCAGAATTCATCTACTAGAAAGATAACAATAAAGTGTAAAATAAATATTTCAGTAAGGTTTGCTTATTTATTGGTAAATTAGTTATGCATTTTACAATGTGGAGGATTATTGCAACCAGATGCAAATACATACCAGGCACTATATTTCTCATATGTGTTATACTACAGACAAAAAAACTTGTCTAAATATGAATCTCTCCCAGCTGTCTTGCAGAAATTGGTTGCAGTAATAATAATATGTTATTTTAATTGAAATTTGAAAAATGTTTGCAGTTCAAAAAACTATTTACCCATAAGCCTTAAAATGTGGACAAAATGTACAAATTTAAATAAAACATTGAATGTATGTATAATTCCAAAACGAGAAATAGTGTAAATATTTTTAACACTTATTTTCAATCTGTTAAATATCACTATTAGAAAAAAAATATATGAATAAAAATGAAGCTTCATTTACTTAATTTAAATTAAGTGAAAATATATCTTAATATATGCAGGAACATATTTTCAGTTAAGTTTTGTAAAAATAGCAAATAATTTATGTGCTGAAATGTAGATTTGTTTTTGGCATGAGAAAACTGCCATATCATTTGCTCACCTAAGCTATTAGTGCTACTGTAGTTTGAAGTTAATTTGCACCATTGTAGACAAGTGTTCATTGAAATAATAGAATAGTAAAATATTTAATTGTATATTCACCTATATTATATCCGATAATATAGATATAGTGAGATACCAGTAAAAAATAAAGCATTTTAATGAATAGAGTTTTTAATTTGGCTTTTGTAAGTTTGAACTACTGTATTTTTTTGTTTTGTTTACAAACTGGGACTAGACACCCATATTTGGGCTTTCATTTACTCTCTGGGATGTACTTATTAAAGGTCCATTTTAATCAATTTTGATTATTTTAAAATCAATGACAATTGATCAACATCAATGTTGTGTTTCTGGGAATAAATCACACATTTACTAACAGACAATTTGTTTCATTTGTTCTTTTAAGTATTAAGTAATGTGCGATATAGCCCCTAAAACACAACATCAATGATTGATTTTGATAATTTTAAAATGATTAAGAATGACCTTAGAAAATATACCCCTGTGAGTGCTCATATGTCTACAGTACATCTGTAAAGACTGGCCAGGCCATTATTGAAGGGGTAGTTATATATTGTTCATCCACCCTAACAATAATTTTCTTGAAATTTCCTTATCCGTATAATAAACAAAAAACATGAAACACATCCAGAGCTGGTTGTCCGCCAGGAGACCGGATCCCATGTGCTTGAGTCCTGACTTCCAGAGGGATTCCAGCTGTGGGCTGATCAGTTTACAGCTGGTTTACATTATGGCAAGGGGACCCCACGCCGTGTGTCTCCCTATTATAGCATTATCCCACTAGCTGAATCAGCCTGGGACTTTTTATTGTGGAACACCATGCTGTTTTTCCCTCTATTTTCCAACACCAGACCAGGCTCAGATGTGAGAAAATCAGAAGTGTAGTGCCATAGAGAATTCAGTAACTAGTAATTATTAAACAGTTTATACATAAAATATCTATAAATACATGGTAATCTACTCATCAAAAAAGAGATAAAAGTTGCAATTGGTATTCTTGAGTGTAATGATATAAAATACGACAATACATTGTTGTAAACATATATATAAAAAAATAATAATAGGGTATATATCTGCACAATGAAAGTCCTATAGGTGGTAATGAGCCACACTTAGGACTATAAGAGTCTGCAGTTTACTGTAGTGGTACAGCTGAATTAGGATATATGGTCACAGAAATTGTTTCCATTTTCAAAGTGACACATAGCCAAAAAATAGTTTTTAGCAAGAAATGTTCAATGGCATGAATAGGTAGTTGCTGGTTAACCCGCTAATATACTTGCAAACCAGGTGTGGGATGAAGGTTGGATGTACCCGGCAAGAGTTCCGATCATGTATGCCTTTTCAGGATGCTGTAGAATGAGTTCACCGGTGGGCAATAGCAGCCAGCGCTGTAGTAGGTGACTATCTCTCCACAATTGGATGGTCCATAGGAAGGATAGGTACCTCTAATCCAGTGTGCGCTCCACTGAGCATATACTCTATCTGTTCCACAAGATCTCAGTTCTAGGTATGGTGCCGTAGAGATGGAGTGGCTCACAGATGTCTGATAGAGCTGGTGTCTGTGGCCAGCATAAGCCCCGTATGGTGCAGTCTTATGGTAGCAAACAGGAATGGATCCTTGATGCATTTCTCCGGGTAACAGCACACTCCCGGTTTCCTCAGAAGGCAAAGTATAAGTTTGTGTGAGGTTGGAGGATATATAGGGCCACCCATTCATTAAGGTATGTTTTCAAGTGCTTTCAACTGTTGGGTAATTCAATTTTTGACAAACACAATCACTCTTTTGCGATGTTTGAGCCATATTTTAAGGATTTGATTTGATGGGCTTGTTGTCTGCCCTTTGGATGTCATACAATTGGAATATAAAATCATTACACTATATATAAGACAAGACATTTGATAAAACAAACAATCTTAAATTAAAATTAAAAAATAAAAAGGACATATATATATATATATATATATATATATATATAACATCATTTAGGTTCATAATATTATCAATATATTATAAATTTATTATCAATATTGACTGATGAACACGAGGCTATGTAACACAGAATAGGATTTATATATATATATATATATATATATATATATATATATTACAGATAGATGTAAGCTACAAGATCATTGGTTTTATCATTTATCACAAATATCAGAGAGATAAAAGTGGAAACACTGCAAATAAACCAGCAATATATTATACTAAATAGGGATAAAAATAATGAAAGTAGAAATAGGTAGTTATAGATATAGAGATAAAAAATAGAGCATTCTAACCAATGAGACAGTATATTTATCACATTTGTCACATTCTATTGGAATAGATGGTCATTTAAAGGGTGTATGAGACAATATGAAAAAAATATATGAAGAAATATATGGGTGAGGAAACAATTAAAGAGGGCTTGCATCTGGTAATAGTAACTATAGGGTAATCAGAATTCCAATTCTACACTCTCATTCAGCCCGTCAGGAAATAAAGTCTGAAGGGAGTGTATCCAAAAGGCTTCTCTTGCACATAATCTACAATATTGGTCACCCCCTCTTTGTGTTGGTGGCACTTGTTCAATCATGGTAGCCTGAAGCAGTGTAGGGTCGGAGGAGTGTGTCTGAGAGAATTGATTAGACACACTATGTTTTAAAATCCAATTTAGGATATTCCTACGATGTTCTAAAAATTGGATTTTAAAATTTCTAGTAGTTCTCCCTACATATTGTTTCTTACAAGGACAGGTAAGTAAATAAATCACAAAATCTGTCTCACAATTGAGAAAATACTCAATGGGAAACTTTTGTCAAGATTGGCTAGATATGAAATTCTTCTGTCTATGAGTAATGTATTGGCATGTGATACACCTAACATGATTACATTAAAAAGCACCCTACCAGCTTGGGTATTGTTAGAAATGTATGTATGGAATCATTCTTAGCTAACTTCGGCTTGAAATGACTAGAGACTAATTTCTTTTGAAGATTGTCTGCTTGTTTGAAGAGGACAACTGGTCTTTCTTTCAATCCGTTTCTAAGGACAGGGTCCAGTTTGAGGATATAAAAGTTATCATATACAATCCTTTTGATTTTATGAGCCAGACAATTTTGTTTAGTTACGGAAATGATTGAGCTATCAAACCTTTCACTCTCCTTATTTTTGCTAATATTGTAAACTTTATCTACTTGAAGAAGAAGTGGTCTCTCCAGGGACAGTGTTTCCTGAAGAGCTGTATTCAACAGTTCATCAGGGTACAGCTTCTCCCTGAATGATCCCATCAGGACCTTGGCCTGTTCACCAAACTCGTCAATGTGGGAGCAATTACGTCTTAAACGTCGTAGATGACCTCTTGGAATATTATTTAACCAGGTTTTCTCATGGTTGCTGGTATAACATAAATAATTATTACAATTAACATCTTTTTGGTAGGTACAAGTCACAATCTCATCATCCACAATCTTTAGTGTAATATCTAAAAAGTTGATAGTTTGGCAATGTGCTGTGCTCGTGAGGGTTAAATTAAATTCATTGTGGTTAAGATGTTCAATAAAAGAAGGAGTACCAGAAGAAGCCCCTTTCCAAATAGAAAACAGATCGTCTATATATCGAGCGTAGAATACCAGCTTCACGCTGAAGGGGCTATCCCATATATAACGATCTTCAAAAGCTTTTTAAAAAATGTTATCATAAATTTATTTTATTAAACCAAGATCTAAAAGCAAAACACTTGTGGGTGGTTTTGCAAAACCAAAACACGAAGATGAATCCAGATCCAAAACCAAAACATTAGGTCAATACACTTCAGTAGTAATAATTATAATGTTTTCTGAACATTTAATTTAAGTTTTTTCCAATTAACTACAGATTTATCATGACTGTATCTGCTCACTTTTTTTTTACACTTTTACACTTACCTAAGTCAATGAATGAATATAAGCACTTTGCAATTCATAGTATTTTGATATCACAATAAAGATAAGCCACAATTTAAAGGTTGCAAATTGCATTAGTTAAATGAGAACTAGAACAATAAATGTATAATTTTTACATGTAAACTTGACTATAATTGAACACTAATATTTTATTATAGCAATGTTGTTAATTGTTATTTAGAATGAAACAAATTACAATAAAAAAGTTTATGCAAGTGAGCAGAAAAACAAGGATGCATAAATGTAATAGGTTTTCACAATTTAAACAAATTCATACCAAACAATGTAGGTTTTGGATCAGATTTGGAAAGTATTTTCAAAGCATTATAACTTGCTGATAGTCAAATGAAATCAGAATGTCTTATTTTTGCCCTATGTTTCTCTAACGGTCTGCATTTAGCCATGTTAAACTCTGAGTTGAGCTTGAACAATAATCCTCTTACCAGCTTATGTTCTCTCCTTTGAATCTCAGCTGAGTAATAAATATCATCTATATGTCATTCTGTACAAATACATATTGCATATATTTAATGCCTTCAGCTAAAAGAAAGCTATTTGATGAATATTATTTTTATCAATTTTGTAGAGTCAGTTAATGGCTTAACAAACCTGTATAAGATTTAGTTATTATGCAACAGACAGCTAATATTACTATTAGTTAAAAACCAAACAAAAGTATTTCAAATTAAAACTTTCATACAACTACAGTTATAATATTTTAGGCCAAAAAATAATTGAAATAATTTTCACAGTTAAAATATTTGTATGTAATATTTTATACATACTTGCCCTCTAAGAGACAAAATAAGATTATTTTATTATTTTCAATTAAAATATTATTTACTGCCAAGATTCTTTTAAGAAAGGAAAATACTATATTTTAAAATTAACTACAGTTATACTATTGAAAGGAAATTAGAAAATTAAATTTTTAATTGTGAACACAAGTTATCCTCTCTGTAATACATACTTACAAACCAGAATAGACACATACACTTAAAAACGGTCAGACCTCATGCTCATAAATCAAAAAAATAAAAACTGGGCAGATGTTGATGCACTACATGATCTTCATGTCTGTTATAGGTTATTTTTATAATAACATGCACATTTGACCTCCCCCAAGCACACTGTACCCTCCCCCCAATTTAAATCAGGATAGGTTCTCAAACAACTATTGTATCAACCAGTTCTACTAATTTCTGGTAATTGTTGAGGTCTCTGTCCTACAATTAGTAGGTTGGTGCATGCTTACAGAAGTGTGGTATTAAATGCTATCAGCTAACCCTAGGGAGGATATGCTGTTGTTGCAGTTAGATAAAATCTATATCTTAGTAAAAAATGAAACAAATAAAAATATATAAATAAACACAGATGACTGAATTCACTTATTAATGCATCAAAACCACAAATATTAAGTAATATACTTAGGGGCATATCCAATTAGCCATGGGAGTTCACCCGCGACTAATTGCCATGCAAAATTTCCGCAGCACGGGGTTTAGCTTTTCAATTAAATAGCTTTTTTCCCACACCATTATTTCGGGTCTCGTGTGCGTGAACACACTGATTCCACGAGAGCTGAAGAATCAGTGTGTTATCCCCTCTCGCAAGAGGTCGAATAGGGTAGCGTTACGCAGATTTTACCTCGCACCTACATGAGGTGCGAGGTAAAGTCTGACAGTGGGGACTCGCGCATTGGAAATCCCCACTAGTTGAATCCTGACCAGGATAAACTCTGTGGCTAATTGGATATGCCCCTCAGAATCACCTCAAAGATTCGCCAGAAAAATAAGGTTTTCATAGCATTCACTATTTTGAGACTACAATTCTATAAGGATAACCTAAAAGAACACGATATTCAAAAGTGTCTTGTAGGCAATAATCAGTTGCAGCCATCAATAAGAAGTAATGCGAAACAAAGTTCTTCAATAAATTAATTGGATAGTAAGGTGCTATGCTTGTATATGGTAAAAATCTCTGGTGTCCCATAATCTTCCCTACTCTGTAACAATTTAACTTGTAGTTCAGAGAATTTAACAGTGGTAAGTAATACATGATATTATTTATTATTATTATAGTTATTATATGAATGAGGTCACTTTGTTGGATGACCTGCTCTTTCTAATCTATTTGGTTGTATTCTGATTCTCATGATGTGATATTAGCTTATTTATCATTTTGTGGTCAACTAGTTAATATAGTAATCTTTTTGAGGGACCTACAGAAAAATCAAAAACATATAGAAAAGGTTCTCTCTCAAATATGGAAAATTAATTGTTTTGCACATTATTGAAATGTGTATTTCTGCAAACCCAACTACCCTTTCTTGCACTGGGTTGGAAATGGATCTGGAAAAACTTAACACTTGTTAAGTGGTCTCAACCACAAGGATAAACGCTAATCAATTCTCCCCATGATATTTAAATTATTATAGACAGTTTATCAAATATTGTTCAATACTAGTTATACCTACTGACCCGCCAATTTCATCTGTATAAGAAATGGGCACCAGAAGATACTAAATATGTCAACTAACCTAAGACAGCCATTCTCACACCTCCTACTCTTTGGTAACCAGATATTATTTCTCCATTATACATAGAAATTGATTCATTAATTGTTGGAGTAGAGAAATTTCTACCTTAAGGGGGATATTCAGTTGCGTTAAACAAAAGAAAAGAAAATATTTCACTGCTTTAAAAAAGTGGATATAGAGCAGCTCATTAAAAACAATTGCTAAGAGGAACAAATGAGTTCTAAAACAATGTAAAATTAGTGGCACCTGTAAAAGCAATAAATATGCGAACATACCTTGATAAAGTGCAGAACCACATGAAAAATGTTGAAGGCACATGGTGGAACTTTTCCAAACATCTAATACTTTGGCCACAAGGCCACTAACACTGCCTGCCGTACATCATCATCTACGGTCCATCCCGCCCAAGAGCCAGGAGGTCATGTGGAGTGTGAGCCAAGCTCAGCTACTCCCACCAGAGCCCCGTTCTTGTCCCCAAGACAGAACACCATCCATAAGTACACAAGTACTGGTATCTGAGAAACAATGAAGGGTAAGCTAGGGTTAGATAGAATATCAGCAGCAGTAAGTTCTGTAGTAAATTACTCCAAAATTAACTTTTCAATTTTTATGCATCCCAAATGCATGTATAAGCAATTACAATAGGGGCATGTCTCTCACTTCTTGAGTCATTCCAGAATCTAAAAACTTTTTTAAATTATTTTTTGAGAATACTGGGGACTTATTATATGGGCATATGTCCAATATTATATTTTTGTTTGTTCCATGTGTGTCAAATGCTAAAAATTCTAAACTAGTTCCTTTTGGTATATTGCTTCCATTTTCAAGTAACATAATGTACTTGGTTATATATATCAATGGTTTTCATCATTAATCTACATCCATGCTGAGGCGTCAATACCATATGGGTCTTGTTGAATAGATTTGGTTGTATCCTGATTTACAAGATCTCACATTGGCTTGTGTATCACTTTGTGGTAATCTACTTACAGTAGGTGACATATTCATCTTTTCAAGGAACCTTTTGGGAAAGTGGAAGCATTTAGAAGAGGTTTTCTCTCAACTTGGACAAATCAATTGTTCTGCACATTATAAAAATTACTGTTCCATGTGTAATGTTTTCATACTTCTTTGCTTAAACCTCTTCGTATCAACAGGCGAGCTTCTATTATTTCTTCTAATTTTCATGTCAAATATCATCAGGAGGAACTATTCAAAGGAAAGTAAATCTTAAATTCTCAAATCTCTAGAAGTACTTTATAGATTCTAGTTGGTTGAAAGGGGATTCTGTGTAAAAACCTCAGATAAACTTTGTCTTCTATGTGTCTTTCATAACAATTTTTTTACAAACCCTAAAAGTGGTGTTTGGAGGTCAGCTTCATGGTGTGGAGTAATGTTATGCAGTGCCAGAACCCATCTGGTGTTTTGCTGGGTCCAACACTGCTGCTTTGTCAGCCTATGGCACCATCTGGTTGGAATGCTGCTCATTCCTCCAGCAATCTTTCAGGACTTTGTACTTGCAGTCTTGTGTTACCAAAAGAGCCCTGCCTATTTAAATACCACTCAGAGAACCAGTCTGATGGTTTAACATATATACCAGGTGTAGCGCAGTTCAAATTTATTTATAGGAAATCCTAGTGAATACTACGGGTACATTAGACTCTGCACCCCATTTCTAGGTAGGTAGTTTAGAATCCATCAACCAGACCAACCATTTTTTATAAGCTCCTTTGATCCTAAAGGCATTGCTCTATACCACAGGTTCTCAAACTCGGTCCATAGGACCCCAAACATTGAATATTTTCCAGGTCTCCTCACAGAATCTAAAGTGTAATAGTTAGCTCCACCTGTGGATCTTTTAAAATGTGTCAGTGACTAATGACTACACCTGTGTACTCGATGGGTGACCTTAATAATGTGAACTGTGTAAGGTCCAGAAACCGACTTTGAAAACCATTGCTCTATACTAATTATCATCTGATGTCTCCAAATTGCTTTCAGTGTCCTTCTAATGCTTTATATCTCTATATCTTTTATCAGTTATGGTAAAAAAGGAATAAATGTTGTGTTCTCTTTTGGTCTCTGTATATACATCTTCCCTTGAAAATGCAATCAATAGTTTTTTTTTTCTGTACCATCTCTATGCTGGTGACAACCAACACTAGATTTTCACTCAACTCTAGAACACTACCACTATAAATTTTAATCTCTTTCCACAAACACCCAGCAACAATTTCAACTGTATCCTCCAATATGTCCTGCTTCATATTGAATTTTAATAAGTCCAAGGATTAACTTGTTTTGTTTGCAACTTCAAATGACAGTATTATCACTCCGAAACCACATGTTGGTTGTTTTGGGGTAATTTATTCTTCACTTCTCACATTCAATCTGTTACATCTACCTAAAAAGTATCTCCACTAACCTTTTTAATATAATCTTTTAATGGCTAATCTAATACTGTAACCCCTTATCTACCAACCTTTGTTATGCAAACTGTCACTGTATAAATCCATTTTGATAAAGCTGCAGGATCTAATTCTTTTATGTAGACAGTAAAGCTTTGAGTATTTCATTAATGCCAGAACATTGTCTGTCATTAGTAGTGAATTGGCATTCTGGTTTATATGTCATGCCAAACTTTTGTCTTAAGACTTTGATGATGGTTTTCCATATCAGTGGAGACCGTCCTCCCACACTGATGTTTTTTTCTCTAATCAGCAGTTCTTGACTTATTACCAATTCTATTTTGAATGAATAATTAAAACACACCTGGTCTTCAAAAGATAAGTCCAAAGACATATTTTACTTTTACATTTATGATAAAATAAATTAAATTGGCATCTTTAAATACTATATATAAATGTTATAGAAAAATTAAGTTTTAGCTCAAAGTATCTATCTATCTATCTATCTATCTATCTATCTATCTATCTATCTATCTATCCTACCAGTAATATGTTTTAGAACACCCATTTTACCAGTTTTATTGCATTTGAGCAATTCAAATCCAGTGAGGTTAAGAAAATAAGTTTAGTTTAGCAAAAAAAAAAAATATTTCATAGTTATAAAAAGGCCTTTTTCAGGGAACAAGTAAAGTTATGAACATGCAATGCAGTCTTAAAAAAGAAGAGGCTTGCCTAGGTCACTAAACACTACCAGAAAATTACTAAAGACATTTCTAATGAACCAATGAATCAAAATGTAAAATCTTTAGTGCATCATGCACAGGGCCGGATTAAGTCTTGTGGGGGCCTCTGGGCAACTAAGTTGTGGGGGCTCTTGTCCCCCACCAACACAGCCACAGTGCCCCTTTGGTGACCCTCTCACAGACCCCGTCTATCTCTTCGGCACACTGCGTCTTCCTCCCCAGTGCCCAGCCCCAACACTTACTTTATTTGTTTTCTGGCTGCTCACTGCAGCACAGCTCCTTGGCTGCCTGCTCTCTTTCAATGGGTGCAGCACTGCTTTACATAATGATGTTACACATGCTGCAAATATTAAACAAAAGAAACTTTATTGCACCGCCTACTTGCACCACCAGTTCAATACAGTTACTGAGCACCGTGGATCCCCAGACTGTCCCATTACAGGTTTCTGCCAGCATCCTGTTGATCAAGCAGCAAGGTAGGCAGCAATCCACATGTGCCCCTCATCCACACATTGCTGGATATGTGTGTGGGGGCCCTCTTGTGTGTGGGGGGATCAGTGTAACAGCCCCTGTTTTTACAAGTAGCCACTTCCTGGTGTGTTTAAGTACTGTACCAAATTCTAAAATGTCAATGCTTTTAATAGCAAAACAACCGATATGTTGCCACTAGAAGCCTTTGCCATTTTATATTTTTGGCTTCAATATGCAGGGAACTGCCAACTTTTGCAAGATGCAGTTTATAAAATAATCCCATGTAACACCAACTATCAAACATGGAGAAGTATATTTTGCTGTATCATAAGTTAGTGATTTGCACAGTGGGACTGGCACCTTGAACCAAAAGTGTTAACACAGCATTTGCAACTCCATGCAAAACCATTTTTTCTATGCCAGGTTGGTCAAAGGTTCATACTAAAGCAAGATAATGACCCAAACATACATCCAGGGTCATCAGAACTACCATCAAGAGCAAGATGACAGGATTCAACCATAAAAAATTGGGAATCAGTTGTATGTAATTCAAAAAAGTTGTGTCCCTTTTTTTTTTTTTCAAAATAGGTGAAACAGTATCCATAAATCTCAGAGGTGGTGTCACTGCGGGATAAAAAAACATGCAAAATATGAAAATAAGCAACATCACTGTTTGTGGTTTACACTGAATAGCTCTAG
Source organism: Taudactylus pleione (assembly GCA_031769625.1). NCBI lineage: Eukaryota > Metazoa > Chordata > Amphibia > Anura > Myobatrachidae > Taudactylus > Taudactylus pleione. The sequence continues at coordinate 1,775,365 of JAUIMM010000780.1, forward strand.
TAGTCCTTCTTTGTAATTGGTGTCTAATAGGACCTTACTATAATTAAGACTAGTGATGATTTTTACACATTTTACACAATAAGCAAAGATTTAGACAATACACTAGGACAGTAAAGTCTATTTATAGGAAATTATGACAATTCTAGCCCCTAAAGAAGTATCCAACATTTCTTTCAATATTTTATTGTCTCCAAGTCATGTAGAAGTACTACAGGGCAATTGAGGTATGCTTCCAGCATTTTTTATCCATAAGCTGCAGAACTGGACAGTTCTTCATCCATCAAAAACTTCTCCATCAAAATATATATTTTTTGATTGATTTTTTTTTCTATTTCCTGGGAGAGAGTTTTGGTGACAGTTTGATGAATTTTCATTATTACTTTGATTAAAACTGACGTGAGCTTGTTGTGAGTGCTTTGATGAAATTCTGTGATATATTTTTTTTTTCTTTTTGTATGAATGCCTTAAGAGTTTGTATACTGACTCCTTTTTATGTACTGATAAACCTGTGTTTACACCTCAATTTAGCAATTGCAGCGCAAGTAAATAGTAGTCTGGACTACTAGTTACTACAGTATTGATATTTAACTAGTGTTGCTATAATATCCCTTTAATAAGGGGTACATACTGTAAACTGCAAAGGTTCTGTGACTTGCTGACTTCAAGTTTGCATTTTGCTTAGTTTTTCAAACTTGTTTGATTCATATATGGCTCTGATTGAATGGAAATTATAGCAACTCTACATTAACTCCAACACAATCCAGGAAGAATAAGTGTACGTGGATATGTAAGATCAATTGCTCAATTCACAATTTACTTTGCCTTTATCAAATTTCTTAAATATGATTAAATTTTAGTATCATCCAAATCGATGCATCCATCTCTTATGTGTATACATAGTCTAATGCAATTTATGAACATGCATCGAAAAATGTGGTCTATCCAGAATTGGAGTTTATAAATGGCTCTTAAGTAAGTAGAATATAATTATAAGATTATTGTTGTGTGCTATTTTTATATGTTTTGTGAATGACAGTAGTTTCTACTTATTTTTAGTAGGAAATGAAAAAAGAAACCTTTCATGGTAGATATGTTTTAATTTTCCTAAAAGTTGACCCATTGTTACTAGTTTTCCAAAAATTAGTATATAGTGTAGCTCAACCAAGGAGACACAGAGTTACTGTAACACATGTTCCCAAATCCTAGTCTTCTGTTTGACAGTTTCATTACTTGGCAAGCCCATCTCTACATTTTATTAGATCTACTATCACAAAGACATTAGCTTTAAGGCAAGCCATTCTTTTTGTCCATTAAAATGCCATTAGGCTACTACTGAACAAATCAATAAATTCAAGGTATCACCAAAAAGGTTCTAAATTCCACTAATTCATATTAGACAGATAATAGTCAATGGCAGTTACTGGAGAATGATGTAATTAGAATGAAATTTCATTAAACATTGCTGTACATCTTAATCGTTGTCTGTGTGGCAGACTAAAAGGGTTAATTCTTAATGATGATGTATATTTTGAAGCCTGGGCTAAATGCAAATCCAACTAAGGTTTCTATTTAACACTTGACACTTTAGAGTACAGGTCTTGATTACTTTTTCAAACTGTTTAACAGGTTAAATATCTCCATAAACTCTCTATTATCAGGAACATAGCAGTCATTATTGGATGAAACAAACTAAGGAAAAATAATAAACACATTGCACTAAAATAATCATTGTGTAGCTCATTTAGAGAATAGTTTATTTCTTTCTTTTTTGAATTATACTCATTTCATAAATGTAACTGGCTGTTCTCTTAATGGCAAAATTCTATGTCAAAACAACTGCAGGCTATGGCTATGCAAGTTGGACTGGTGTGTAACTATGCATGTTTACAGTGGAATGAGAGTGGAAAATACATGGGTAGCAGGACGAGGGAGAGACTAAAGGAGGTGAGGCTGGAATGTTTAAGGCCAAAACAGAGTAGATTACAGAAACATAGGTGAGAAATGATGAAGGTGAAATGAGAGTTCCAGTAGCCTTCAGAGTTAAAAAGGGCCTGATTCTTGAACTATTGAATAGGTGGAAATGGCTGGATTGGGAGAGAGACAGAATGTGAGTGGAGAAAGAAAGGGCATAGTCAAGTGTGACCACAAGACGTTTGACTTGGGGAAAAGAGGAGCGGGAGATGTTATCTAGGAAAAAGGGAGAAAGTTGTAGAGGAGGTGCACTTGTCTGAGGAAAAGATGATGATGTTCTAGAGATATTACATTTCAGAAAATCGAGAGCCATTTAGGAAAAGATGGGCTGAAAGACAGAAGATGCCATGGGGAAGGACAGTGGGGGAGAAAGATTAGAGGAAAGGAAGGAAAGTTTTTATTGTCTGCATACTGTAGAGGTGGTAAAGGAACTGAAAACCCACTGAGGGAAGAAGTAAAGATGGAGAAGAGGAGGGGACCAAAGACAGAACCTAGGAGGACCCCAACTAAAAGGGGAGGTGGATTGGAAGTAAAAGTTGGTGTGGGTATAGAGAGGGAGCATTTAAACAAGTAGAAGAGAACAGAGTAGTGAAGTCTGATGGAGTGGAGGGTTTGAAGGAAGAGGGGATGTATATATAAATGTTGTGAAATTCAGCCTAATTCAGGCTTTTTAGCAACCATTTGACAGATTTTTAATATGACAGCTATAAATATTATTACAGTATTTGATGCCTCTAAAAAACATACAATTTACTCTTGAAATATCTAAATTAAATTAAAAGAATTTATATTTTATTAAACCATAAAGAAAATATTTTTTCAACTTCTGTGGTGCAGCTAACAGGGGCAAATCACCTAGTAAGTACAGTAATATTTAATTTCAGATATTGAAAGGACAAAAGGTGCTGTCATGCTTCTGTATGTCCATTTAGTGATGTAAATGATCAAAAATGTCTTCAGTTTTCCTCTGGGTTTGTCCTTCTCTGTATTTCCAAAGCATAAGGAAAAAAGAAAACATTCAAATAGTGAGATCTATAGATCAAGTTTCTTCAAAATAGCACAATAGGCACTCTATGGCACTCACCGAACAGAGGTGGTATACAGTATGTTCACACAAAGGTTTCTTTGGGCATCTCAGAGTGGCTCGATCAAATAACCTTTACTGTCATGCCTCTATTCAGCAGTAACACAGATTCATCTGGCGATCTCAAACCAAACCTTTAAATCCACCTTTATTCCCAAGGTAGGTCTCTCCAGATGAAGTCACCATAAAAAGATGTATTTAAATGAAACAAAAATAATAAGTTTATTGGCTAGACAACCACCAGTAATAAATACTGATTAAATAAAGCAGCAATCCACATATACAAAACATTCCATAAGACATAAAAGTTGGAAAAACAAAGAAAAATTCCAGGGCAACTACAACCCGACTAAAGATCCACAACAAAAATGTTATAGAGACAAGAAGAGAACAGTGGTTTAAACCTGTCCCAAATAAAAAAAATCTCAGGTAATAGAGGAACAGGTAATCCACCAGACTGCATGATGTAATTCATCCCAGCTTGGCAATGGAGGTCTCCAGTCAGCTCCCCACAGCCCACTGACACATTTTGGATTGAAATCCATTATCAAAGTGTCTACAAGTGTATACAGTAATATTTTTACACACAATCTCCCATGACTTATCTAAATTGAATTATAAAAGACTTGAGATTTTTTTTCAATCAGAGAAGATGTCTTCTTTTGGGTGTAACTCACTCAAACACAGCACAGTGTTTTTTTAGCCAGCTAAGCTTTATCATAGTACTGTCTCTGCCCTCATATACAATATATACTGCAGTGTAAGGAGATACTTGCATGATAAACAATTCTAAGTAAGTGCATCTCACTTCATATTTTAACAAATATACACAGGAGCTTGATTGCAGATTGTAGTTGCTAGTGTCTGACCCTGATAAACAGATTAAAGATCCCTGGGGGTATATTTACTAATGTGAGAGTTTTTAGAAATGGAGAAGTTGCTTATAGCAACCAATGAGATTCTACTAAACATTTATCTAGCACCATCTAAAATAATAATATCTAGAATCTGATTGGTTGCTATGGGCAACATTTCCAATTCTAAAAACTCTCACTTTAGTAGATACACCCCCTGGTTTCTTTTACAGCCTTCCCTCCAAATCCAACTACTTACAACTCTCATTAATGGCGACTATGACAATACAGTTATAGCTTACACCCACTCCATGCATGGAGTTGAGCACCTGTATTTCTTTATGTGTATATATCAATTGTCTCCACAGGGAGCACCTCCAATTATTTATATACTGTATATGTTCAGGGTGTGCAATCTGAGGCCCATTTTCTATATGAATCCAATCAGTGCATTGCTTTGCACACCTGGAAAACCTGAGACATTTTCCACTTAGACTAGCACCCCTACTACATTGGTTTAGAGCATGAAGTCTGGCATTGTAATATGCACATCAGTCAGAGGCACAATATAGGTAAGTCCTTCAAATATTTAGACTGTATAGTGCAGCTTTGGTTCATTTTGGGGCGTGGGTCCCCCTGGATTGGTTTGGTTGAGCTGCCTCAGTGCACCGCAGTATAACACATTTTTCCTTCAACACATTTTAACGTTTTACTGTCTGTTTTTTATATATGTATTTCACTTTTTTATTTGTATTCTTTACATGCAGCTGCGGCTGCTCTGAACTATTTCTTTTACACATTATCTTTCTTATTAGAGCGGTGTCTTGGGGTGGCTTAGCTGGGCTAGTTTGGGGGTGTCCTGTGCTCTGTATTTGAACCCTAGTATGTTAGGGACCTACCCGACAAAGGTTACCCGGATGTTATGGGTAGGCCCATAACCTTGGCCAAGATTATGCCAAAAACCTCTATTCAGTGCAAAAAAATATTTATTAATATACAATCAGTTAATTTGGAGTTGAGCACCTGTATTTTTTTGTGTATATACCCACTCCATTCTCTCTGCTGTGTGAAATGACACCTGAAGTTACAAGGGAGTGACTTTAATGCAACCTAAAACATGCCAAATCCTAGATTAGTGGGAAAATAAAATGTTACCTTGTTTTGAGAACCATAGCTGTTGGAAGGACCCAAACTGGCACTTGTTTCTATTCATATGTCCCAAATTTGGTTCTTTTGGAAACCTATAAATCCAAACTGCTCATCACTAATGAATAACAGATATATTCCAATTCAACTTCCCCAAAAGTTTAGCTACACACTCTACTTTTGTAGTAGAGTATTGTGGTGGAGGAAGTTATAGCATGTGCTTGCTCTGAGCACCATGGCTCCTCGATATGCCACTTAAAATACCTAGGTATTAGAAAAATTGGGAACCTGGAATGGCAACTTTGCCACTCTAGTAAATAAGCATAGCAAACACTAATACATTATTTTAAAATATAAAATGTAATTACATATAAAACTCCATTATGTCCTCTTTTACAATTTATTTGCAAGTATATCTTTTTCCCTGATTAATCCAGTGGGAATAAACTAATAATAATACAAAAATATTATATAATGACATCATGTGTTCTGTACAAATTCTTGACTGTAAACTGAATAGAATCATATAAGTCTTCTACCATCAGCCAGTCAGATATGGTTTTCCATTTGACAGCCAACCACAAGCTGCTAAAATATGCACAACTCACAGGCACAAAAACACTAATGTGCGGAGTGATGTTAATGTACCATGAGTACCTAGAACAAACAGCATAAAATTCCCCATCACACTGCAAATAGGCCAGCAAAAAGATACTTACTGCACATCATACATGTAATAACAATGCAGAGATCTTGGTTGCTTACATTACATTTGCAAATATATGGTAAGCCACCAGCCACGGCAAAATGTCTCTGTTCTGGTGGTCACTACCCTACATGTTATTAACTACTTTGGGTCATATATTTCTGTATTTCTAAATTGAGAGCTAACTTACCTGGAGGCACCACAAGTTCCTACAATACAGCACTACAAGGATCAGCATGCCCTCCAACAACTGCTCCCATTCATGCCCACAAGACAAAGATATACAGAATGGAAATTGTTCAATTCAATTTATAAGCCCTTCACAAGTGCATGTAAGAGAGTAATTAATCTAGAAAATGTTTACTACATCATTTACTGCATAATATTTTTTTGCTTTGTGCATAGTCAACCTATTCTAATTTGCACACATTTTGCACATATCAAACCATTTAAGCAGAGAGGCAGAACGGTGGTGAGAAGGGGTAAAGCATGTTCATGCAAACGCAAGGGTGTGTTCATGCAAACGCAAGGGTGTGTTCATGCAAACGCAAGGGTGTGTACATGCAAATGCAAGGGAGTGTTCATGCAAACGCAAGGGTGTGTTCATGCAAATGCAAGGGTGTGTTCATGCAAACGCAAGGGTGTGTTCATGCAAATGCAAGGGTGTGTTCATGCAAACGCAAGGGTGTGTTCATGCAAACGCAAGGGTGTGTTCATGCAAACACAGATCATGTAGGTCCACGATTATACACATATATATTTTGAACTTGCTACAGGGCAGGTGCAAGTCTACACTGTTGATAAAAAACCCTTATGGTGTATGTACAGTATTATGAGATGTATACATTCTGCATATGTGTGGAAATATGATACATTTACTTGCAGTCTTTTTTAAGTCAGTTATGTTTATTTTGCTACCAACAGCTTCCGCCATAGCTATGGATTAGGACAGCACCAAAAAATCCTGACTTCTGTCCGTCTACCACAACAAGTTGTGAGAATTCACTATTTCCACACAAAATCACCACTGCTTCACAATGGGTACCATAAGAAATGAGTCAGAGAAAACCAAGTGACAATTTCCACTTGTCCTGCATTTTTAAGACGACATATACACAGCAATACGGTATGTACAAAAAATTCTGTATAGGTTAAAGTGCCTTTTAAAATGTGTGTCATGAAGTGGTCAAATCCTGTTTATAAAGTGCCTACAGCTAGGCTAATGCATTAGGTAAGGGCAGTAAGTGCTACTAGTCATTTGTCAAAAATACTAACACCAAATGAAGTTTGTAATTAAAATGAAACAAGCATACATTACGTATAAAAAAGTAACAAAAGAATGATCTCTCAATCTGAACAATATTAAAAATGCACGTCAGAAAACGTATAAAGACAAAACATTGCTGTATAAACAGGAAATATCTTCTAAAGTTGGCTTTAATTAATGGAAATATACATAGTTTTATATTTACCACCAAAAAAAATCCATATTTCTAACAGTTCTCTGTGAAAGCAAAGAACTGAAATAGGTCTTTTTAATAGCAAAACATACAGTAGTTCTGTTTACAAGCTTGCTAGGTTCTTAATCAAGCACAAATGGTACAGACGTAGGAAATATGGGTATGTATTTATTATAGTGACATTTGAAATGATTCAGCGATAAGAGAAATCTGACAATTAACTGCAGTGACTCGGAACTGGCAAGTCTCCCGGATTCTGTACAATGTCGGTGCAATCTAAGAAGTAAGTTGCTATTTTCTTTTCAGTCAACTTTGCTTTGCTTTTTCCCTAGAAACAGTCAGCAATGAAAGTTAAAGAATTAATTTCAAACCTAACATGACCACCATGGACAAGGTTAATTCATTCTTGCTACTGTTTGTTTAACCCCTTAATGATTAGATAGTTTGTTCAACTAGATACAAGCTTTAAAAGAATTCAAACCAAAAACTACACATATTGCTTTGGGTGGAATTCAGTATGATAAGATACAAGTCCAATATTATCACAGTATGAATCATTGTGAAGCATTAATTGCCCAGCAATGTGATGCCTCTCCCACTTCCTGTTGACACAATGAACAGGTCAAAAATATGTCATTGTCGATAGTGTGAATGTCAATATCTCATTCTGAACATGTCGACATCATGAATATTGACATTCAGATTAAGACCCTGTCAATTTTATGGTGTCGACATAATAAATGTTGACATTCTGAATGCTGATATATGATGCCACACCCACTTATGTACATATGTGGACTTTTCCATATTGTTGACATTGTTCTCTTTACCATTAGAGAGGCATAACATGGGTCTGAATAGTCAAACATTGGTCGAGTACAGTAAGGTCATGTCCTTGTAATTGTGGCACATTTAAACAGCTACAGTAAGCACCTATATAGTCTTCTATGAGAAGTATCCTGTGCTAGTGCTGAAGGGTTGGTGCAATGATATGCAATAATGATGATGATGATGATGATGATGATGATGATCATAAGTGCTAACTAGCTTCTTCTTATTGGCTGATTGTGCATTGACCATTCCATATGATTTTTCTTTTCGTCATTTTGTGGTGGCTATATAAATACTCTGCTTCTACTGTCATTACTTAATTGACTATTCCATGTGGAATAAAACATCAGATAATTAAATTTTATTTTTCAGTTTGTATTTGCTTTTGATAATATTTTATGTATAGAACATGCAACTTTCTCATTTATAAAATAACTGTTAAGACAATATTCTCTCTTCTGTGTCACATTTCAATGCTATCCCTGTGCCTCCTCTACAACATCTCAAAAATATCTCTGTGCCTCCTCTACAACATCTCTATGTGATCTCTGTGACTCCTCTACAACATCTCTATGTGATCTCTGTGCCTCCTCTACAACATCTCTATGCTATCTCTGTGCCTCCTCTACAACATATCTATGCTATCTCTGTGCCTCCTCTACAACATATCTATGTGATCTCTGTGCCTCCCCTACAACATCTCTATGCTATCTCTGTGCCTCCTCTACAACATCTTTACGCTATATCTGTGCCTCCTCTACAACATCTTTATGCTATATCTGTGCCTCCTCTACAACATCTCTATGCTATCTCTGTTCCTCCTCTACAACATCTCTATGCTATCTCTGTGCCTCCTCTACAACACCTCTATGCTATCTCTGTGCCTCTTCTACAACATATCTATGCTATCTCTGTGCCTCCTCTACAACATATCTATGTGATCTCTGTGCCTCCCCTACAACATCTCTATGCTATCTCTGTGCCTCCTCTACAGCATCTTTACGCTATATCTGTGCCTCCTCTACAACATCACTATTCTATCTCTGTGCCTCCTCTACAACATCTCTATGCTATTACAAGGCATTTTTGTTGTTCTTTTTATATGCCTGGAGCAAATGCTAATGTATTTGAGCAGGTTGCGTCTTTGGATGCATCCACTTGGACACACACACCAATTTTTTATTGAACTTACTTATTTTCCTAAGTACATTACAAGCCCTTACAGTATGTATCCACCTCTAAAGGAGCCGCCATACCTGTATGTTCTCACCAAGTCCTAAAATTGAACAGTCTCTAAACTAAAAAGACAAATAATCCATACAAACTTTCATTTCCTTCTTTCCATAAAAGAAAATGTAATCCAACATGAAACAACCATATGAGGAAAAGTGATCACTATATTACTGTGTCCATACCAATTAAAGAGTTATTTAGTAATGGATGGTCCAAATCAAGTGCACTTCATTATCTGATCATCAGCATACCTCTCAACTATCCCGAATCCAGCAGGAAAGTCCTTATATGTTGGCTCTGTTCCACTGTCATGATCAGAACTGCTTTATACCAGTCACTGGATACAGTGGTGTAAGTTCATCCCAGACGCCCAGAGGCAAGTTATAATTTGGTGCCCCCCATCACAGCCGCTAACACTGTAATGTAGAAAATCCCATGCAGACAGGCTATAGATAGATGTAGGCAGCAGCTGATGGTCTGACATGGAGCTCTCCAATAGTGTATGATGGCTTCTCAGGTCCCGGGAATGGGTGCCATGTATTGGACGGCCATGACTGTACACCCCGGGTACATAGTTACAGCCCTAAGTGGGGTGAATATGTTGTGGACAATGGAGGAGGTGCCCCTTCAAAGATGGAGCCCGGTGGCAGGTGCGTCCATTGTCTCCCATAGTTCTGCCCCTGACTGGATGGTGGGGAGGTATATACTTAATTGCCATGCACACCTGCCACTTCGGTATGCAGCAATTAACAGGATACAGGAGGGGGACTGGTAGCAGAAAAGAAGATGCCAATCATTTAACTACACCCCCTCAGTAATACATATATTCCCTCTATGTGACATGCCCACACTTCTATGAATTAGGAAATTCCACCATCTCCATATGAAAGAAGACTCTTCCTCAGTTCAGTCTGGGGCATTCAGAGTTGTGTAAATGCCATTTCATAGAGAAAAGACATGAAATAATTTCAGAGAAGCAATTTTTGATGCTTTAAATCAGGTGAATGGTTATATTCAAACAACCATCATTGTACAAAAGCAAAGATAAATTACAAATGAAGAACACTGAAGAAAGCTGGCAGTATCCTCAGGATTGGGCGCAACAGAAAACTCAACCAAACATCACACTTTAATATGTTCCAGAGAAAATGTGAAGACTTGAAAGGCTACATGTAGGGAATTACAGGTCTTTGTTAACAGGAAAATGTTAAAGTTCATGAATCCTAAACAAGGTTGTCATGGAAGGATAGCCAGGAGAAATCCCTTTAGGACTAACAACAAAACTATAGTACAGTTTAGGTTTCCTAATTTACATAAACAAGTTATAACTTTTTTCTACAAGAGCTGGAGAGATGAGATGGATTTGTTTGGTCTCAACACCATCCTAGGTCTGACAAATGCCAACATTTATTTACAAGAATATCCTGTTGACTGTCAAGGATTATGGTTGAGAGGTTATGATTTGGGTTTGCTTTGCAGTCAAGTGCATAGGCACTTCACAGTCATTGAGTCTATTATGTACTCCTCATTATAGCAGAATATTCTAGATGAAATTTGGCTAAAATTGGATCGTAAGGACACTAACAAATCTGTAAACTAAATATATGATAGAGAAAAGAATGACAGTTGTCACACATCTGGGTCTTAAGCCAGTTAACGGGACCAGCTGTATCACATCACTGCTCTCTGGGCCCTCTCTGGTTGCTTCTGGCATTCCTGAGACCTGAATTGACACTATTGCTGCATGCCTGGTGTTTACCCTCCTATTAGTTCCTGCAGTAGTGGAGCATGGATGTGGCCATCTTGACTTAGTCCACATGACTACAATCTGCCAACTGGATTCCAGCAGTTGCACTTACATGACGTGGTTAGCCAATGGGCACTGGAAGCACAATATTTAAAACATCTCCTGTGCCCAGCTAATTGCAAGAACAATTTTCTACTCCATGAGTAGTCTCCGTGCTGCAGTGGCTCCCAGCTCTGTTCCAGTATCTGACTCAGCTACAAGTGTTCTGCAATTACAAAGTGTATCTGTATCTGAATCAGCTTCAAGTGTCATGCATTTTAGTGCTCACTGATTTTAGTACTAGCTACCTGCATACAGTCAGGTACATAAATATTGGGACATTGATGGAATTTTCATATTTTGGCCTCTATTCACCACCACAATGGCTTTGAAATTAAACAAACAAGATGTGCTTTAACTGCAGACTTTCAGACTTAATTTGTGGGTAATTACATCCAAATCAGTTGAACGGTGTAGGAATTACAACGGTTTCTATATGTGCCTCCCATTTTTTAAGGGGCCAAAAGTAATGGGACAAACTAAACAATCCTAAATCTAACTTTCACTTTTTTATACTTTGTTGCAAATCCTTTGCAGGCAATTACAGCCTGAAGTCTGGAAAGCATAGACATCACCAGACGCTGGGTTTCATCCCTGGTGATGCTCTGCCAGGCCTCTACTGCAAATGTCTTCAGTTCCTGCTTGTTCTTGGGGCATTTTCCCTTCAGTTTTGTCTTCATCAAGTGAAATGCATGCTCAATCGGATTCATGTCAGGGGATTGACTTGGCCATTGCATAACATTCCACTTTTTAGCCTTAAAAAACTCTTTGGTTGCTTTTGCAGTATGCTTCGGGTCATTGTCCATCTGCACTGTGAAGCGCCGTCCAATGAGTTCTGAAGCATTTGACTGAATATGAGCTTATAATATTGCCTGAAACACTTTAGAATTCATTCTGCTGCTTTTGTCAGCAGTCATATCATCAATAAATACAAGGGAAAATACCTACCAACATTTGGAAGGAAGAAGATGGACATTGTACGTCCCTTTTGCACATCATTTTGGGGGCATGGTTACGCATTATGCATATGGTTCTCGTTATGCTGGGGGTATGCCCATTGCTTCCCAAGCTGCTGGGCTACCCATAACCTTTCTCAGCAGTGTTTGGATGCTATGAAGAGCAGCTGTAAGAGATAGTGCTCTCACACAATTTCAGGACACTGAACCCATGGGTTGGATAGCGCCCAAAAAGTGTGACTGTTCTAACAATATTGGGATGGTCTGGGGGTATAAAGTTGATAAAGGTGCTTCTAATAGCCACTGAATCATGGGGTGTACCTTTTCACACATGACTCCATCATGTTGCTTTTTAATATTAATATTAAATAATGACAAATTAGGGGAGGACTAAATATTTGCTAAATGCTGTTAGGAAGATGTACTAAGCCTTGGAGAGTGATAAAGTACCAACTAATCAGATCCTAACTGTCACTTTTCCGGGCTGTATTTGAAAAATGACAGGAGCTGATTGGTTGGCACTTTCTCATTTTCCACTTTATCCCACTTTAAGGCTTAGTACATCTCCCTCTGTATGTCCTAATTTAATGATAATAATGATTGTGTAAGGCTGACCCATCTCTTCTATGAGAAAACCTCCATGATGCTCACTACAAGTGAGACGGGACAGCCTTAGGAGAGGAGGATCTGAGCTCGGGATACTGTAAGTACGGGAGTCGTAAGGGGTGGCATTGGGACAGAGCTGTGACAAGGAGGGGGTGGGGCTAGAAAACAGCAGAGAGGGGGCAAATCTGGTTGGAATGAAAATCTGTATGAGAGCAAATGACAATCGACCATTTGCTCCCAAATGCCAGAAATCAGACAAAAACGGATTTAACCAATTTGTCTAAATTACAATTTTTGTCTGTTTTTTGGTGTTTGGAAACAAATGATCAAAATCCATTTGCTCCCATACAGATTTCCATTCCAACCAGCCAGATTGAACAGATAAACATATAGTGTGTATCTAGCTTTAGATTTCCTAACCTATGCAATCAATAAATGTATTTAATATTTTTTTAAGCTTTATGAGTGAGTTAATACACAATAATTGCTGCATAATTAAAAAAAAATTTCATATAGCAACAACATAGAAGGCCAGATAACATAACTATGATGAGTATGCTATATCTAGCCCCGTCTGATGCAGTTAAACCACTATCATTGAATGTTAATTGTTAGCTAACATGAAAGATGTTGGGAAAATGATTGGGGTCTGGCTGTACATAGATCACTAGCATGGCTGCTTCCATGTGTAATCTACAGACAATGTAAGTGCTGTATAAGCAATCTACTCCTTCTTAGGGTATTAGTAATAAACCATACTGAGATATCTTTACCAATACAAGTCTATTTTCCTTTACCTTATAGTAAGGCACCTATTTGTTGATGCTTTTATAAAGTAATTACTATATATCAGCAAAGCAACAAACCTTAAACATAGCTATAATAAACTTCATGATAAATAAATACTCAGACAGCTACATTTGTGAATAAGGTTACAGGTTTTATTCAATTAAGATAATAATCACGTTGGCCAGGAAAGCATTGGAATCAGCTTCAATCAACTACCACACGAAATAAACTGGTTACAACGATAAGAGAGCCCCACTGGTTCAAGCTGAGCTTCGGAGTCCCACCTCTCCTTAACTGGCATAGAACTGAGGACCTGATTCAGACCGGCTAAGATGTGTTGACTCGTCACTGCCGATGGTTCGCATTGTGTGCATGCGTACGCATCGCAATGCATGTGCGCAAACTACTTCGAGAGATCGGGAAGCGTTTGCTCACTGCGCATAGACTGCCCAGCAAAGTGAGTGACAGGAGAAGCCATTTGTGGGTGGTGACAGGGGTTGGCCACTAGAAACAGGGGAGTGGAGGTGCGAACGCAGGCGTGCCTGAGCATCTCAATGTCATTTAAGAGGCTTGCATAATTTAGAGACAGCATCAGAGTACAGGTCACCTGGCTGGTTTTTACACTGAAGTGCTCACAGTGCTTGTGGTAGTGTATGGTCAGCCACAAGTGCTGCGATCGCATCTGATGGTACCCGATGTTCTGACTGTTGCATACACTTCCTGGAGATGACGTGCGCAAGTGGGCGTCTTAAGACAGGCTGGTGGGCATCTGCATACACAAAGCGATCACATGCCTAGACATACAGTAGTGGGCATGCTGATGCCTTGCCGTGTGAATGTCTGCCTTCCCAAATTGGCATACGCATCCTGTGAGCGAGCGTATCTAGCGAGCAGGTCTGAATGAACTCCTGAAACCTCCCAAAAAGGAGATACTGTAACTGGGTTCCCCTGCAAAGGCAGGATTAACTAGCTGACACATCAAAGAAGACATACCAGAGAGCTACCTATTGCGCCCACATGTGTCCGCTCATAACAATGTTTCCCTGGGCATGCTAAATCTCCTCTGTTAAAGCAAAAGTTAGAAGCAACTCATCAATGATTCCAACAAACAGAACAAAAAAATTAGTGTTGAGCAGGGGGGAATCCTAGTCCCTTGCTATTAGTTACCATCATTAAGCACACTTACATTCACCCTATACTATGTCTAACTCTTCATTGCCTGCATTTCCATTAACACACCCTCCTTAAACAAAGTTTACATGAGAATGCCCCATTGTAGTCCAGTATTGCCTAATCAGTCATAAGTTTATATGTGATGGAGATGCGTACTACACTGCATTGCCCATACTTGTGTATGCTCAGCTGCGAAGCAGACAGAAACATGTAAGATACACTTTGCAAACAGGTGTACATTCAACTGTAAATCAGGCACTATGTGATTTTTTTTACCTTTTTGGGAAACACTGCTCTGGATTACTGTCTATGAAACGGATATGGTGAGTTCGCTAGAGCCACCAAACCTATTGCATACTCAGGTGCAAGGCTTCAGTAGAAAGTTAGTGTATTAAGAAATGTTTTAAATGGATTGCTGTGATAACTGTTTTGTCCCAAATTTACATGGTTACATATCAGCCTTCAAGGGGTTGGGCATGAAATGTCGGTGCTCAGGATCCTAGTGCTCAGAATCCGGACACCAGCATCCTGACAGTGAACACCTTTATGTAAGTATCCTAACCCTACCCCTAAACTTAACCCCACAGCCTATATCTAACCTGTCCCCACCACATAAATCTAACCCCCTCCCCAGTGCCTAACCCTCCCCCTAGTACCTAACCCTAGCCCCTGACCTTCCCCACAACATAAATCTAACCCCCATAGCCTAACCCTCTTCCCAGTGCCTAACCCTCCCCCTAGTACCTAACCCTAGCCCCTAACATTCCCCACAACCTAAATCTAACCCCCGTAGTCTCCCCTCTCCCAAGTGCCTAACCCTCCCCCTAGTACCTAACCCTAGCCCCTAACCTTCCCCACAACCTAAGTCTAACCCCTGTAGCCTAACCCTCTCCCCAGTGCCTAACCCTCCCCCTAATACCTAACCCTAGCCCCTAACCTTCCCCACAACCTAAATCTAACCCCCATAGCCTACCCTCTCCCCAGTGCCTAACCCTCCCCCTAGTACCTAACCCTAGCCCCTAACCTTCCCCACAACCTAAATCTAACCCCCATAGCCTACCCTCTCCCCAGTGCCTAACCCTCCCCCTAGTACCTAACCCTAGCCCCTAATTTTCCCCACAACCTAAGTCTAACCCCTGTAGCCTATACCTAACCCATCCCCACAACATAAATCTAACCCTCTCCCCAGTGCCTAACCCTCCCTCTAGTGCCTAACCCTAGCCCCTAACCTTCTCCACAACCTAAATCTAACTCCCGTAGCCTAACCCTCTCCCCAGTGCCTAACCCTCCCTCTAGTACCTGATCTTAGCCCCTAACCTTCCCCCTAACCCCAATACTTACCAATGGGATGCCGGTGGTCAGGATGCTGGTGCCTGAGTTCTGTCTGGTATTGGGATATCGCCACTGGCATTCTGAGCTCCGACAACCCGACAGCTGTGATTTAAACTATATCTTCCTTCAACATCCCATCATCTTCCCCAGTGAAGTGTTTGGTCATGTGGCTTGATGATGCAAAACATAGGAATTGAAAGGGTGTGCTGCCATGATGATGCAATCTGTGGCACCACTCACGCCATGTTTTTTGGTGGAACCTTAATAATGCAATTTTTGGTGGATTTGCAATAATGCAAATTCTGGATAATAACTAAGCAGGCTAAATCCTTAGTCAGTATTATGACAGCAGAGACCAGAGTCCAGGGTAAACGGTCATATGTTATGGAAGAGATTAAAGATAATTATTATTGTTTATACAAAATTATTTTACATGAAGTCAAAGGAAACTAGAATGTTAATTACCCGTATATAATGCATAGTAATAAATAGAATATCTTCTAATATTTGGCAAACTGTACATTACATATTAAGCTAAGTTTAGTCATACAGCACGTGAGGAAATATAAGCGATATATATATATATATATATATATATACACAGTATATATACATATATACATATATATACATCACACATTATGTTTCCTCTTGAGATTTAGAATATAGCAAAGTCATTTACATTTAAATAGTTTGTGATATTAGTAACTGAACTCTTCTTGGTAAATTATTACTTGGAAATGATGCCTTCTCTATATTACTGTCTGTCATAGTAAATAAAATAATCATTTTATCATTCACTCTGGCTTAAATTGTTTTATTACATGTATTGACAACATAGAAATCTGTCACAAATCAGTACTTGGGAGTTGATATTTGGAACATTCTTCTAAGATTAACTGCAACAAAATATATCTATTTAATACTTTAAAATGTATCAAGTCAAGTGGGCTTTTCATAGCATCATTCGCCATTTACACAGGGAAAAAGAGTTTTTATGTTCCAGTAACCCATGAACAGCACAATCTTAATTCTTATGCTGTTGGGAGAACTGTGTTTTTTAACTTTATAGACTGATGTCAGTCTACATTTCTACACCATGTAAATGGAGGAAAGAACATAGCTACTATAAAGACACAGAGACATATTGGCGAGTAAAATGGTCAACTTTATTTAATTTGTTATTGGAAGTAAGGAGAAAGTATGGTGGTGAAGAAATAATCTCCCTACGCAAAGTATAGCCATTTTGCCCAAAATAATACACCAAATGGTGTAAATGGGGCCAACTGTGAGCCCATTACCTACAACTCAAGGCTTAGATTTAATAACCAATAATGCAAGGCTTAGGTGGGGACCAACTGCCAGCTCATTACCAAAAGCTCAATGTATCTAAACTCTCATGCCAATAACATACAAGAGGTCTACCAGGACTGGTGGTGTCACAAGGTATATTACAGTATGAGAAGCGCTTGACGAAACAAAAATAATATATGACTGTATGTTGTCATGTAGAAATTAAATGAGTTGGAAGTGCCTGCAGATCCAATTTGAAACAATCAAAATAAAATATTCAAAATAAAATATAATAAAATGTATCAAAAGAACAAAAATAACAAGAAATGAATATAAATGAATATAAATAAATGAAACTGATAAATAATAAATACAAATCCATAAAAATAAATGAAATAAATTGATCAGTGCAATAAATGTTTATGCTCTTTTTTGGGGGTATTGGGTACCCGCTGCTGAAGTGCAATGCATGCGGGTGACTTTCCCTATCTTACCCTGAGATGCTGAGTTCTGCCTGGATTGTCCTCTGATGCCGGTAAAGACTTCGGCGCTCGGTGCTGTATGGACACTTGCACTTGTACTGTGTCTTAAATTCGGGGATGGCAGCTTACTCTGGCTTGCTCCCGTTTTGAATGCGAGGATAGTGGCTTGTTCCGGCCTGCTCCGGTCTCTGTCTTGCATACGGCGTGCTTTCTGGACGATAGCTCTATTTAGGAAAGGGCCGTCGGTTTGTCTGTAGTAAGGGTGTCACAGGGTAGTATTAGCCAAAAGCCATGTGTTGATGGGGAGAGCACCTCTGGACCTACAACAAGACAGCCAATGTTACCATTCTTTCCTGCAAAACAATAAAGCCGACTTTCACAATAAGCAGGTGGGAGGATGGGAAATTCCAAAGAGGCCAGAGACCTCCCAACCAGGAAATCACTATTATAATCCAGCAACAGAGCCCCAAAACTAAGGGGTCTATTTACGAAGCTGTGTTAGGAGATAAAGTGAATGGTGATAAGGTGCCAGCCAATCAGTTCCTAACTGGCATTTTTCAAACACATCCTGTGACATAGCAGTTAGGAGCTGATTGGCTGGTACCTTATCACATTTCACTTTATCTCTTAATACAGCTTAGTAAATAGACCCCTTAATCCTTTAACTATAGGACTAAACAAGCAGACCATAAAAAGGGGACACCCATTACATTTTTAACCTAAATGTATTCTGAAATAGTTTAATACTTTAAACTCTGACAGGCATATAAATTGCTTTCTGTCTTCCTTCCCTGCTTGCAGGATGTTGCCATGTATATGTGAGTGTCTGTTACATTATTTTTATTTAAAGATACTATAACATCACAAAAGTAATTACATACTGTTGGTAACATTTAGATTTTGTGGCATGTTGCACACGAAATGTGCAAAAAAATGATGTTGCAAAATTATAATCTTATGGTGTATATCAAGTTACATGTATCTGAAATATGTCCAAATCAAAACATAGCAGTATTAGGGAAGCAATCGGGAAGCCGACTGCCTAAATACCGGCAGCCGGCTTCCCGACTGTCATATCCCGGCAAGGGTGAAATGCCGGGCATCTAGATGTAGACGCCCGCATTTCCCTGACGCCGGGAGACCGGCGCCCGGCATCCCAATCGTAGTGATGCCAGGCGCTGCGAGCGGACAGCCGCGGGGGGGGTTAGGTTTAGGGCTCCCGGGGGGGACTTAGGGTCAGGCACCGCCCCGGGAGGGTTAGGGTTAGGCTAGGGGGAGGGAGGGTTAGGGTTAGGCACCCCCGGGGGGGACTTAGGGTTAGGCACCCACCCCGGGGGACTTAGGTTTAGGCAGCGGGGAAGGGGGTGGTTAGGGTTAGGTACCTAGAGGGGGGATTAGGGTTAGGCACTTGGGGGGGAAGTTAGGGTTAGGCACCCCTAAGGAGGGTTAGGGTTAGGGGCGTTAGGTTAGTAGATACTCACCTATCCACGATCAGGATTTCCAGCGCTGTCAGGCTTCCGCTGCTTGGAACTCTGCTGATGTCGGGCTGCCGCTGACGGGAATCGAACCACCAGCCATGCGACCGGCGGTATTTCATACCCATTCCCAGTATTATAAGTTAGTCATACAAATGTGATTAGACATTCAGAATAACAGTGATAGTTATAAATCCAAAAGTTGTGTTTTCCTATTTGTACACATTATTGATAATAAGTAAGAGTCATAAACACCAGAGAGAATAATGTTTGGACATTGTTATTAATAAATACAAAGTTGCAATGTCATTGTTAAATGTAATTAAAACAATACGACCAAATGTAATAGGGTGAGAGTTTAGAAAATGGGAGAGTTTAGCAGTAACCTCTCAAACTACTACATTGGTCGAGTTGTTTTTTCAAAATGGGAAACTATCTTTATATCGTGAGAGTTTTCAGAGTCAGACAAAGATACGAGTTTGCCTGTTCTCAGACTCTATTACATTGACCATGTTTAATCTCACATTTTCTAAACTTCCATCCTATTACATTTGGCCCCACATTTTTTGTGTACCACTTTGTAAATCCAATGGGATTTAATCATATTTTATATGTTGACTATATGGGTCTGTTCTCCATAATATCAGAGAGGAGTGGAGGTCCAAGTATCAAGTGCAGGGGATGTGGTGCCATGATTCACAATGATGCATCTCTCGACATTACACAATGGGCCTGATTCAGATACACTCACTAAGATGCATACTCTCGCTGCTGCCGATGGTATACATTGCGCGCATGCATATGCATCACAGTGCGCATGTGCATACCTTAGCAAAAGTTCACAATGCATTCGCTCGCTGCGCACAGACAGTGGACCAGAGTGAGTGACAGAGGAAGCCGTTAGAAAGTGGTAACAGGGGCTGGCCATTAAAAATGGGGGAGTGGAGGTGCAAAGGCAGGCGTGCCTGAGCATCTCAGTGGCGTGTTAGAGGTGTGCATAGTTATAAGTCAGCGGGCTTGTTTTTACACTGAAGTGCTCGCAGTGCTTGCAGCAGGGTATAGTCAACCTCAAGCACTGCGATAGCATCCGATGTTACACGATGTACCGATGGTTACATACACTTCCTGGACATGACGTGCACAAGTGGGCATCTTAAAACAGGCTGGTGGGTGTCTGCATACACTGTGTGATCGCTCTCTAAGAAATACTGGGCGTGCTAATGCATTGTGAGCAATCGCATCTAGAGAGCAGCTCAGAATCAGGCCCAATGTGCGTGTGGCCATTTTGATGCAACTTACTATATATCAGATCATCAATCCCCCATTGCTGCAACCTAAATAGTGTAGTTGTCAAATTTGGGAAGGTGGCCTTCTCATTATTGATGTTCCCTAAGAGTAAGAAAATACAGTATACAGGGGTGTGCTAAAGTGATGCATACATGCACTGATACTTGTACATCCCATTTACACCTCTCCAGACATAGACACAATTTGGTACACATGCACAAAACAGAATGTAAGCTCTCACGAGCAGGGCCCTCTTCCCTCATGTGCTTTTCCTAACTTATGCTTTCTTCAACCCTTTACTCCCCACAAGGGCACCTAACACTTGACTGCTGAATTTCTGCTGCTTATTTTGAGTGTTATAAATGCTGATTCATCATAGTGCATAAACCATGTTTTCGTCCTGCATTGTATTGTACTGTAAGTCATTGGTTTGATGTTCACTCATCTGTTTATGTACTTTGCAGAACACTTGTGGTGCCATATAAATAAAGGATAATAATAACAATAATGTAACCCCTACACATTCTCAGAAGATGGGTACATACTGTGTAGATTGTAGGGTTACTATACATCCAGTACCCATAATGGCTGCACCAATGGAAATATTTACCCTCTGAGTGCAGCTTATTAGGTGTTATCAGGCACTATTCTTCCAGTTATATCTCTGAAACACAGTCAAAATAGAGTATTTCATTAGTACATTTATGCCAACCACAGAAGACCTGTTTGCACACTCACACAATTAAAACCAGCTGTGTGAGTTACTACTGGCTACTTCTACTGCAACATTTTCTGTGTGAAGATTTATTGAAATAAAGAAAATGGATATACTGTACAATCGTAACAGTAAAAAGCTGTTATGAGATCCCATCAGTATTCAGCATGACAGGTAGAGATATTCCACTGCATTAATGTAAAAGGTCTATGAAGCTCTCATGCAGATTCTGAGTTCTGTGTATCATTCATGATGAATACTAATAGTATCAAAAAGTCATTTCAAAGATTACATTCAGGAGACTGAGTAAAGGAAAGTTTCGAGAAGTAGTTGCACTATATTAAAATTTGTATCTCGAGTCATCCATATGGAAAATGATTTAAAGTATAGTTCAGCTACATTTCAGGCACAGTTATTTTTTAATTAGGTTAGATGCTTTTCTGATATAAAATAAACATAGTAAAATCAAATTCTTCTGAAGCATTTCAATGATTTTTATCATTTTTATTTTTTATATCATATATTTATAAATCACCAGTTATACTTTATAGCTCTAACTAAGTGAGTGATTATAGCTAGTGACAATAATATAGAAAATGACTTATATTTATTAGCCTGTACAGGTGACAGATCTCTGCTGATGTTTCTACATCTTTTAGATAGATATGAGTGGTTTGGATTCCTTGGAATCTGAACCTGCCTGAACATCAGGAATCCGAGTAAATCTGAGTGGTGGTTTTGTCTTCTTGTCTGACTCGGATTCCACTTTGAGACAAAATGTCATCCTCGTTGCGTCAGATTCTCGCGGTTTTTGGATTCTATATATGGTGCTGTGGATGGTGCTCTGTGCCATTTGCTTGTCAGGCACTCTTATGTATGCTGTGCTGTACTTTGCTGTAGTGTATATAGGCTGTGCTGTGTCCAGACTCACAAGTGGCTGTGCTGCTCTTAGACAATGTGTATAGGGGATGCATGCTGCTGTATGCTGTGCTGTACTCTGCTGTATATAGGCTGTGCCATGTCCATCAGGAAGGAAATCCATGTGCATATACAGTATAAGGCCTGTGACTCAATGCAATATAAATAGAGCTGCAACATAAAAAAAAATAATAATTGCATTGTTTGTACTGTTTGGAGTGCTTTGATCAAGAGCATATATATAAGCCACGCAGTGATCTCTCAATTAAAAAATAGATAATGTTCAGTTTAAAGAAGAGCAACCAAATACTCTTGCTGTCACCAGTCATGATGACGATGCTAGTCTTTCAATGTCATCTACTAAAGCCGATGCACAAGGCATAAAGGATCTAAGTCATGGCATCTAAAGTAGAAAAAAAAACATTATGCAGTGCTAAAGAAAAAACCACATCTAATAAAGGGAAAGTGTGGTGCAGAAAAACATAAAATTGCCAATGTGCCATTCAACACATGCAGTGGCAAGGAAAGACTAAGACCATGGCCTTTATTTATGAGTTGTGGTTCTTTAAGTGTCAGTGAGGCATCTTCCTCTGCCTCTCATGAAGATGTAAGTCCTTATCACTCAGAGTGCAGAAGAGGTGTAAAAAAATTGAAAACCATTAAGGCAGTAGAACAAACTGTGCATTCAGAAACAGAAATGTCACAAATCTCTGAGGAAAGTCTAAGTTTGTCCACGAGTGTAATGTGTGAGCCTGACCTTTCTAACACTGTTGTACTTGCAGAGAAGCCACCTTCCACCTTTTCTGTTTCCTCTATAAATGTGGGAATGAACAGCATAAATATAGCTGATGACATAGATAATAAGAATGTCACCAAGGAATTGGAAGAGGATGAGGGAGTATTTGTGTAGCTGTCACTGGCACTAATTATGATTTTGAGGATGTTGTTTCAGTAAGGCAGGCACCATTGGAAGCAGCTCTTGTCATGATAAAAGAAAGGCTATTGTCATGCCTGGGCATAGGACCAATAGATGCACCTCCTATGTGTGGAATTATACTTATCCAAATTCTGCCAACAATTGCCAAGGCATCTGTAGTGTTTGTAAAACCACAGTTAGTGGAGGTAGAGATATTAACCATCTAGGAACTTCTTTCCTGTTATGTCATTTTCAGCAAACTCTTGAACATTTTTGTCAACATCAGAAACTGGTGCTAAAAAAATAACAATAAGCATTCCAGCATCAACTAGCTACCTTCTATCAAGTTCAACTAGATCCCAGCACCTGCAATCTTTACCACTAACAACGTCATACACAATGTCCACAGTAATGATTGGAGGTAGTCCTGCATCCAGTTTGTTAAGGCTAGGTGACTCCTCCTCTATACAGGATTCCTCAGAATAATTATTCAGTGCTAGGCCTGCTACTGGGGATGGATCTTCATCCCAGAAGGAGACCAGGAAGACTAATATTTAAAAAAAACAATTGACTATGAAACAATCATTTGCAAGGGGAAGCAAATATGACAGTGCTGACACAGTCACACTGTGGATCACTGATGCAATCACGGCTATGCTAGTATTAGATCAGCATCCAATTTCCACCATTAATGCATTGGTTTTGCACAGTTAATTGAGCTCCTGTGTCTCCAGTACCAAGTTCCATCTCAGTTCCATTATACCCAAAAAGCCATTCCTTGGCTGTACCAGGACATCAAAAAAACCTAATTATTGGCCTAAAAATGCTAAGGTACCCACTGTCCACTTAACCACAGATATGTGGACAAGAAGTAGTGGGCAAACTAAAGATTACATGACTGTGGCAAACTTGGGCAAAGATTACATGACTGTGGCAAACTAAAGATTACATGACTGTGAGGTGGGTGATTCATCTTTAGCAGCAGCAAACTAACAACAAACAATGCCAGCTCATTCAGTGGCAGGATACTCTTTTATCACTAGCTTCACTAAGAGGCATACCACTGACAACCTCTAATAAAAACGGTATGTTATAGCAAAATGGCTTACCCCAATTGGACTCTCCTTAGGATTTGTGAGTTCTGACAACACTACCAATATTTTTAGAGGATTACAGTTTGGTGAATTCCAACATGTCCCATGTTTTGCTCAGACAATCAACTTGGTGGTACAGGTTTTTTTTTAAAATGACTGGGGCGTGTAGTAGATGCTGTCTGTGGCCCAAAAAATGTTGGGACATTTTCGCCATTCAGCCACAGCATGTAGGCGATTGCAGCAGCTGCAAGAAGAGTTGAATTTTACCTGCCACCAACTGAAGCAAGGGGTGCTAACTAGGTGGAATTTTACCATTTATATATTTCAGCAGATAGATTAACAAAAAAAATCCATCCACAGTTATACAACTAGCCTTGACATTGGAAGAGGAGAGAGAGTGTTCCTTAGTCTAGCGCAGTGGAAAATGCTTTCAGTCTTGTGCAAGGTGCTCAAACCCTCCGGAGTAGCCACCTGTGAAGTAAGTTCTGACACTGCTAGCTTGAGCCAGGTGATTCCTCTAATTAGGCTTTTGTAAATCAGCTTGAGAAATTGAAGGAGGAGATTAAACAAAGTGATTTCACTAAGTATGATGGACTTGTAGATCAAGTTCTTTCTTCTCTTCTCTCTTCGCCAGGATTCAAGTGTTGCCAATATCTTGAAATCGGTATAGTACATTTTGGTGACTGTGCTTGATCTTAGGTTTAATCTGTATGTTGAATCTTTCTTTACAACTGACCTAGATCTTAAGAGATGCAAAGAGTTGCTGGTGAGCAAGTTGGAAGCTCAAGTGGTACATGACAAGATGAGATCTCCACAATTAGTTTCTCTGGCAGCAGCCAGGAAAAACTCTGCTTTCCCAAAAGATCCAGTGCTGATGAAGATGAGTCAATTTGTGACACCTGGTTGGGTCTAATAGAATTGCTGAAAATTAGTTACACTGCTACCACAACTCCATCTGATGAGGTCACTATCCAAAGAATGGTGGAGGATTATTTCCATGAAACTTTACACATAGGCATGTAACAGAGTACCTTCGACTACTGGAAAGATAAAAAGGTAATTTGGAGACCCTTGTACAGACTGGCTTTGCATTACCTAAACTGCCCATCCTCCAGTGTGTACTCAGAAAAAGTTTTCAGCACAGCCGGAAACCTTATCAGTATTTGGCGTAGGAGGCTACTTCCTGAAAATGTAGAAAAGATGATGTTCATCAAAATGAACTGGAAGTTCCACGTGGAAGACCTTTACTGCCAATTATGTCAAAATAAATACCTGAAATGGTGGATTCCAGCAGAAATTAATTAATATTGTGTGAGCATGAAGTACACACTGATATGGGTGTGGAATCAGTTGATGAGGATGACCTCTTCCAGTTCCAACTGTAGAGAGGATTAACAATACTGTTAGCTGCCTTATGTCCATTGGTAGCTTGTTTTGTGGAGGCCCAAATAAACCAATCACTTCAGCCACAAGTGGCAGTCCCTGTCGCTGAAGTTATTGGTTTGTTAAACTGTGCATGTCCTTTTTAATATATACAACAGAAAGGTGGGTTGAAGGGCCCAAGGACAATTCCATCTTGCACCTCTTTTCTTTGCATTATGTGCTGTTTGGGGAATTGCTGACTGACATTTTTATAGTTTATTAATCTACCATTCTGTCTGGCAATGTTTCATAGATGTCCTATATATTTTTAAACTGCTGTGCATTTGTGCCACTGCTCTCACGCTTACTTTTTTCTGTTTGTTTCATACTTTATTTATCTAAACTAAAATCACAAAAAGATATACTTTTATTCCTTTTTCAACCTTGATTTTTAGATACCAACTTGGTTGCCTTTTTCATCACAATGTATAACAACAGATGGGCTTGGCTTTCCTTGATCATACAGCCATGTTTGGTCAGATGCAACTTAAGCACCAAATGGAGAGGATATTTTGTGATGGTATCGGGAAATGTTCTTCTCTCAGCATTCACATACATAAACTCAGAAGCATGATGATGGGAGATGTTTAGAACCCTCTGCCCCTCCCTGTTCAGTGCTTCCATTTTGTGTGCTGCCACATTAAAAGTTCTTCCACCCATTCAAGAATCAAAATGGGCAGGTGCGACACCGGTATTACTCCTATCGGTAGAAGAGCCCATGGACAATTCCATCTTGCACCTCTTTTCTTTGCTTTATGCGCTGATTGGGGCATTGCTGAATGTCTTTTTGAGTGGATGACAAACATTATTGTTATAGATTATTAAACTGCCATCCTGTCTGCCACTGCAGTGCCATTCTCATTCCGTGATGTTGTATGTTGGTAATTTAACTGCCACAGCTGCTGAAATCTTCTACATGTGGTTGATGAATGCTAAAAATGGCCAGAAATTTTTATGGCCGTGGACAGCATCTCCTGCATGCCCCTTTGATTTAAAAAAATATTCTGAGCCGCCAAGATGATTTTGTGGGCAAAACATGGGACTTGTTGTTCACCCATGCTCTCCCCTCCTCCTTCATAAATTTTCATTGAAATAAAAAAAAAAAATAATTTACTATGAATCAACCCTTCCTTTCCCTGCCTTCAACTACATACATACGCCATCTCCCTGTAGGCCTCTTGATATATTAAAATATTTGTTTCCTGATGATCCTTGTTGGAAGTTGAACTGCCATGTTTTTGTGCCACCCATTGCTGTTACTTAGTTTAGTCAGCCAGCTAGCTCAGTGCAACCTTTTAACTGTACATGTGTCCTGATTCGGAAGGAAGTCTGGAGGTATTGCAGGCCTACACATTACATAGGCAGGTGTCTACACAATGCATGGCATAAAACAATGTACCTCTTTAATATTTATTTTCTGATAAACATATAGTATAGTACAGAAAGTGTTAAGAAGTCCAGAGATAGGGGAATCTAATGTTCCTCAACCTGGTGTCAGTAACATTCAGGGTGACCTCACTTTCAAATTGTATGCTGGGTTGGACTACCTTTCTATTCTTGTACCCATTGTGGGATATTTGTCAAGGTTTATTTAATAGAAAATATGCAGAAACTAGACTTTAGTGTTGCTTGTATCTATTAAGAGGAACCACAGGAGATATTGCAAATATCTCCTACAATCCTCAAGTCCTGGACCATCCTTCTTATATACTCTTATATCAACTACAATGTCATCTAATGCAATGTTTTGAAATGTATTGAGCTTCTAAAATATTTATTTTTCAGAGCCAACTAACACCATCTACAGACGACATTAGTAGGAAGTTTTGTGGGACTGCATAAGAGAGAGTAATCTCTACAGATCACTCCCCTATGTGTGAGCAGTTAATTCTCTTCAATATCTTCATCCTCCTATTTTTTATATTTTGGGGCCAAAGATCATTTTTTTTAATAAAACGTACATGTTGATATTTTATTTTTAGCTCTTTATTTTGACTATCATTTATTTACTTTTTTTAATAATAATTTATAGTTTTTTTACATTTGTATGCCCATTAAATTATATAAAAAATAGTATAATATTAATGTGATTAACACTGTACTTTTCATTTTGGAAAGATTCCAGCAAGGTCTAGGAAACAGTTCTTACAGCTCATGCAAGTAATTGAGTGGGCACATGTGCATATTTAAGATGTTAAAGGGTAGTATTATACAATGGCAAGAAAGTGGTGCAAAGATATTTTTTGCTGGGACAGCTAGGTTTTGGATCTGCTGTTCTGGCGGTTAATGCTTGAAACATTTTTTAGGGTAAAGACATCATTAGCGGTGGTTAGGGTCAATTTTTTGCTAGTAATTTTTTATTGATGTTAATAAACATGCCCCTTTATGTTTTCCTTCAAACTAGTAAAAGAAAATACATTTTCATTTGAAGTGCAGCTTTTATCACAACCCTGAATTCAATTTTTGCTGTTATTGAAAGTTAAATTAATTCTAAAGCAAGACCCTAAAATTATTTATTGGTTTTGATTAGAAAAGTAAACATATGGTACTGTACATACATCTGATTTTAGTTCACATTCTTGTAATGTCAATTAAGAAAATACACTTTTTATGCTATTTGGGCAGTACACATAAGCAAACAAATGCTATAATATGATTATTACATGCCTTCTAATAAACAAAAGACTTAATTTATATACAGTAAGTACTGCAACAAAAAGTACTGATATTTATGTTGGAATGTGACCATCCCAAAAAAAAGTCAAAATAGGTCAAGCAAATGGGTGTGAAGGGGTTACAAAAAACTGTTTACACCAGAGTGACCATGGGAGCATGAGGCACATTAACAAATGATTAATACCATGGTAGGTCTGTTTTCCATGTAGATCATTATCATAGATAGCAGGAGCATGTCAGTTCCTTGTTTAGCAAGAGGGACGCATGAGGGAAGGAAGGACCTATGTTTAATGAATCAATAATGTAACACAACATGATAGTCTTGGATTCCTTATTGTCGAGGAAGCTGACACATCTCTTGAAACAATTAATGAATGTTAAATGCAGTGGCAAAACTAGTGCTCACAGCCACTGCACCCACCGTCAGTGTCCCCCGGGTCCCACAGTGTTTAAGTGTAGTGCAGACCTCATTGAGAGCGGTCCGCACTACACAGTAACAAACACACCACCGCCAGCGGTGGCTGTGTGTTTATTATAGCAGCCAATGAAAGTCAGACAGTCTCTCATTGGCTGCTGAGCCCACGGAGAGAGCCGGCTGGAGCTCACAGAAGAGCTCCGCCTTCCCGGCTCCCCCCACAGCGGGTGATAGGATAGATGTCATGACATCTCTCCCATAGTGCAGAGCGAGCCTGGAGAAGCAGACAGTGGTGGTTGCAGCAGAAGCAGGGAATCAGGTAAATTGTGTTTTTTTTTCTGTGTGTGTGTGTAAGGGTCATGGGCACTGACACTGGCACTGTATAGAGGGAGGCATTGCTGGGGGCACTGTATAGGGGGGGTGGCCACTACTAGGGGCACTGTATGGGGGGGCACTACTGGGTGCACTGTATAGAGGGGGTGGCCTCTACTGGGGGCACTGAATAGGTGGGACTACTACTGGGAGAACTGCGTAGGGGGGATCACTTCTGGCGACACCGTATAAGGGGAACTGCTGGGGGCACTGTATATGGGAGACTACTGGGGGCACTGCATAGGGGAACCACTACTGGGGGCATTGGATAGGGGGGCCCAAAGCATATTCTTGTACCTGGGCCCACCACTCTCTAGTTCCGCCACTGGTCACATGCTATATAGTGCTGTGCTGTAACACAATGTGATTTACATATATGATAGTTGCATATTGTTATTTTTATATATATATATATATATATATATATGTATATGTTATTGTCATAGTATTTATTGTGCTAGTTTTGTAACCCATATTTTATGATATTTTAGTAATCTGATTTATTATTATACTATAGCGGCTGTGAGTGACAGATCTCAGTGGTGGGTTCATGTGGTGACATCATTCATGGAAATCAGATGCTGTGATTGCTGCACGAGGTGTTTGGGGATATAAGTTCAGTCATTTTTATTGTTTGTATCTATATGGGCAGCACAGACGGTGTAATGGTTAGCGTTACTGCCTCACAGCAATGAGGTCATGGGTTCAATTCCCACCATGGCCCTAACTGTGTGGAGTTTGTATATTCTCCCTGTGCTTGCGTGGGTTTCCTCCGGGTACTCCGGTTTCCTCCCACATTCCAAAAATATACTGGTAGGTTAATTGGCTACCCTCAGAATTGACCATAAGTGTGTATGTGTGTGAGCATGTGTTAGGGAATATAGATTGTAAGCTCCACTGGGGCAGGGACAGATGTGAATGGCCAAATATTCTCTCTGTAAAGCGCTGCGGAATATGTGTGCGCTATATAAATAACTGGTAATAAATAAATAAATAATCCCTGAGGAAAATGCAGTAAAGACAGTGAAATGTTGGAATGTATAAGCTTGCTGTGATTATTGCTGTTGCTACGTGTCCCGCTTCTAAGGAATCTATATATACATATACTGTATATATAAACTTATGACTATCCGATATAATGTAACATATATTTGCTTCTTTTTAGCCCCCACCCAGTCACCATCCAGGAACACTCTCTATATATCTGCTATCATGCACCTAATTTTGATCTTCCACTATGTACAAACAAAATTGGGATGCAAGCGTGAAGCGACTCCAAAGTATGCACAGACAAAAAACATCACTTGACTGAGTCCAACATTACCACAGCATTTGCCTCAGAATCAGGCTGTAATGGAGTAGTAAGCCTTGCCGGTCCCCAGATATCCCCAGTTATTTTGGGGGGCATGGTTTAATATCAGTAGGTGTGGCCATGCTTCTTTAAAAAAATTAAAAAGTAGTTTTCACCACAGACTGGTGCCATGTGCCCCTGATCCAGGGGCAAATCCAGGGAAGGTGCAATCTCACCCTTACCTCCGCACAACCAGAGGAGGCTGCTGCTGCTGATCAGCGGTAACAGCCTCCCTGGTCCTACCGCAGCCCAGCACACAGCAGCGTGACATTGCCATTGACAGGCCATTGATGGGCTTTTCCAGACCCCTCCTTCAAGCTCATATCCTGGTAATTAGTACCTGTGCCCCACCCTCCCCACCTCCCCAGCCTCTTGGCACCCCTGCTTGTGGGTCCTCAAGCCCTGTTGCAAGTTGCAAACTGATAATAATGATGACCAGTGTCATTATCTGATTGTTTAAATGCACTGAATCTTTGCCAATTAAGCTAATATACTCATAATAATCCACGCACAGTATTACAGTAAAATAACCGATTGGTTCACAATATTTGTGCACTTAAAAAAACCCTGTTTTTGTGACTTGCTTTATATTCTCTTATATTCTCACTGTGGGGTCTATTCATTCATTCAGCCTTGGAGAGAGATAAAGTACCAAAAAAACAGCTCCTAACTGTCATCTTTCAAACAGCCTGTAAAGTGACAGTTAGGAGCCGATTGGCTGGTACTTTATCTCTGTCCACTTTATCTTTCTCTAAGGCTTAGTGAATAGACCCCTGTGACTTTGCTGTATATGAGTTACCCCATGTGGCCATATACTTTAATATGCACTGATATTTAAGCATATCTTAGCAATCAATGTGCTACCACACTTCCTGTCATATTACAGGTGCATGTGCTCCTGATACCAAGGGGTAAATTTACTAAGATTCAAGATGGTTACGATTTTCAAAGTGATTTATCTTGCTGGACCTAGCCAAAATTCAAGTATTTAATCCCTTTTCTTTTACCAAATTTACCAACAGGTGATTTGAGGCTAAATGAGTTTGCCGATGGTGAAGCAGAATGAGATATCTCTCCCGAGTAACTTTTGCAGTAGATAACTCACCCAAGATTGCAGTGTTTTCTCTCTGCAAATCTCTCTTAAGCTAGCAGCTTGCACATATCAGTGAAATATGTGCGTGCTGCTTGTGTGTTAAAACTTGTAAAAAATAGTTAAATGTTTTTTAAAAAAATGACATGAGTTCCACCCACAAAACTAACTGACATGAATAGTTAAATGTTTTTTAAAAAAAATGACATGAGTTCCACCCACTAACCAGCCCCGGGCTTGCCAGCCTGTCCTGGTTCTTAACATTACAGGTAAAAAAATGTGTAGGGTGCCACTGTAATGTAAGAAACAGCACAAGGCAGCAGGGACAGAGCTGGTGAGTTGGGGTCCCCAACTCACCAGGGATCCCTGGCCTGGGCTGGGCTGATGCTGCAGCTGGGGGGCCCGGTGAAAGAGCATCCCTGGCTGTGGCATCAGTTCCCCATTAGAAAGAGTCCAGGGCTGGTTTTAAATATACAGTGGAACTCATGTCATTTTTTTTTCTCCATATATTTAAAACTAGCTCTGTCCCTGCTGCTTTGTGCTAGTTCTTACATTACAGTGGAACCCTACACATTTTTTTACCTGTAATGTTAAGAACTTGGACAGGCTGGCAAGCCCGGGCTGGTTAGTATTTTGGGGTGGGAATCTCACGTCATTTTTTAAAAAAAATATCCCTATTTTATGCATTTACAGAAAGAAAAATACACAAATCACCATCTCGTAGCTCAGGGGGGTTGAGAGTTTGAAAAGTGATTTTGACAGAAAGTTTGCTCCTATCTCACCCAAGCTTGTCATCCCAATTTTTGGTAAATTTGAGAGATGTATGTTTTTGGTGAAAATTACTTCCGATTTGGCCCAATGGTGATTTGATTCGAGATTGTTATCTCACCCGAGTATTACAAGGGAGATGAGAGAAAACTCTCTCTAACTCACCCAACTTTTGCCTTTAGTAAATTTGCAAGCAGGAAAAAAATCAATAAATCACCCGAGATGGTCATCTCGACCTATCTTGAATCTTAGTAAATTTACCCCCTACAGTAGTAAGGGGCATATTTTGCTGGGCATGCCAAGCTGGAGAAATTTGCATTGGTAGCAAAAAAGGCATTTTTTATCTGGAAGCATTTTACATTTGCAAATAGATGCAACTTGTGGCCAAAGCAAAAATTGTTGCTACGTGTGATGAGCAAAAAGCATTAAGCGCAAACAATGGGAAGTAATGATGACACATACCAACCACACAGACATTTATAGCAGCTGCTGTCTCTTTCATTTTTTGTTTCTCTACAGCTACATTTAATTTGAAAAAGTTCAACTGTGACTTTATATATCCTGCCACATCCAGATTTATATCCCTTTTCAAGTAATGTTTAATTTTCTGATACAATTTAATTAGTGGCTTGATAGGAAAAAAAATAGCTGAACTTGCAGAGCAATGGAATGCAAAGCATGAACATCTCTTTGTCAATAACAGTTTTATTGTGTTGAATGAGGTGGAAATGCAAAACAACTGATGCATCAGCAGCCTATAAGACAGGAAGATAACCAAATCCAATTGCAAGCTCAGTAAAATGTCCTCAAAAACACAACAGAAATTACAATGAGAAAAGTTTCAGCATCATTTATTGTTTATGCGTATTGCAGTGATGTCAGATGACCTTGGGATTCATGTAAGGTCATTTGATGTTTGAATTGGGACACTGTCATTTGATCCTGGTGTTGGTATCTATTAGTATAAATAATAATAATAATAATAATAATAATAATAATAATAATAATAATTATAATGTGCTTTCTGTTTCTTGCGCACTGCATTATTTACCTTTGCATACAAAATACTCTCACTTGTAATGTTTTTGTACTGTGTATGTGTATGAACATACACATATCACATATCATACACATATCTGCAAGTCTAAGGGCTATTCAGAGTCACACACAACTAAGCCGCATCTCCGCTTACGGCTCATTGGGTGTGACTTTGCCAGAAGAGGGCATTTATGCATAGGATGAGTGTGCTGTTGGTAAATATGGGCTATTCAGTGAGTGTATGCAGCCATCATACTGATTTCAGAAGTGGCCAAATCTGAATTAGAGATGTGCGCAGACCCCCGGTATTTTGGTTCTAAATCTTTATTTTGTTTTGTTTTGGTAAAATCATTCTCAAATGTTCTTGTTTTATATTTCTTTAGAAATTTATAAAAACTGCTAAATCATGCAATTTGGACCTGTTTTTGTCATACAGTATTATATAATTTTGACCACCTCATAGTTTACAATATTGTTTTCACCAACATTGGCCAAAGGTTGCAGCAAGCTGGCAGACTAAACTGAGTGAAAGAGCAGTGGCACAAACACATGCAGAGGTGGGCTGGGCCGGGGGGCAGGGTGCCATGTGCCCCCTGGGATGCAGTACCATATACTGTCCTGGGCCGCGGGCAGACTGTGTCTCTGTGACGGAGTTCGGTCAGCACTGCACAGTGACAAACACACAGCCGCTGGCGCTGGTAGCTGTGTGTTTGTTTTAATTAGCAGCCAATGAGAGCCTGTCAGGCTCTCATTGACTGCTGCTCTGCCCACTGCCTGAACCAAGCCATCTTCCGGCTCCTACAGTGGGTAATGGGACAGACGTCATGACTACTACTAGGGGCACTACAAGGGTGGGACTACTACTAGGGACACTACAAGGGGGGGACTACTACTAGGGGCACTGCATGGGGGGGACCTCCACTGGGGGCACTACAATGGTGGGACTACTACTAGGGGCACTACAAGGGGGGACTACTACTAGGGGCACTACAAGGGGGGACTACTACTAGGGGCACTGCATGTGGGGACTACTACTAGGGGCACTACAAGGTGGGGGCTACTACTAGAGGCACAAACAAGGAGGGGACTACTACTACTGACACTACAAGGGTGGGATTATTACTAGGGGCACTACAAAGGGGGAATACTATGGGTGCACTACAAGAGAAGGACTACTACTAAGGGCACTACAAGGGGAGGACTACTACTAGGGGCACTTCAAGGAGGACTACTACTATACTAGGGGCACTACAAGCGGGGACTACTACTAGGGGCACTGCATGTGGGGACTACTACTAGGGGCACTACAAGGTGGGGGCTACTACTAGGGGCACAAACAAGGAGGGGACTACTACTAGTGGCACTACAAGGGTGGGATTATTACTAGGGGCACTACAAAGGGGGAATACTATGGGTGCACTACAAGAGAAGGACTACTACTAAGGGCACTACAAGGGGAGGACTACTACTAGGGGCACTTCAAGGGGGGACAACTACTAGGGGCACTACAAGGGGGGACTACTACTAGGGGCACTACTAGGGTTGACTACTACTAG
The DNA here is from genome assembly GCA_031769625.1 of Taudactylus pleione. NCBI lineage: Eukaryota > Metazoa > Chordata > Amphibia > Anura > Myobatrachidae > Taudactylus > Taudactylus pleione. Next base: position 1,810,220 of record JAUIMM010000780.1, read on the forward strand.
GGGCACAACAAAGGGAGGGGACTACTACTAGGGGCACTACATAGGGTGGCTACCACTGGGGACACTGCATTGGGGACCACTACTGGGGCTCTATATAAAGGGCAATACTGGGTGGGAAATAGGGGGGACTACAACTGGGGCCACTATTTAAAGGGCACTGCATAAGGGGTACCACTATTGGGGGCACTATATAAGGGGCACTATGTAAGGGTCTTAATACTGGGGGCACTGCATAGGGGGGATTACTACTGGGAGCACTATATAAGGGGATTACTACTGGGGGCACTGTAATTATCGGTAAATCAGGGCCACTGTCTTGTACTTGCCCCCCAGGCTAAAAGTTGCCAGCCACCCCTGAAAACATGACAGTTTAAAAGAATGTAGCACATATGTAAAACATATAGGCATAGCAGTTGCAGACAGGATAGTAGTTTAATAAACTATATGATCCTAAAGTATGTTTTCATTAATCAAGAATTAATAGCCTTAAAGTAAAAGTCTAATAGAAAATATAGTATATTATCAACACACTTCTCCAGAACAGCAAATAACAGGAGATGGAGTACTATTTAGTTAAAGGCAAATCATTGATTGATTATGATTATTAGTTTTACCTACAAAAGAAAGTACATCATGCACATGGAAAAAACTATTAAAAACAAGCATGCAAGTGTGAGTTTACAAGCACACTGAATCCAACCTGCAAATCACAGGCCTCAGGACAATAGAAATTGATAATTTTAGAAAGAAGAAAGTACAAAGTACTTGTTTCTATTTATAGTTTTGGTCACTTTTATACTTTCTATTAGATACTGTAAGAGTAATGTTTAGCACTACAAAAGTGGTTAAACATATACATCCAATAATGCTATGTTGTCTGTCTCTACTAGCTGTAAATAAGCAGATAATACACACTAAAAGGTAACTAAAATTAGGCTGATCCACTGTAATGGATGATTTAGTGTTAATGGTTGCTAAATAAGGATTATTGGCACTGTTCTATCTTAAATTAGTAACTTGAAAAACATATTTGCTAATGTGAGCACATAGATTATTAGACCATCCAGTTTATAACTCTGAGTCCTCTACAATTGGTCATATTTTACCATGTACACTGTTTCTCATATCAGTCTGTACATTTAGACCAAATTGTCCTTGCACTGTCACAGTATATATTAAAAAGTAGCAATGTTAAATACACTATTCTGTTTTTTTGTTTGTTTTACTTATTTTTATAAGGCGAGAAAAGCCAAAATTGTATACAAATTGGTGGAGAAACTATTCAGAGACTAAAAAAGATATTCTTGCAAGATACAGAACATCAACACCCCAGTAAAGTACAGGAATATATGCTGCCTATCTAACACATACAATATTGGCAAAGCCTATAAAAAAAAGTGGTGCATTATAAAATTGTGATTGGGCTCTCTCACCCACCCTTATGTTGTATATTAAAAACGACATGACCAATTTAAGAAACTAAGCATTTCAGCTACAGGGAGTGCCACTTTTGTGGGTAAAGTGCTTGGTTTGTTTGAGCCCCCAATAAGAAAATATTTTGGAGGTTTAGTTAAACCAAGCTTCCAGTGGGCTTAAGTCTTTAGGGGTCAATCCAATTAGGTGTGAATTGTGAGTAGCGAGTTTGTTTCTTGAAACTCGCAAACTTTGCATCAAAGTGCACTTCCGAGAATTCTCCAATCCAATTAAAAATGCCTATTTGCACTACTCACAGTGGAGCGGTGCAAATTGACTGCTAAATAAGATTTGAGAGAAGTGTATGAAAATGTGGGAAGACCATTCTGGACCCCCAAAATTGTTAATTTTGTTAGCAGGACCATATAGAAAGGTGTCTGTGGGAATTATGAAGGTACTGTAGGTTTTTAAATGGTGTCAAATTGCTGATTTTTTTTAATGCATAAAAATGATAAAAAACAAACGTTTTTTGTTTAATCTCAAACTAATTAAATGAAAAATGAAAAAAAAGTAGGAAAAATTGTGATTTTGGGGTACTTTGAGTGCACCTTGAAAAAATAAAAAAAATGATAAAAACAATTATTTTTCAACTAAAAAAATATTGTAATTAAATTTGGTGTGCCTAAACTAATGAAAAAGTTGATTTTGGGGTAATTTGAGGACCATTTTTTTTAACTTCAAAAATGGCATGTAATTATTGGACTAATTAAGCTAATTGGAAACTTCCAAATGCCTAATTAGTCATTAGGGGGTGTCCTTGGGGTTCAGCACAGTGTCCTGACATTTTAACCTTAAAATAAAGATTTTCCTTTACATCTCTCACCCTCATGGAGGTGCGAATGAAAAGATGCAAATTTAGTCTGACTGATTCAGTACGAGTTGCTAACTGGATTTCAAAATGACTCTGCTATGCAAATTCGTAGAAAAAATAGCAAATCACACCTCGCAATTTGCACCTAATTGGATTGACCCCTAAGAGTGTTAATCATCTTCAAAGTTCAAGATGTTATACTCAAAAACAACCCCCTCATCACTGTTGTTATCTTTATCACACAATATTAGCTCATCCCTACTGGAATCCAGTGTTATAGAATTGCTGTAGTTTGTTGTAATTGTCAGCAAAAAGCTTCCTCATAGAATTTGTAAATTAGTTTGATGACCATCCATTTTTCCAAATTTTTTGAAAGTAGCCTCCAACACTGATCACTAACAAGCTTCCCAGCTGTGCTAAACACTCTTTCTGAATACACACTGGTGGATGAGCAGCTCAGGTAAATCATAGCTACAGTAGTTTGTATAAGGGGCTTCAAATTGCATTTTTTGTCTTGCAAACTTTTGTGTCCTGACTAAGCGACTAAATAACTTGATCTACATAACAAACATATTTTCATCTCCTTCTTCAGTGCCTCTAGCTGCTTTTCCAGTAGTTCAATTTAAGGGTATGACCAGTGGCGTCCTTACCTGATATCGCACCTGCTATGGGCTGGGACAGATATCCTTCACTGCACGGGGCTCAGCTTGTTTGAGTGCCAGCTCCCACACTGTGCAAGGAGCCAAGTACTGCAAGTAATGCAGCACCCAGCTCCTGTGACTGAGGGGGAGCCAGCACTTTGGTGTCACCCCTCAGCTGGTGACACCCGGTGCGGCCTGCACCCTCTGCACCCCCCTTGTGACACCAGTGGGTATGACCTGTCTCAGGCTGGCAGTGTCTGAACTCACTTCATTGGATACAATTTCAAATGGGGTCAGTACAGTAGCTTTCATACAACCTAGAGTAGTCTTTAGTGTGCTGCAGTAAGGTGATAATTTATCACACCTCTCCCGATGTCATGATTTGATATGTATGTTATAATGGTTTTTTGCTGTTCCTCTAGTCAGGGAAGCATAAAAAGTGGAATTCTATGTGGCTATTACCTCTTGCTTCAGATGGTGGCATGGCATATTATACTGTTCTTGCAGCTGCAGTGATCTTCTACATGCTGTTGCTGAAAGATAAAAATGCCCAGAAACTTTCTGGGCCACACTCTGCATGTCCTTCATGCACCTATAATTTTGGAAGAAATTTGGAACCACCAAGTTTGTTGTGTGCACCAAACATTGTATGTGTTCAACTTGACCCAGATTTAATGCTCGTATAATGTTATTTGCATTATCAGAAATGACAAATCGTGATAAGAGTCTTAGCAGGGAAAGCTGTTTTGCTATCACATCCTTGTTTTTACAACAGATTAACCAAGGAATGCCTCTTAGTAAAGCCAGTGATTCAGAGAGTAGCCTGCCTGTGAATAAGTTTCTATTATGATTCTGATGTAGGCTTGTTTTGAGAGTGGCAGTGCTCTCTCCTAGGGACAATATGTATGTCAGTATTGGTTCTGAAACGAAGCATACTAGTAAGGTGTGGGTGACTCCTTCAGGGAGTACCCTCCGTACATACCTGGTCCATTTGGCCTTTGAATTACGTCACCTCAGGAGGGCTACCATGTATCTCTCAAATGTCATTCCCGCTGGATTGATCCTTATGTAGTCCTACGGTAGCAGCATCCCGCTGTCTGATCTTTCACTGACTTTCTAGTTCCAAGGGGCCGGTCTGTGTAGTCAGTCTTTAAGGTATTGTGTTTATTTGCTCTCTGTTGCAATCCTGCAGCATTAGTGTTAGTTTTGGAACTGAACCTACGTGGAGCCATTCAAGTTGTTTGAGGCTAGGCAGCATGAGGGATGTCTGCTGCCTCTTAGTCCTTCTTGATCACCCGATGTGTTGGTCGCAGTACTGTTACTGGACTGCTATATTTAAGACTATTACCTGCAGTTGAGCAGTCCCTGAAATTTCATTAGAATTTTGTATATTATAATCTACAACGTCAATACCAGCAATCACTCTTAGCTGCGCTGACCTATTTTATTACAAAAGAGAATGGGCACAGTAAGTGCAGCATAATACACAATTCTCGGGTGCCCGATTGAAGCTAATACCCAATTAAAGGGATCGGTATGATTTACCACTGGCTGCATGAAGCTAGCAGAGGTGAAGATCCCGACTGCTAATTTAGGTAAGTACCGCTAACCTAATTCCCTACCCTAACCCTCCTTTAGGGCTGCCTAACCCTAACCTCTCCCCCAAGTGCCTAAACCTAACCCCCCCACAGCCTAAACCTTAGTCTCCCAGGGGGTGCCTAACCCTAACCTCCCCCCGGGGTGCCTAACCCTAACCCCCCCTTCCCCTAGCCTAGCCTCCCAGGGGGCTGCCTAACCCTAAATTCCCCCCAAGAGCCCATAACCTAACCCTCCCCTCTGCGGCTGTCAGCACCCGGCTTACCTTCGAACGGGATGCCAGGCGTTGGGCTCCTTGCATAGGTAAAATGACAGGCGTCAGGATTTTGACAGCTGTCATTAGACCCTTGCCGGGATTAGACAGTCGGGATGTTGACAGTCAACATTTAGACCATCAGCATCCCAACTGCATACCCAATTAAATTGTGTCAATTGTAGATGCATTTTTTGATTGCCTATTCCATTGTATTTTAGCATCCTATCCTCAACAGATTAACTGCATCAGATTCAAATGTAAATATATTAATAATAATATTATTTTATTAAGATTTTTTTTCTTAACATTAGCAAACACAAATGAAATATGTAAATCCAAAATTACAAGCACAATCAATTAACAATTACAAAGCAAAATTACTGACATAGTTCAGGATTGTTAAAAGTATCCTCATAAGTACCTTGTATAACAGATTAATTAACTAACAAATTAATTTCCATGAGATTCTTCCTGCAGCTACTGTATAGCTATGGGCTCAGTATTTAACCAAACAAATTAAATGCAGTCATAGTTCTGCTAAATATTTAATTTATGCTTTATGATAAGTCCTGGGAAACTTCTTTGTTGTATAGTTGCATATTTAGTAAGGTTGACAGAAGACACAGGTCCTACAAGTTTAACCATGCAGAAATTGTGGTGAACATTTTCACTAGATATTTATCTCTTGATCACTTCATTATATATGTAACTTTAAGATTAAGGAAATAAACCTATTCTGGGATGTTACTGACGGGTTTATTTACTAAGCGTCACTTTGTAAAACCCGGTGCTTTTGCTCATGTTGATGCCCAATATTTAAAAAGGTAATGTTTTTATTAGCTAGACATGACCAGTAAAAGTATAGCCCTTTTAAATAGTGGGCATAACCTCGATCAGCAGCGCTGAGTTTTACAAAACTATGTTTTGTGAATAAACCCTATTGTGTGTACTATAGCCTTCCGAGAGGCAGATATTATATAATGTTTACCCTGCTAATTTTTCATTTATGGTTGCCACTTTTGCCATATATTAAAAAAATTCAGGCTTTCCTATCTCTATTTTATTTTGGTGCTAATGACAACATTAGAACCAAATCCTACAGTTCTGTATTCACATCAGTCACTGTAACCCTAGTCTGCCAGGGGTATGTGCCTACATGGGCACCAATTCTCCTAGACATACCATTTTTCTCTTCTTATTTTGTCCATGAGAGTGTCTTTAAGTCTTAAATTGGCTGGTGGACATTTTAATGTAAAATGGTTAACCCATCATGCACAACTGAACTATTGGACAGGAGAATATGGCTCTCCAAAGACCAGTCTCTTGGTTATGAGTCTATGGCAAAGAGAACCCAGCATTCGCCACCATTCATTTAGTCCCTGGTACTTGCTTCCCATCTGCATGCTTTTTAATGTTCTCCCTGAAGTCCTGATAACCTTGTAGTCTGGGCCACAAATATCAGTTATAGACCCAGTGTAGTATAGAGAATTCAGGACTAACTCTATGACAAAGTCCAAGCAATGAAACACATAGGCACGTGGCCTAGTGTAACTATGTTGTAATATGGGATTGTCAGCTGTGTATGCTGCTTTTGCCTGTGAAGGATATATCTAAAGGTGCCTATCCATTAGGCGACCTGAAAGTCTGAATGTCTAGCATTCAGACCTTCAGGCCGCTGAGGTGCAGGCACCACACTGAACGGCATTCACTAAACGTCATTTAGTGAAGGAGCCCGACCTCCTATCCCTGAACATGCTGAGCCTGATGAGTGTCGTCAGGTTGATGGGCATGTTCAGTAGATAGTCGGGGTCAGCAAGGACCCAGTGTGCATGCACATCGCCGGTCCTTGCCGGCTATCCATTACCCAACTTTGTGAACAATGCGACCAAAACCTCCTGGTTTTGGTTGCATTGTTCACAAAGTCAGGTAATGGTTAGGCCCTTTAAGCCTATCTACTCATAGTGGTTTGACCATCAACATCTGTGCGTGATTTATTGCCTATACTGTGAAATCTTCTTTAAAATAAATTTTGAGATAATTCACTAAGTGGCAAACCCTTTTTCTCCATTTGTTTTAGAATATATAAGATTGGCACGGTCTGGCATTCCAAAAACAACCCCCTTAACTGCAGATGGTGCCTTCACAAGAAGTTATGCATACTGCTGTAAGTGCGGCACTCGTCTTTAACAAAATAGTCCAAGCGAGGTCAAAATGTTATCATCAATGTTTCAGTGCTCTTCATTGCACTATATATATATATATATATATATATATATATATATACTGTATATATATTCTCAACATACTTAAGGTAATCCAAATTCCTCCACTATCCTACACTTGGACTGTAACCTCCTGGTTGGTGAATGTCAACTGATTGTTATTCTGCTATGTATGTATATATATATATATATATATATATATATATATTGCCTGAGGAAAATTAAACTATAGTAAAGGCATTAAATGTTGTCCTATTATGCTGCTATCTTGAGTGCCTTGCTTGAAGTGACGCACATTGAACAATTCTATGCAGTGTTACAGATGGAGGGAGATAGAGAGGGAGACAGGGGGAGAGAGAGGGAGAGATATTTCAAATCAAACCAAGTCCAAGTACGGAATCACTACTGGGTGACGAGTCGAACCGATATCTGGTTAAGAACTCAGATTTAAAATATGAACTTGGATTTTGGATTGCATGCTAACAGGTCTAATGATGTAATTTAAGCTTTTTTTGTTTACAAATACAGATCCAAAACACATGAGGGTGGTTTTACAAAACCAAAACACAAAGATGATTCTGGATTCCAAACCAAAACATGGGGTTTGGCACGCATCTCTAATTTAAATGAAATACAGTATTGAATGGTTTAAGGTGAGTGCTGACTATGGCCCGAGGCCCTGATTCAGAGCCGGTCGCTCTTACAGAGCGCTTGCTCTGAATCAGGGCCGTCCCTGCTCCTTTTTGGAGCGGCCTCCTGGCCACTCGCATAGCTGTGGGTGACCACCCACAGCTATAGCGAGCGGCCAAAATGATGGTCGTGATGGTTAAGACCATCGCGACCATTGGGCTTGCGACGAGACCCTGCGGTAGGGTCTCGCTGCCGCAAGCCCAGGAGTGCTTTTGGCTCTATCAGAGCCAAAACCACTCCCACTGACATCACTAGTGATGTCAGTGGGGCCGGACCCAGACGGTAGGCGTTCCCATGAGAACGCCTCCGTCTGGGCAGCCACGCCCACCAAAGGGGGCATGCTGTTAATCACCATCGACAGCACGTCCCATTTGGTGCGAGACCCATAACGATGGCTTGGCCATCGTTATTCGGGTCTCACGCATGCGCACGACGGAGGTGCCTCCATCGCGCGCATGCGCACTTGGGCACCATCGACCCACTTGCGAGCGCTCACTGCTCGCGAGCCGGTCAGAATCAGGCCCCATATTCAACCACATCGGAGGTTTTCAGGGATAAAGTATTGAAAGTGAAAACGGGACCCAGCGGAAAGATAAGTATCGGAAAAAAATAGGGAATTTTCGGGAAATCATCCAGGTAGCCCCCCTAATGATGTCCTGACATAGGGGATCACTATGGGTAACCCCGTTTTGGCCTTCGGAAGGTAAGTATGGTTTTTAAATAGCCGCGGGAGGTGTTTTTTTCCGCCTGGGAAGAAGGGGTGAAGAAGAGCACTTAGAGGTTTTTTTAATAAAAAAATCTAGGGGCATCAAATTTGGGGTACATGCAAATGGGTGCAAGCCTATTTTTAAGTCCTTAAAGTGCATTTTCAAATTCTTCATAAATGCACCTGCCGCTACTACCCGCATTCTTTAAAACACCTGCTGCATACTTGGGAATCCCCCTAAATTAATTTTGTTAGGTTAAAACTTTGTTCCCCATTAGTTTTTTTTTACCCCAAAATTGAACAATTTTTTTTGGGGTGTCCCTATTTTTTTTTGACAAAGATCATTTTTTTAGGGGCCATTCCCAGGGGTGCAGGTTATTTTTTTTTTAAGCCAGCAACCCTAAACCACATTTCTAAACTTTTTATCGCCATCTATTCTGTGGTGAAAACTAGTTTTTGTAATTGAATACGGGGATGATAAAAATAGGCGAAAATGACCTCATTGGCAATACATTTTTTCATCGGCTTTTGGCCTCAAATTGAATATGGCCCTACGTAGGATTTATTTAAATGGTGTGCACACATACCACAGATATCGCAGATGGTTTAGCACTGTGGATCAAAGCCAATTGTTTGTGTAAAAAATGTTTGTGGTCACACTTTCTCTTGCACTCCAATTTCCCATATGTAAGTTACATTTTGTCAGCCTATTCAACCGGTGCTCATTAATTGATATGCTTGAGTGTGTTTTTTTCTCTTAAAGGCAGTGAGCCTAAACCCATGGAATAAGCATAATTTGTATTTAAAATCTGTGTGATACCTGGAGTCAAATAATGCAGAGCAATGCTCATATTTTTGAGTGTCAGTGTAGGGACTAACCAGAAGGGGAGACCTTGACGCATTTGGTCAGTTTGAGAAATTATTACAATACTTTGCAACTAACATTTCCTGAATTTAAATAAAATACAGTTTGGAATGTATTTAGGTGAGTGATCAGTATGAATGATTTATTTTTATATAAATGGTGTGGTCACATACCACAGACACCAAAGATAGCTGAGTGCCATGGATCAAAGCCAATTGTTTATGTAAACATTTTTTGCATTTCCACATGTGTAATGGTCCCACTGTTGATGATGAATGGGCCCCCAAAGTATCATAACACTTACTTACTAGTGTATAATTTTTTGTTGTGAAGATAAATTAGGGATAGTATTCTAACAAAGTGAGAATTTGTAGTAACTCATAAGATTAATTAGCAATTAGATTTAAGTGATCAAATTAGACAGTAACCACATATCAATGATTTCTGTAAATTATTATATTTTTGCACTTTGATTGTTCCTAACCCAAGCTGATCATAAACTCAAACAATTAGAATTCACATTGCATTGACATTACTGGAAAAAGAAAAGATTACAAAAAGAGTTGAATGAAACTTTTCCTGGTGGGACACTCCATTTCTCAGAGAGACAAACCCTTAGTGATACAGTGTTGAAGTTCCACTTCTGTATCACCATCCTCCAGAGGGGTTGGGTACGGGATCCCAATGGTCGGGATGGCGGCAGTCAGAAAACCGACAACGGCTTTACAACAGTCAGAATCCTGTCACAAGTAACCCCAAACCCTTCTTCTAACCCATCTTTCCCGCTGCCTAACCTTACCCACCCCTCCTGAAGCCTAACCCTAACCCTCCCCCCCACTGCCTTTCTCTCCCCCTTGGTGCCTATCCCTAACCCTAAATCTAACCCTCCTCCTAACTGTAATATTTACCATCGGGATTCTGGAGCCAGGACTCCAACTGCTGTCAGGATTCCGACACTGGTATTTTGAGTGCCGGCATCCCGACCACCAGGATGCCGACTACATCCTCTCCAGACACTGGAATAATAAATTAGACATGTGGCAAAATCGGTGTTATCTCATTCTGAACAGATGTGTGCTTCGCAGAAGACCCCGGATGGTACAAAAATAATAGAAACATTTTAGGTGGAACAAAACAGAACATTGACAGCCAAATTTTCCCAGAAAAAAAAGAACAACACAAAAGTCTGTGCCAATATGCAAAAAGTGGATAATATTCTCTGGTTTCAACATTTTGCTCATCTCTAATTACAAAAGTCAGATGCACGCTTTGCTACTTTTTGCCTCTTCCCTGCTATTGATTCCAAACCTACATGATATTTTAATTAATGTTGCTAATGGACCCTTAATATACCTCCCACACAATGCATTTGGTTACTCAGTGGTTTAGTTTCAAATATGTTTTTTTAATCTATTCAGAAATTATTGCTTAGGATGGAAGAGAAAGATTCTGGCAAGAGAACACAGCCAGATGTCTGCCTTTGGTGTGCACTACCTGGAGCAACATAAATATGTCATTGTTAGAATTAATTAGTATGTGAAATAGATCTTCAAAGTGTTTTAGTAAATCCTCTAATGATCAGGAAATAGCACCAAATTCTGCATTTGAAGAACTCAGATGCATCCAAATTTTTTAAAGGAAAGAAATTACCATTGACTCTTTTTCCAGATTACATCCATTTTTGTAAGAATCACATAACCACGAAGATGTTATAAACCTTTAAAGTGATTCTAGAGAACTCTCAATTATTAACATTGGCTTCTAATTTCTTTAATATAACCAAGAAGGGAAATAATTTTTTATCTAAGGCTCCGGCAGCAGCTGAAATGTAAACTCAGCGGAATATAATGGTTTTTCAGGCTGATAGTTTGTCCAAAGTGTTATTCTTTTTGGGAATAGGATGATGAAGTAGAATCATGTCACAGAAGTGTCAGTGAAAAAGTTTTACATACAGTATATACATTCAGCTTTCCCTTGTCTCACATTTGGATATGCAACACACCAAAATATACTTTGATATATTCATTCAGGCTCAATGATAATAAAATGTAGGCTGTGCCAGGTTTGAATTAATTATCCTTCAACTTCTACTTTATTCTAGGGGTGTGCACCGGCCACTTTTCGTGTTTTGTGTTTTGGTTTTGGATCTGGATCTTTCTTCGTGTTTTGGATCTGGATTGGTTTTGCCAAAACCAATCTTCCGTGTTTTGGGTTCTGGGTTTTGTGTTTTGGATCTGTATTTTTTTTTCAAAAAAAGCATAAAAACAGCTAAAATCACAGAATTTGTGGGTTTTTCTGCTCCTATGCTATTATTAACCTCAATAACCTTAATTTCCACTCATTTCCAGCCTATTCTGAACACCTCACACCTCACAATAGTGTTTTTATGTCCAAAAGGTTGCACCAAGGTAGCTGGATGACTATGCTAAGCGATACGAGTGGGAGGCACAAACACGTGGCCCATCTAGTAGTGGCACTGCAGTGCAGACAGGATGGCAGTTCAAAAAACTAGGCCCCAAACTGTACATAATGCAAATGCAAAGAAAAAAAAGAGGTGCAAGATGGAATTGTTCTTGGGCCCTCCCACCCACCCTTATGTTGTATAAACAGGACATGCACACTTTGACAAACCAATAATTTCAGTGCCAGGGTCTGCCACACGACTGTGGCTGAAATGATTGGTTCGTTTGGGCCCCCACAAAACAAGCTGGCAATTAATCTGTCCCTGCACAAACTAGCTCTACGGAGGCAAGATGTCGTCCTCATCCTCCTCATCCACCGATTCCTCACCCTCTTCAGTGTTGTGTACATCCTCATCCTCACAGAGTATTAACTCGTACCCGCTGGAATCCACCACCACCATAGGTCTCTCTGTACGTTCTGGAGGCTGGTCTCCCAGGAAGAGTTGATAATTCATTTTTATGAACATCATCTTCTCCACATTTTGTGGAAGCAACCTCCTACGCCTTTCGCTGACAAGGTTCCCGGCTGCACTAAACACTCTTTCGGAGTACACACTGGAGGGGGGGCAACTCAGGTAAAATAGAGCCAGTTTGTACAGGGGCCTCCAAATTGCCTCTTTTTCCTGCCAGTACAGGTACGGACTGTCTGACATGCCTACTTGGATGCTGTCACCGATGTAATCCTCCACCATTCTGTCAATGGTGACAGTATCATATGCAGTGACAGTAGACATGTCAGAAATTGTTGCCAGGTCCTTCAGTCCAGACCAGATGTCCAAACTTGGTCCTGCCTGCCCTGCATCACCGCCAGCAGGTTGCTTAGGATACCTAAGTTTTTTCCTGGCAGCTCCAGTTGCGGGAGAAAATGAAGAAGGAGCTGTTGACGTGTCACGTTCCGCTTCAGCTGACAGTGTTTTCACCAGCAGGTCTTTGCACCTCTGCAGGCTTGTGTTGGCCAGAAAGAGAGACACTACATAAGCTTTAAACCTAGGATCGAGCACAGTGGCCAAACTGTAGTGGTCTGATTTTAACAGATTGACCACCCTGGAATCCTGGCAAAGCGAATGAAGGGCTTCATCCACAAGTCCCACATGCCGAGCGGAATCGCTCCGTCTTAGCTCCTCCTTCACTTTCTCCAGCTGCTTCTGCAAAAGCCTGATGAGGGGAATGACCTGACTCAAGCTGGCAGTGTCTGAACTGACTTCACGTGTGGCAAGTTCGAAGGGCTGGAGAACCTTGCACAACATGGAAATCATTCTCCACTGCGCTTGAGTCAGGTGCATACCCCCTCCTTTGCTTATGTCAAAGGTGGATGTATAGGCTTGAATGGCCTTTTGCTACTCCTCCATCCTCTGAAGCATATAGAGGGTTGATTTCCACCGCGTCACAACCCCTTGCTTTATGTGATGGTGGCGCAGGTTCAAGAGTGTTTGCTGGCGCTCCAGTCTTTGGCACGCAGTCACTGAATGGGGAAAGTGGCCAGAAATTTTTCGGGCCACCCAAAGCGTCTCCTGCACGCCCCTGTCGCTTTTCAGAAAATTCTGCACCACCAAGTTTATTGTGTGAGCAAAACATGGGATGTGCTGGAATTTGCACAGATGTAATGCCCGCACAATATTGGTGGCGTTGTCAGATATCACAAATCCCCAGGAGAGTCTAAGTGGGGTAAGCCACTGGGCGATGATTTCCCTCAGTTTCTCTAAGAGGTTGTTGGCGATGTGCCTCTTACTGAAACCAGTGATACACACCGTAGCCTGCCTTGGAACGAGCTGGCGTTTCTGAGATGCTGCTACTGGTGACGCTGCTGCTGTTGCTGCGTAAGGTGATACATCTAACCAGTGGGCTGACACAGTCATATAGTCCTTAGTCTGCCCTGTTCCACTAGTCCACATGTCCGTGGTTAAGTGGACATTGGGTACAACAGTATTTTTCAGGACACTGAGGACACTTTTTCTGATGTTTCTGTACAGTCTCGGTATCGCCTGCCTAGTGAAGTGGAATCTAGATGGGATTTGGAACCAGGGACACACTACCTCCATCAATTGTCTAAATCCAACTGCACTAATGGCGGATACCGGACGCACGTCTAACACCCACATAGCAGTCAAGGCCTCAGTTATACGTTTTGCTTCAGGATGACAGCTGTCGTACTTCATCCTCCTCGCTAAGGACTGTTGGAGGGTCAATTGTTTGGAGGGCGCTTGGATACAACAGGACAACGGGATTTAGGTGTCCCTGGACTGCTTACGGTCTTAGCCAAAGTTTCTGAACTTGACAGTAACTTTTTATGAACGCGCTGCAGGTGCCATATAAGGGAGGATGTTCCTAGGTGGTTAACGTCCCTAACCCTACTTATTTCACATTTACATATGGTACATATGGCAAGACAGTTGTTGTCTGGATTTGGATAGAAATATTGCCAGACCAAAGAGGTGGAATGTTTGGTCTTCTGCCCAAGCATGACCGTGATGGGCTTTTTCATCCCACGGATAACAACTGTCTCCCCCGGAGCCTGATTTAAACAAACCACATCACCATCAGAATCCTCCTCGCCAACTTCCTCCTCAGCGCCAGCTACTCCAGTATCCTCATCCTGTTGTACTTCAACAGTGACATCTTCAATTTGCACATCAGCAAGTGGACTGTGGGTGCTCCTTTCAGCACTTGCAGGGGGCGTGCAAATGGTGGAAAGAGCCACCTCTTCCCGTCCAGTGCTGGGAAGGTCAGGCATCGCAACCACCACAACAACTGGACTCTTCTTGGGGATTTGTGATATCTTCTTAGAACGCACAGTTCTTCGCTGTGCTTTTGCCAGCTTAACTCATTTGTTTTTTTAGTGGGAGGAGGGCTTCCATCATCATGTGAAGCTGAACCACTTGTCATGAACATAGGGAAAGACCTTAGCCATTCCTTGCCACTCCATGTCGCAAATGGCATATTGGCAAGTTTACGTTTCTCTTCAGATGATTTAAATGTTTTTTTCAAGGTCATTTTCCTGAACTTTGTCATTTGGGATTGTATGTGCCCTCTACTATGACATTGGGCATCGGCCTTTGCAGGCGACGTTGATGGCATGTTATCGTCTATGTCATGACTAGTGGCAGCAGCTTCAGCACTAGGAGGAAGTGGTTCTTGATCTTTCCCTATTTTTTTTTTATCGGAGAAAGTTTTATCCTCCATTTATGTTATATTGATATATATGTGCTGCTAAGGCGCACACAAACACAGAAAATAATCTTTTATTTTTGTTGGAGACTAGTGCACTTTGTGGGTTACACAACCCTTTAAGAAATGAGCCAGCCGGCCCTTTACTTATGGGACACAGGCGCACGCTTGGCGCTGCTCCTTTGTTGATGCACGTGCAGCTACAGTGCACACAATTCACAAGCACAGAAACATTTTTTTTATTTTGTTTGGAGTGCCCTTTGGGGGTTACAGCACCCTTTAGCGGTCAATCCATCTGGCCCTTTATTTATGGGACACAGGCGCACGCTTGGCACTACTTTGTTGATGCACGTGCGGCTACGGTGCACACAATTCACAAACATAAAAAAATATATATTTTTTATTTTGTTTGTAGTGAACTTTGGGGGTTACAGCACCCTTTAACAGACAAGCCAGCCTTCCTTTTACTTATGGGACACAGGCACACGCTTGGCGCTGCTCACTTTGTTGATGCACGTGCAGCCACAGTGCACACAATTCACAAATACAGAAAACATTTTTTTATTTTGTTTGGAGTGCCCTTTGGGGTTTAGAGCACCCTTTAGCAGTCAATCCAGCTGGCATTTTATTTATGGGACACAGGCGCACGCTTGGCACTACTTTGTTGATGCACGTGCGGCTACTGCGCCCACAATTCACAAACAAATATATTTTTTTAAATGTTTGGAGTGCCCTTTGGGGGTTACAGCACCCTTTAACGGACAAGCCAGCCGGCATTTTACTTATGGGACAGAGGCGCACGCTTGGCGCTGCTCCTTTATTGATGCACGTGTTGCCACAGTGCACACAATTCACAAGCACTGAAAAAAAATGTTTATTTTGTTTGGAGTGCCCTTTGGGGGTCACAGCACCCTTTAGCGGTCAATCCAGCTGGCCCTTTATTTATGGGACACAGGCGCATGCTTGGCGCTACTTTGTTGATGCACATGCGGCTACTGCCCACACAATTCACAAACACAGAAAATATTTTTTTATTTTGTTTGGAGTGCGCTTTGGGGGTTACAGCACCATTTAACGGACAAGCCAGCTGGCCTTTTACTTATGGGACACAGGCCCATGCTTGGCGCTGCTCCTTTGTTGATGCACATGCAGCCACAGTGCACACAATTCACAAACACAGAAAACATTTTTTTATTTTGTTTGGAGTGCCCTTTGGGGGTTACAGCACCCTTTAGCAGTCAATCCAGCCAGCCCTTTATTTATGGGTCACAGGCGCACGCTTGGCACTACTTTGTTGATGCACTTGCGTCCACAGTGCACACAATCCACAAACACAGAAATTTGTTTTTTATTTTGTTTGGATTGCCCTTTGGGGTTACAGCTCCCTTTAACGGACAAGCCAGCCGGCCCTTTACTTATGACACAGGCGCACGCTTGGCACTACTTTGTTGATGCACATGCGGCTACTGCGCACACAATTCACAAACACAGAAAATATTTTTTTATTTTGTTTGGAGTGCCCTTTGGGGGTTACAGCACCATTTAACAGACAAGCCAGCCGGCCCTTTACTTATGGGACACAGGCGCATGCTTGGCGCTGCTCATTTGTTGATGCACGTGCAGCCACAGTGCACACAATTCACAAACACAGAAAAAATATATATTGTTTTGCACTTGGGGGGAGCACTCCTGATGGACAGAGCACCCCCTGGACAACACTACAGCACCCCTTTAGGACTGGTACACTGCACAGGACTTTGGAGTGGACACAGCCCCTATGGACAACTGACTGCACAACACAGTCCAGCCAGCCCCTATGGACTTTGAAGGAGTGGACAGCCCCTATGGACAACAGCAGCACAGTGCAGCACAGCACAGCACAACACTACACTGCACTACACTACACTACACAGCCCAGCCAGCCCTAACTCCCACCCTCCCTCTTCACTGTCCACAGCCGAGTGAGAAAATGGCGCCGACGTGGGTACCTTATATAGGATCCAAACCCTGCGAGACCCGGAAGGCGGGATGATGACGTTTTGCCTCGATTTCAGATCTGAGTCAGGCGGGCAAAGTCGAGCCTGACTCGGATCTGCCTCGGATCGGGGGGGCTCCGGGGGGTTCGGATTTCAGAAATCCGAACCCGCTCACACCTACTTTATTCTGACTTTTTTTACTTAAACTAATGTTTTAGGGCTTTGCTTAAGCATACTGAAAAATATAAGATGAGCTCCTTAATAGATTAAATTGTTTGGTTATAAAGTTGCTAAGTAATGTAGCCAAGAATAGGGAAGTGTGCAAGATTTCAGCAAATGAATGTTTTACTATACGAGGGCCTGATTCAGGGATGAATGCTAATGCGTTCACAACTGCGACTGTATATGCAACGCACCTGTGCAAATATGCTAATGGTTGCATAGGTCACCTGAGCATAGGGACGCCCACTGCTGCCTTCATATCTGCGTACGGCATTGCTTACCTGCGTAAATATCGGTAACACTGACACACATCGAGCGCCCATCTTACCCGTGTGGCAGGTCTGACCAGCCACAGGCTCGGCAGCTCTCTTGACACACAGAGGTCTTTCATGCTGCATAGGAGATATCAAGGGCTAATTTATGCACGCCCATGAAATGGCATTTAAATGGTCAGACATGCCTGAATTTTTCTGACCCCCCCATTACCTCCCCCAACACTGTCAATGCGTCACTCACTTTGCGATGGGATTCTCTATATGTCTTTAACCGCAATCCGATTGCTGTGCACGCGCAGTGCGACTTATATGTATGCTCAACGCAACTTATACGCATGCGCAATGGCGAGCAATCATTCAATCTGCATGAAAATTGCATTAGTGTTCATCTCTGAATCAGGCCATGAGCTACTTGGGACAACCTTGTGATTAGCTGTTGTGGTCTAAACCAGAGGTGGCACACATTCCAATGGATCAAACAGGATCACTGGTAATGTATTGCCTGCCAGGTCTTAGGATTAGACAACAAGGATACAGTTCAGTCAAAAAGATCTACAGTAGGTCATTGATGTCACATGTAGTACAAATCAGGTGCCAAGATAGGGAATAGTCAGCTACCAATAGTAGCTCTTCAAGGTTATAGAAGTTTAACCTTGGTACTGCAGCCATGTCTCTGCCTATATACAATTTACAGAATCAGCAGCATAATATAAATAAAAAATATAAAAATTATGACAGTAGAAAACCACAAAAAAGTACATCAGTAAAAAAGAGAGTGGCATTACATAATATACAATGGTTGATCCTTCCCATTATCTTCCCCACAATCCTGTTCTCAGACACTAGCCTAACTTAGAAAAAAAAGAGATTTGCCCCCCAGCACACTGCAGCAAAAACAAAACTTAAATCCTACATGATAATAGCGATTCAGAGGTATTAGTTACATACATTTGCAAATATATGAATAAGCGCCAGGCCAATCGTCAAGGCTCCTCTATACTGGCGTCCCTAGCATTAAGGGGTTCACGTCCGAGAAGCAAGGCACCCCAAAAAAATTCACGGCAAGGCACCCCCAACCAAGGGCCATCCCCAGGGCATCACATGAAAAAGGGAAAAAGGTGATAGTGAAGTATAAAGAAAAGATGTGTAAGTATAAATCAAAAAGTGTTAATGAAATGAGAAAGAATTAAAATGACACAAATAATATACAAACAAATAGAGAAGTGATAAAGGTATTCTATGTGAATTTAGTGGTGATGCCATGAGAAAGGCCCAGTCAGAACCCCCCTGGGGGCCCCACTCCCAAACGCTCACCCCAAAATAATTATTGCTACATAATGGTAGCACCCACTCTGGGTCATATAATTGCAATTGGTGTACTGCATGATAACAGTACATATATAAGCTGAGAGCTAACTTACCTTGAAGGTACCCCAAAAAACCTCCACATGGCACTATAAGCATCACCACATCCTCCTAATGCTGACTGCCTTCATGCCTCTCCAAACTTGCAAAAAAAATGGTAGTTGCTCAGATCAGCTTAATTGCATAACACAGGTGCTTGTAAAGGGCGGGGTTTACACTGAACACAGAAAAAAAAGAGATTTGCCCCCCCCCACACTGCAGCAAAAACAATACTTAAATCCTACATGATAATAGCAATTCAGAGGTATTAGTTACATACATTTGCAAATATATGAATAAGCGCCAGGCCAATCGTCAAGGCTCCTCTACACTGGCATCCCTAGCATTCAGGGGTTCACGTCCGAGAAGCAAGGCACCCCAAAAAAATTCCAACCAAGGGCCATCCCCAGGCCTTTTTTTTTTTACTTGCCTAACTTAGTTTAGAGCTAGAAAGCAATAAACTTACACAGTTTACTAACAAACAAAAGACTTATCTATCTCTAAGTTTTGTTGCAGATATTATTACTGCTAGAGAATGTATCCTTGATACTCTATGATGATTATGGTATTGGGATGTAGTTATGAGACTCTCTATACCGACATCCAAATCCCGACAAGGGATTTAAGATAGGCATCAAAATACCGACACCTATCTTAATCTTGTCACTGGAATGCCGAAGGCTGCCAGACCAAACAAAATAAGTCTGGGCACCCAGAGTTTTAGCCACGGGGGAGGGTTAGTTTTAGGGAGTGTAGTTGGGTAAGGGTTAGGTTTTGGAGGGGGGAGGTTAGGGTTAGGCACCCCTAGGGGAGAGGTTATGGTTAGGCACCCCTGGGCGAAGGTTAGGGTTAGGCACCCCCCTGGGAGGGTGAGGTTTAGGGTGTTGTAAGGATGCATTTGGGTTAGGCACCCCTGGGGGGAGGTTTAGGGTTAGGCACTAGGGGGGGAAGTTAGGGTTAGGCACCTGAGGGGGTGGTTAGGGTTACACACCACTAAGGGAAGGTTAGGATTAGGGTGGAGAGGGGCAGAGATAGGGTACTTACTTGCTCTGTTGGGATCTTCTCCCTTTGGGCTGCCGTCATCTGGATATGAACCGGCGGCTATTCAGGTGCCGGGACTACATACCCATTCCTGTTTATCAGACCATGGTCTTATTCAACAGAGTTCCAGGGTATGAAATTGTTTATCCATTAGTTGTCATTTAAGGTGGCTGTATATCACTGTAATTAGTTCTTCAAGGAATAATTTAATTAAAAGCTAAATACTTAGTTTTAGGGGGTTTACCCAGTGTGGTGTTCCAAAGGTGACTTACAGATGTATCCTCACACACTGTGACTTGAGTCATGCCAAAAAGCCCCTCTCGGCATGCCAGGTCCAGTCTTTCTCACTTAAAATATGCACTTTATTCACATAAATAAAATAACTGGAAGTGACAAAACTATTTTGCTAGATTACACTGATCAAATAGATGTGTGGCAATTGTATATCTGTGTGTGGCTGGGTCTGACTCTGTATGCAAAGTGCTGTGATGCAGAGATCGCAGCATTTTCTCATGCCAAATTCCATTGTGCTGCGACTTTGTATATGTTTGTATATGTTAAAGTCGCAGTCCAGCTTCTGTAGTACACTGTGAGTGGTGTTTTACTGTGTCTGTGATGGGAATAAGAAACAGAATTTAAAGAAAATTATGGTGTGCTACACCTCTCGGAGTGGCTCAGTCACGTCAGGTGTCTCACGCTTTATGGTGTATAAACTCTAGGGGGTAAATTTACTAAGAGTCAATTTTGGTTGATGCGTTATGTTTTTTGTGATTTTGGTGTGATTTTGCTTTTCAGGGATTTATTAAAGCCAAATTTTCACCCAAAGCGCACCTTAAACATGACTAAACACACCACATCTACACAATGCATCATCCAACCAAACACAGAACCCTTAACATTGGCACACATGCAAATTACATATTTGCAAAGAATTGTGTTTGTCAAATCACATCTAAATAGTATCTCAAATAGCAAAATCAATAGATGACCAAGTCAGTAGCATGTTTGGATGTGGAAACTTAATTTGTCTAGCCTTAATCATGATGCCTATTAAAGGAGACAAACACAGCTGCTTCAGTGTCTGAGATTTACACATGGCAGAAATAGGCTGTTTTGCTGTGTTTGGGCAAAGCTTTGTCTATTTTGGATTCCACCATCTGAATGAAAGGACTCAGGAGCAATAGGAATATTTTGGAAAGCGTAGTGGGATTACAAACGTATTAGTCTGTTATCCCTTGAACTCACAAATCAAAATATTTGTCTGAAACTGATTCAATTTTGAATTTAATTGGTTTCAAGAGAATTGCTGGATTTGTGAGTTCAAGTGAAAAGACCAATATAATTCAAATTGCATAAGCAACATCACTGAGGGTCACCATTAGGAAAAAAAACAACAGTTAAACATGATTCTTAGTAAATTTGAGATTAAATAAATAAAACGTTCCAGCAATGACCGAAACATCAAACACATTTCTTAGTCTAGTAAATCAACCCTTAGGTGTAAGAGGATACCTTGGCATTGAGGTTCTCTGGCCGACCCCTTGATGTCCATTACAGTTTTTCCTGCTCCTGTGGGTATCCTGTTAAGGAAGAGTGACAACTGAAAGATTTGATATGACCTAGTAGAGTCCACACAATTATTGTATGACTCTCCTTCATTCACCTGAATCTACACTATGTAAACAAATGTGATTGGACACAAACAGTAAATAGTTCAACAAGATTTAATTGACGTTTGTACTTTGTAGGTCCACCACATAGGCAAACGCAGGGGGGGTTTCCGTCTGCCTGGAAACACCCCCTCCCCAGACCACACCATGACCGCGATAGAAATAGTAATATAATAGAATGTTACTATCGCTGCATGTTCTTCTCGGTATCACAAATGAAATAATTAGAACCACCTGTGGCTCTTTTAACATGTACTGGTATCAGCTAGTAATAAATAACTTGTGCACCAACTAGGAGATCTGTAAAACATGCACTGTTAGGGATGTACTGCTATAGAGCCCAATATGTACATATATGTCCAGGGCAGTGCTAGGTTCTTCTGCTGCTCCTCCAGGCTCCCTGACTTTCTCCAATAGTCTGGAATGGTGCCCACATCTAAAATAAATACATAATGCTCAGGCAGGATGGCTCTACTGATGCATATAATGGCTTACTGTGATCTCTGGTCCTGTATATGCTGGAATTATGACACACATTACACTATGTATGACACATATAATGGGTTACTGTGATCACTGGTCCTGTATATGCTGGAATTATGACACACAATACACTATGTATGACACATATAATGGGTTACTATGATCGCTGATCCTGTATATGCTGGATTATGACACACAATACACTATGTATGACACATATAATGGGTTACTGTGATCACTAGTCCTGTATATGCTGGAATTATGACACACAATACACTATGTATGACACATATAATGGGTTACTGTGATCACTGGTCCTGTATATGCTGGAATTATTACACACAATACACTTTGTATGACGCTTATTAAAGCTGGTTAAGTACCAATTCTGCCCTCTTCAATGACAAGCCACACTCACTCTAAAATTAAGCATTTGGAAACCCCCCTCTGGAAATCCTGCGTTTGCCACTGCACCACGTGCAGTGATTACTGCAGGCACCCTTCTTGGCAAACTGTCCACAAGTACCTGGACAACAGCAGGAGGTATGTTTTGCCATTTTGCCTTAAGTACAGTGACTAACTGTGGCACTGAAGAAAGTCGAGTTCGCCTAGAATGCACCCATCACTCCAATTCGTCCCAGAGGTTCTCAATGGGGTTAAGATCTGGACTCTGAGCTGGCCAGTCCATCTGGTGATTTACCAAATTTTCTGTATACCAGTCCAGCGTCACCCTGGAAACATGATAGGTGGCATTGTCATCCTGATAAAAATATTTGTTATTTCCATAGAACTGCAAGTGCAGGATCCTCCCTACAAAGTGTTCTTGTTGAAACCACCACACTCTAGGCCATTTGGAACTTGTGTGTAATGGTATGCATTTCACTTGTGCGGGGTTGTCCATTCACATTTGCCTATATAGTGTGCTGTATATTCTTTCAGACAGGCAGCATATTTTACAATAATGAAGGAGCTAAAGGAGCCGCATCTGGAATATTCAATAAATTGAGTGATATGCCAAAGAGCATGTACAGCAGATCCCAGGTAAGTATCTTTTATAGATCATGGCATTAACAGATAAGTCCACCGTAAAAGAGAAAAAATTACTATCAGTATTGAGCATGGTCGGTAAGCAGAGCTGGGGCCTCTAGAGAGATAAGTATCTCTCAGCTGCCACAATGATGAATTGGTAATAAATCACATTGAAAATATTTTTTATTGCTGCAACAAGCAGCAATAAAAAATAATATTCATCACCATGGAAAGTTCTAATAAATTGGATCCTTAATGTGCAATATAAACCCTTTAGGGATGATTTAGTAATATTGGATTTGGGTGACAAACTGCACAGAACTACACTGAACCAGTCAGATATTTTCTTTTATTGTCTAAATTGCATGAGACAAATGAAAGGTAATTGCTGACTAGTTGATATGGTTCAGTGCCAATTTTGCACCCAAATGTCATGTTAGTAAATCAGATTGAAAGAATCTATTTTGCACATTTAGGATCTGATTCTGAGTTGGACTCAGTTCTACCATTTTTGAGCAGACTGTGCATGCATCTGAACTGCAAAAATATGGCGTGGGCATATGCCGCACAATGTGCCTAATCCAGACATGGACGCTAATGCGATTGCAGCTGCTTTTTTGTATGGAACGCAGCTAATGTTTGTCATAGCACAGCCGGCATAAAGACTCCCACTGCTGCCTTCTCACACATGTACAATGTCACTTACCTGCGTAAATATCGGTAACATCGTCACACGTCGAGCGGCCATCTTGCTCTTGTGGAAAGTCTGACCTGTCACAGAGATGGCATCTCTCCTGACATGAAGAACTGCGTAGGAGACTGCGTGGGCTAGTTATGCATGCTCATGTAACAGTATTTTTCTGACAACTCCCCCATCACCACCCCCAATGGCTGACAGCCTGTCACTCACTTTGCGATTGATTCCTCTGTGCGTTTGTAGTCGCAGTGAGATCACTACGCATGCACAGTGCATCTTATATGCATGCGCAATGGCAAACAGTCACTCGATCTGCAAACGTAATTGTCATAGCATTCATCTCCCAATCAAGCCCAATGTGTCTGATGTAGGCTTTACTGGGCAGAGCAACTATTTCTGATGGGAGTATCATGGAGATGTTGTGGGTTTTTACATACATCTCAGTGCTTACGTGGAAGGGAATACTGTTTCTGATGGATCTCTTGCACCTAGTATGGAGCTGGTGCATTTGCCTATACTAAAGATGATGTCTGCATCTGCAGAAGCTAGAACAGTGGGCCGAGATAGGCTTGCACTTTCAGATGCACAGATTTTCAACTTAGTTTGGCTGATTGCATAGCATATGAAGTGAGTACAATGCTGTGGATGGTAGAAAAAATTTGGGTGCAAAAGCGTGCAATTCAGAATTAGACCCTTAAACCCTTAAAAACCTTTTGGACGTTGTTCTGTAAAATAATAATGGTTATTTCCACTTCACACACCGGAGTGATCATGTAGACATACAGTATTTCCATACATTTAGGCTCATTGAATTTAGTAGTGATGTGTACTGACCCCCATGTTTTGGATTTATTTTTGCATCCGTATTCAACTTGGTGTTTTGGTTTTGCAAAACCAAAATCACATGTTTTGGTTTTAGTTTTGGACCTGTATTTTTTTTTTTATTATTAAAAAATGACTAAATCATGTAATTTGGACATGTTTACATAAAATCCATGTTTTTTAAAACCAAGTTCTGAACTGATTTCAGAACTGAACCAGTACGCGGTTCAACTGAGAACCCCAAAGTGATTCCAAAGTCAGACTCTGTCCAACTCGGAACCCCTAACTTCAGTTGCTGTCGGTTCCCTGGAATCCAGACCAGCACATCTCTACAATTTAGATTTAAGTTTGGATACTCTCCTCCCAAATCTAAATCTCTCTGCACATTTTAAATCTGCCCCACCCACAGTGCAATATGGATATGCCTGGGTGTAAAATGATTTGCTGTTATTTGGTTTACTCCCAACTCAGAACCAGCCTCTGTGTGTCCATATAGTGAAGAATCTGACAGTAATATAGAGACTTTGTATTAGAAGCAGGCATTTAGAAAATAAACTATTGTACAGGTTACATCACTTTGATCCTTAAATGCCCAGGCACGCCAAAAATCTAAACAAAGTGCACCAACAGAATAGTACAGGTTAGTTATTAGTTGAAACATTTGTATTAATTAGACAATGTGGAATATGGATATGGATTAAGGCAAAGTTAGTTTTTAAGGTATGACAGTAAGTGGGATATTCAAGTGCACGGGAGTTTGGAGTATTAATTTATAGGTATACATGTACTGTATTTCATAATTCTAAAACATTTGTAAGGGTAGAAGCTAGTTAAAACTCATGATGATTATTCGTATGTGTTCATTATTGGGAGACTAGTGTAATTGGTTGGGGGGGAGTGTTGGGTGATTTCACATAGTTAGCTATAGAAAAAAGAATTTAAAAGAGAAAAAAAATATAATCTGTTAACAGGTAATGAACATATTTTAAAAATATAGATGTCTGTTATAAAATAGAGTAATGGTAAGGTGGAACTACCTTTTAAGCTATTCGACAGAGGAACAACATTTTAAAACTTTAATTTAGAAGTTTTTTGCTTGGTCTATTCACACGTTATTTGACTTGATTAAAAAAAGCCTTGCTAGCAACCATCTAACCATCTGTGCTCTGTATCTTTTTTTATGTCACTGAGCCAACCAGGCTGAATTTGATCTATTTTGCAGGATTTAGGAGTCAGCACCAGATGTAACAAACAGTTGGTGAAACAATAGTACAATGTCTAGAACTGTCTTCCCAAAGTCTTACTGTGTATGCTTTTCACCCACCTTTAAAGAGAAATATGTATTATAATGTATTTCTTGAAGTGAAATAGACTCTTTGGTATTTTCAAAGGCAATAAAATTGTCAAACCCTTCAATAGATAAAAAAAATTGTACCGGTTAATGACTTATATGAAAGTACTTGTATGTCTATTGGTTGTTGATGAGTGAATTTGCAACATTTTCATGTACAGTAAATCAAGTATTTTAACAGAACAGGCCATTTTGCTAATGCATATTTTCATTGATCCAATTTTTAAATTCTGATTTTGCTTGACTAGTCCGTGGAAAGCTTTTCTGTGCCGTGGGGTTGTGTCAGTGCTGGCCTCAAACCACAGGTGTGAAAAGGTTTTCTTGGGTGAGTTCTGACTTACAGATGTGTCCTCTTACATCCTTGCTGCTTGCTGATTGAGCTACAAATGTGCGCACGCATCGTGCCAAGTGATTACCCGCAGCTGCGTATGCTACGGTACACTATGGTGCAAACCACTATCGCACCATACAATCTTATGGAGTCACGGGTGCGAACACAGTGCTCATATCCGCTAGTGGGCGCAAGTTTTGCATCATGTGTGGCAAGATTTGCCATGTACAAAGTAAAGATGTAGCAGGACACATCTGTATAGAGCATTATAGGTTAGTGATTTACTCTATATAGCGCATTATGCTGTACTGTATTTAGATGTATTCATTGGCAGATCAATTATCTTACTCTTGTTAATTGGCTCTGATTCCTGCAGAAAAAATATTTGCCAACTATCTATATTTACTGCTATATGCAGCTACATGCATTGCTTGGGTTTGGTATATTTCTTCAACATTCATCATGTCAACATGAAAATGTTGATATTGTCCTAATGTTGACATGTATAACATGGTTAGCAAGTACACTGATATAGTGTTGCATCAAATGGCATTTAAAAATGAAATAGATGGTATTAAAAAAAGCTGTGGAGGAGAATGTAATCTCTAGTTCTTTTAGCAAAGTTTTTTCTTAGGATTGGTTGATGTTACTGTACCTACTTTTTACATTATACCTAACATTAAAAAAAATGTACTTGCCCTTCATGCAGGCTAATCAACTGGAGAGTACCTTTACTACACATTTTTCAATATCTGGACTTTTTCTTGCAACCTATAGTCCAAGCCCAAAAACCCTTTCTGAAGGACACCACCTCATTTATTTTTCAACTGCAGAATTTTACTCTCCTTCCATCCATTTTTTTGGTTGTGTACATTAGATGTCACAAGCCTTCATACCAACATTCCAAAAAGTACTGGACAACAACCCACTAAATAAAGATACAGACATCACTGTATAATAATGTATCCAGACTATCCATGATTATCAATGAAAAAAGCTTGTTCTTTTGAAATTAAAGATTGACTAAACATATAAATGACTACATCAACTTCTTCACATTATATATAGATGACCTGATTTACTTGGGAAATCAATAAAACATTTTGATCACTTTGAATGAGGATGGACTACACACAGCTATCTATAGAAAACCTACCAACAGTAACACTTAACTCTTAAGAGCCAACAGCTACTATCCTATAGGGGTCTACTATTCTCACAGTTGCTAAGAATACCCATGGTTACCGATGACCTGAAAATAACTGATTTAGAGATTAATAATTAATAATATAGGAATAAGTCTGTAGAGGTTACTATCTTGCAAATTTTTTGAAGGCCAAATAACAAGTTTTGTTGATTTCACATTCTGTTACTTTGAAACAATAATTAGCAAAATAACACATGCAGAGAACATAGGTTACTCATTTCAATACTTCCAGCACCAGCATAAAAAGAACTGCTAAAGACATAAAATGAGAAATTGCCATAAACACAGGGCTCCTTGCCTTAAAGGAAACCACAGCTACAGGAGAGCTAAAATCTTTTAAAGATTTGGTGGTACACAAATATGAACAGCTTCCCGTTCTGCATGAGGAAGCTCTACCAAAGGAATTTTAAGTGTGAATCTTCCAGGAGTGGCCACTTATTTTTCAATAATCTTCATTCCATTAAATGCTCCAGACAAGCATCCTGCAGTCTGTACAGATGATCGGAGCAAGCTCTGGATGCTACAGTGAGCACTTAACTTACCATACTGCTGGCCACACCCCCTTTGAGCAACATAGTGATGTCATGCACTCAATGTCATTATGTCCGGTGCTCAGGCGGAGGGCTGGCACGGGGTACACTTGAACCCTGTAATGGTAATGCAAACACTATAATGTGTATAGCAGTAGTTTGGAGACTCTACTATAGCCTATGTGCTAACTTATGTGCTTCCACTGAAAACATATTATCTTCCTCTTTTATGGTCTTCATAAAATATAATTATATCTGAAACAAAATCCAGAAAATATGCTACGTTAGTGTTGGCAGCCATGTAGGTAAATCATAACCTTAACTAGCCACTTTTTGATAGGCAAGCTGTTCTCCCAGCAACAGAATCTAGAGTTCAATGGTTTTATAAAAATTGGGGTGTTTACATTGAGACTCTTGATCAATCTATAGGGGCTAAGATCCTTCAAGTATTTGAAACAACCTCATGGAACTTGTATCAACCAGTTCCTTGAGTTGTGTTTGATACGTTAGATAGAGCTACAATTATAGTATTTTTTACAGCTTGCTATTTTAGAGCCTTTGTTGATTAACACAGGCTCTAAAATATTGTAGTAATATCTATATTGGTATTATTGGAAATTATTCATTATATTCTTGATATAATAATAAGGAGTTTAGAAGTGTTCCTCACTATCCCCTCCCTTCTTCCCATCTTTCCCCTGTATTTTTATTTATTTATATGATTTGAGGTAATTATATTACAAGGTTTATAATTATTGATATTATGATGTATAGTTCTTATATGGCCTAGTGATGTTATTCTTTGATGTGATATAGAGTAGGGGGTTTACAGTATATAGTGATTTAAATTAGGGATGTGCGCCGACACCTGTGTTTTGGTTTTGGATCTGTATCTCCTTCGAAGGTTTTGGATCTGGATTTAGTTTTGCAAACCACCCTCAAGTGTTTTGGTTTTGGTTTTGGATCTAGATTTTTTAAATAAAAAATAGATAAAAAGTTTTAAAAATTGCTAAAATCATGTAATTTATGCAATCCAAAACCTGAAATTCAGATTTAAAATCCGAATTCGGAACCGCAAAAAGATCAGATTTACCCGAATCTCCTCAGAAGATTAGAACAACGACTCAGATTTACCCAGATTCACGAAATTCAGGTGGATTTGGATTTCTGGAGAACTGATCTGCACATCTCTTATTTAAATCAGTTATGTTGATTATATTATCCCAACCCCTCTCTTTACCATCGTTGGCCACTTATACTTTGGTTTTACTTGTCATTGTTTGATGTTTTTGTATATATTACCTTGCATATTTGCTTTCCTCTCCTTATTTATTTTTCTTATATTGCAATTTTTCATGAAAAAAATAAATAGATTTAAAAAAAAAAAAACTAGCCACCTTAATAGCACATGTATACGGAATTCCTTAAAATCTATCAATTAGCAATCACAGCTCTTTGCAGAAACTGAATAGTCCTCAATAATGTGATAGAAACAAATGTAAGGATCATTTAATAGACTGGCGCAAGTATAACAATTTTACTGCTACCCATAATATCAATGAAGTAAGAGCCCTAAATATTTTCCTTCAAAATACTGGAAGTTACTATTTAATTAAATGGAGTTGCATAACTAACAACTAATACAAACTGAGAGCATCATATTATTAAAACATAACATTTTCCATAATTGTTCAAAACAGCAATAAATCTGTAAAGCTGCACTCAAAGATGCACATCGATATGTGCTACACAAGATCAAATTTATATTTAGAAGCAAGTCATATGATTTTGTGCTCAAAGTTGATTTTCCTGTGCAATTTCTCTACATTTGCATTTGGTATTTTGACATAATGCACCTAATTCTCTTAAGAAATGCTAAATTCCCAGAGGTCCAATGAGGTCATCTGGAATAATTACAATTACAGCTCAACAATGTTCTTTCAGTCTGCTATCAAAAAAGGAGCATTAATGTGTAGATTTTAAAATAATAGAAAAGAAAAGAACCAGACAATTTAGCTATTTTAACAGGTCATCAACTTTTCTGTATTAGTTAAACAGAATTATACCCGTGCATCCAGATTAGTTTGCAATATACTAGATGAGAGCCCATTGTTGCCTTGAAGATAGAAGAGAGTGATTTATTTTCTTATATCCCTATTTGCTTTTAGTTAAAATGCTAATCCCTTTATGTAATATGCGTCTGTCTTTTACCATGTCTGCTATTATGATCAATCCTTATGCTAATGTTCACGTGTATTTTTTGTATACGTATTTATTGACACATTATGAAAATTAATAAAAATTAAAAAAAATGCTAATCCCTTTCTTATATCACCCATCATATAATTTGCTAATCATACCTCTCTGTTCACTGTACAGGAAAATATTTAATAAACATGTTGTCTATTACCCCGCCACCGGTGACTCAACGTCGTTTACCTTACTGTCCTTTTCACAAATAAACTATGTACATTACTTTTTATGTTGTATTTGACACAACCCCCCCTCCCCAATTTGGGGGTGTCACAAGGTTAGCTTGAATTTAGTGTTTGTCACCTCACAGATTGCAATCTCCTGTTGAGAACAATGCATACATGAATCCTGTAATTCCTCTTTGTTTTCCATTTGCAACAAATAAGCAATATCTTTACATTTTTTCGATTTTTTAATTAGTATAATTTAATAGGGTTTCTCATTTTTGCATTGGATCCAAAAACTCTAAATTGTGCACAGTCCCTGGCAAGTAATGGCCTCTGCCCTTCCTCCCATCTGTCTTCTACAATTGTTATTATACATGGTTTCTGCTAATAAAAAAGGGATTATTTCAAAGCCATAGGAAATATCAATAATCTTGTTATCTATGTTGCTGTTAATAATTACAGACAACACAATGAAACCAATAATCATTGTGTCTCTTTAATAAACAGAAAACCGTATCAGTGCTTCAACCAACAAACACTTGTTTACACTAAATATTTCAAGTTACTTTGACTAAACGCCATAGCATCTAATGTCAGCCCACACTCATCAGCCAGTTGACAATAATTATAAATGTATCCAAAATAATGACACACATTTTAAAAAAAAACTTGAAGTTAAGTTAAAAGTACGGTGGTGAAGAAAGAACATCTCTGCTCACAGTGTCACCATTTACAAAACAATGGCCTAGATCTAATCTAGGCCTAGATGGGAACCTTCTGCCATCCCATCACACTCCACTCAAGGTATTCAACTCCCCTTCCAATGACAAAATACACAAGTCCCAACTGAAATGGTAGTGCCGCTGACCCCTGTTGGATAGAATCAGCCTAACCCATGTATTAGTGGTGAGAACAACTCAAGAATTACAGTATAGCAAGACAGTCACTGCAGACATTGGTTCCTGCAAAAGCCAGACAACAACTAGGAAATGAGGGTGGGATGTCCCACAAGCAAAGTAAACTAGAAGCTTCCACAGGGCATACCTATAAGCTTAATAATGCCCAAAAACCACCCCTAAATGCACTAAGCAATAACAGGGCCATGAATTCCTAATAGACTAGCACTTAACCCTATACAGTTCAACCATAAACTTGTCTATAGCAGTGACAGCTGAACCAGCCTAATGGGTTTAAACACCTGCCAGGAATATTAAATGCCTTCTGTCACTATTCTCAAATTTGTGGGCATTAAACATAAAATACCTGGATATGATAGATCTTACCTTAATTCAAAGCTTCACTCTCCTTCAATCAGTTCACAATTGTCATAGTCCATTAATCAAGGAAAGAGATAAAAAAGCCAAATTTAATCAAAGATTTTAAAATAAAAAAGGGCTTACCTGGATTATTAGCCATGTTGTCCTTAACTACAGTACTTGCCTAATGTGGTCATAAAGCAGAGTTGCACTACTCAACCCACCTGGACAGCTCCTCAGTTTCCATAGAAACCTCCCTGCTTCCTCCTTCTGCCAGCCAGGCTATTGAAGGGGGCAATCCTAAAAGGATCAACCACTTGTGACTAACAGTCTTCCTACAGCTTCCTTTCTCTCCCCTGGCTATATACACTGCTGGATGGTGGCTATAATAGATGATCCAATTAAGATCACCCCAGCCTTGGCTTTCTGCACTGCAGCAGCCTACCTCCAGATCACCTCTCCTGCCCTATCCTCCTCCCAGAGAGCAATGATTGAATGGCGATATAATTATAAAGTTTTTTTTTAATGTATAAAACTATTTTTTTTTAAAATGTCCCCTAAATTGTTGATTTTCTGTCTGATCAAATGAAGTAAATAAGCGCTATCTAACCCTTATTCAGTATGATTTGATTAACAAATTTGCATATAGAATTTGTTAATAAAATGATACTCATTTGTGTTTAAATAGCTCTTACTTTCATAATTTGATAATAAAAATGTACAAAATCAACAATACTGGGGACATTCTTGAAAAAACATAAGTCAGTTAAGACATTCAAGAAAAAAAAGCTCATTATCTTTCCAAGATTAATAGAACTCTGAAAATTTGATTATAGCCACATTCTCTTATTGACATTAATTGTCAGTGATGTTATAGAGATAAAGTTGAATACCAATTGGTAAGAACAATAATTGCACAGCTACATGTGAATAATTTGTTCTCAAGGCCTTTTTAGAGAGACCTTATAACATAATAGCACTGCCTCTATTCCACATCATGAAAAATTTAAAACAGACAAAAACAGCTTTGACTTTGGCCAGAAGAAATCAACAGATTTCTAATACATAGAATAGTATTATATGAATGTCTAAATTTTCTAAATATTCACAATTCAGAGGCTATATACAGTAGATCAACGTATGAATAGAGCAAGCATAGACTTATTAAGAATGAGGTCAAAGACAACAAAAACTTGAAGGCAATCAATATGACTCATTCGTTATAGTTGGTTGAAGATTCGAACATTTTAAACAAAAGTTCTAAAAAAAAACCACATTCTTCCAGAAATATATCATATGTGCAAAATAAAAGTTCCCACAACAATTAATGAGATTAAGGTGGAGAGTATGCTCCTGTATTTTTTTTTGTGTGGCTGTAATATGAATCCAGCCCATAGACAAAGTTACTTCCTTCTTAGCATATACCATTGAACAGATGACTTTGCCATTGCAAGTATTTGCCTTATTGCGTGTAATAGATTCTTCATTTTCTTACTTTAAACTTTATATATTTGTTTCAAGAATATAAATTGCAGTTTGTAGAACTTTTTTCTTTTCATCATCCATACTGTATGCCTGACAATCAATGAAAATCACTGTCACTATAAATATATTCTGACTTACAGTATCATCGCCAAAAATACAAGGATCCATAGTAAGACTACTGATTCATCTTTCTCATCATTATTGGTGATATTCAAGATGACAGCAGCAAAAGCATCATCATCATCAACACACCAAGACACAAAATATTAGGGAGAACACAAAAGCACTCTAAAGTGGAAGGATGTTGAATTGTGTTAGCCTTAATAAGTGGAGAGAAAATAGTAATACAACTGGCTCATCATCATCAACAACAACATTCTAAATTTGTATTTTTTTTAATTTATCAAAACGTATTTCTTTTCTTTCTGCTCCTTTTTGCTATGCTTCCACCTACGAATCATTATAATTATCTGTAAAAAAAAACTGAACATCAATAGAGCTCTTCACAATTGAGTACTTACACACTTTCAGCTGACAAAGCTTTTAAACTTCATTGAAAAGTGAAGAGCACTAATGATACCAGTAATAAATATCTTATACAGCTTTTATCAAATACTGTTTTTGTTATTGTTTCTACAGATGTGTCCTTATACATCTTTGCTGTAGTCAAGATAACATGCCCCTCTCCATGCACTAGGTCCTGTACTACTCTGCTAGCATCGGGCACCTTTTTATTGTAGAAAATGCATCTAAGTCGCAATGCAATGTGACTAGTACTCACCAGCAGACTGTGCTGATTAATTTTATATGTGACACTTGTATATCTGTGTGTGACTGAGTCTCTGAATTTGTATACGCAATGCTACAATGTAGCGGCTGCAGCTGTTTTCATTCCAAAGTCCGCTGTGCTTTATCTACAGACTCAGGTGCACACAGTTATACAAGTGTCACATATCAAATTAATAAGCACAGTCTGCTGGTATAGACTAGTCACATTACATTGCAATTTAGAAACAGTTTTGGCAAAAAGATACCCAATGCTGGTAGAGTGGCACAGGACCTGGTGGCTCACTCATGCCAGTCAAGTCGTGTTGCATGGTATATTGAGGTTAGATGTGTGAGGACACATCTGTATGTTTGTGTCAAAAGCAGCAGGGATGCTATATGAGAGCATTATATTCCTATGATTATCAGGTAATGGTCCTGCTAATGAGGTAGATATGTTGATCTTCATCTTGTGTTGCCACCAAAGCATAAATCAGATTGTTCCATTAACCACTTAACTGAAGATTGTATTTTCCAAAAACCACTCAGAAACTGAATTAGGTCAAGAACATCTTTTTAAAACTTATCCAACACAATTTTATATAAAAAAAAATGTAAACACCATATACCATAAAAATAGCATTTTTATGGTATACTGTAATGATGGGCATTGACAGCTGTACCAATGATGGCTAATGGGTTCAACCATCAATAGAAACCAACTATTGTTTGAGGCCACAACCACCAATGTTTCCTTAACATTGGTTTGCAAACCATCGATGATCATTGGCTATCACTAGTAAAGTAAACCATCCCTAAGACTAGGCCCCATATCGAGTCTTGTTCATACAGAACTGCCATAATAAGATTAAAATGGCCTATAACATAAATTTTAAAAAATAAATAAAACAGGAATATTTTGGATGTGCCATGATGTCATGACGTGACGTGACCAGGTGTCATGGCATCACTGCCCATTGACTGCCAATGGCTTTGCAGTGGCTTCTCTTCCACAGTGTCAAAGCCCCCTGCAGACTCATCCCTCGGACCCCTTTGCACTCCACCGCGGACGCCGCTGGGCCCCTGCACCCTGCCATGGTTGCCGATTTACCACCGAAATGCAAGCTGGATTTCCATGCACCCCCAAAAGACCCCCGCCTATGCCGCTGGACCCTAGGTATTCTAAATAGTGAAAAAAACATATCTGAAATGCTCATGGTCCTGAGCATTTTGGATATGGGGGACTCCACTGGTACACACACATCTATCTATCTATCTATACATATAATATATATATATATAAATATAGATATCTATACAATCTGTGCAATTTTTCGCAATCTACAGTACAATGCCAGATCACTGTGTCCAGCAGTGATCAGGATATGGGGTTACAGAGGCGGAGCTGTGTTTTCAAAGGAGGGGCCATGGACAGAGCAGGGAGGGTAGCCACACTGGAGAAGAGAGGGTGGGGGTGCTGCAGGCTGCACGGACTAGGAATAGAGCAGTAGTTGGTCATGGCTGCTGCTTCCATAGTGTTACAGAGACTGGCAGCTGTGGCAGTGGAGTTGGCACGCACGCTGCTTGATGCCCGAGCCAGTAACAGAGCAGCATCAGTAGCTACCATGAGCCATGGCTGCTGATTGTATAGAAGGATCATTGGTGGGGAGGAGTGGGTGAGCACTGGGGGAGGAGTGGAGCAGCTGCGCCAGGGGAAGAGTGGTTAGCGCTGGGGGAGAAGGGGGTGGGTGTGCCACCAGAGAAGGGCAGCTGCACTGAGAGGGGGGACAAGCAGGCTGCATGATTGCTGCTGCTTCTATTGAAAACACGACTTCTGTGCAGTCCCGCTGGGTCCCTGATCACTGTGACCAGCAGTGATCCAGGCACACTGGAGACAAATCTGAGTGTGCATAGGGACCAGATGGTTCCTCTGATATAGATGGCTGCAGGAAGATTATCTTCCTGCAGCAGCCTAGTGGGCATTTCTGGCTGGTCACATCAGATGCGACCATGCCAGGAAAGTGGTTAAATTTGTTTGGCTCAATTCCACATGACTGTTTTCTCCTCATTTACCTCATAAATGTTAGATGGATTTCAACTAAAGTTGTTCAAAGTATCAGTACATCAGCAGCTTCCTCTTGATTTTGCTAGCTTACAGTTTAGTTGGTGACCTACCAGCCATGTTTTAGTTCTGCATTTTTACAACATTTGTTTCATATTTATTTTATAATGTTACTACAAGATATAATACATTAATGTAACTTTTTAGAAGAAGGAAAAGAAAAAGTCAACAATGACTTCAATGTTACAAAACCTATTCATTCTGAAACAGTTTAACCACTTAACTGACAATTGAAAAAAAAAAATGCCCAGAAATTGTCATTTTTTATTATGAGTGATTTAGGTGAGGAATATCTATTTCAAATTATCAAAAATGATTTCATTATAAATATATACAATAAAGAAAACAGCGGCACTCCGGGATTTGTAGTAATCAAAGATGTATTAAATCCTCCAACGTTTCGGGGCCATAATGCCCCTTTGTCAAGGTATACCTTGACAAAGGGGCATTATGGCACCGAAATGTTGGAGGATTTAATACATCTTTGATTACTACAAATCCTGGAGTGCCGCTGTTTTCTTTATTGTATACCACGATCGCACGGAGGGCACCCGGGTCTAATGGTTTATGTGGAGGAGTGCCAGACTGTATTGCCACAGTATTAAAAATATATAAATATATTTTTAATATTTATAAAAATTTATATTTTTTAAAACATCAAAACACCACCATTGGATCATTGGAAACATTGCGACCATTGCGACTTTCATTTTGACACCAGTTTCTAGCACCAGGTACACTAAGGGGGTGAGTGGGGAGGTTAATTTATTTTTTTCCAGTGGCTGCTAATCTCTGCAGCTGCTGGATGGGGGGGTCTTGCTTTGCTTACTGATCAGCAGTGATCGGCAGCACAGCGGACACTGGGGTTGGGTGCAGGCAAGCAGATGGACTGGAAGGACCCTCTGAGAGCAGCAACTGCGGGAAGAGTCGCCTTCACTGTTTAAATGACTGCTTGAAATTTTGCAACCAGATCATATAAAGAATTGCCTGGTGTGGTCGGAAAATTGTGACCATGCCAGGCAAGTTGTTAATTTAAATATGTTGCAGAACAAAAGTAGAGCCAGACTTGCAGTTAATGGTGTTTTAGACAATGAATAATGGAGATAAAAGAATAATCAGAATGTTAAACGTGTGATAGAATAAAACAAAATGGTATGAAATTAATCTGCTGCTGCTGTATTGCAGCTGTACATTTACAGTCTTAAACTTTCAGTTATACATTTTATGATGCTGTACAAAATAAAAAATAAAATCTGAAATGTTGAACCTAATCAAAAACTTGCAAGTGCTACTGAACTCCCTTATTATGGCAGTTCTTATTATTTTGAAAGATAATAATTACTAAATGCAGCAGGATGGAGAGATTCGTAAAAAGTGATCAATTGTATAGTTAGACACTGCCAGCTAGTGGGTAAAAAAAAATATTAGTTGCCCTAGTTTAACAAAAAAGAGCTTCCCGTGACATGTGTTGCTCTGAAATGGGCAATTTGTATTTGTGGTGACTCACATCAAAAGAAACAGCAGCAGAGGATCAGTAGTTTTGACCAGAAAAAATGGGAGGTCATTACTCCTTAACAAAATACAAAGAAATGGAGGTGAAATTCCTCCATTTCTTTTAAATCCTTGTAGAAGAGAATGTGTGCATTTCCATACAAAACAAAAAAAAGAAAGAATAAGAACATCAACACTGTCACTTTTTAAAAAATTAATTTGTTTTTTAGCTAGTTTTTGAAAATGTCACAAATTCAAATATTTTGGAAATTGTGAGCATACACACAAAATAAAACATTGTTCAGAACTAACAGGCTTAATAATAATATGCCACATTACCAGGTTTAAAAGTCAACATTTCAAGGTCAAAGATTCGAAAATTTAAAAACAGATTTCCAAAAAAAACACAA
Source organism: Taudactylus pleione (assembly GCA_031769625.1). Classification (NCBI taxonomy): domain Eukaryota; kingdom Metazoa; phylum Chordata; class Amphibia; order Anura; family Myobatrachidae; genus Taudactylus; species Taudactylus pleione. Next base: position 1,848,094 of record JAUIMM010000780.1, read on the forward strand.
ACTGTATGGTTTACACATTTTGAAAACTTTGTGTTTATTCCTTTGTAATTTTCTAAGAATGTTCAAACCGAATTTCAAATTCAGATCTCTACTGACTAATTAGTTTTTAGTAACTTTTGTTTTTAATAATGTGAAAAGTTCTATTTTTGCCCTACCTTGTAGTCAAATATCAAAAAGTAAAAAAATCCAATTATTTTTAGCTTCTTACTTTCTTAATCTTGTAACTTTTGTTCCTCCAGAAATTTATTTAATTAAAATGTACCTTGACAGAAACATTTATTAGTGAATTATATTATGGGTTGTGATTTTTTTTTCACTGAGCTTGAAAAACGAAACCTAGATAAATGATAAACTAGGTGCTGATAATTTGCTATGGAGAACACTGCCACTTTTCCAATTCACTCTATTTTCAATGCATGCAAGACCAAGTCCCTACCCACACCAGAGCCCTGGATTGTCCTGCTTTTACATTTGTAAAAAAAAATGACTCTAGTGATTTATAATAATAACCAAATAATTTATTTAGATTTTATTTTTCTCAAACTCAAAGAAAAATATATTCAACTTATAATATAATGCACTGTTAGATATTGCTGTCTCCAAAGTACAGTATAAAACATTTAATGAAACCAATTCATGAAAAAAACATTGCCAAGATTAAGAAAGTAACAAGTCATAAAACATAGTCAACATTTTTCAAAATTGTGTTTTTTTTAACTGTAATACAGTGCAAAAGATTATTTTTGGCATTAATATACACATAAATATATAAAAACATAAGATCTTATTGAGCAATCCCAACTTGAAATTTGTCATGGACAATATTTAAACCTCATGGAATAAGAATAAAGTTGAAAAATGTAAACCATATATTTTGTCAAAAGTCTGTTTCTTAATGTTTGAGCCAGTGACCTAGAAATGCAGACTTCCATAAACATATAAATGTAGTATATCATACAGGTTGAGTCTCCCATATCCAAAATGCTTGGGACCAGGGGTATTTTGGTTATTGGAATATTCTGTATTTTGGAATATTTGCATAAAATAATTAAATATCTTGGAAATGGGCCCCAAATCTAATTACAGAATGCATTTATATGTTATATACACCTTATACACACAGCCTGCAGGTAATTTTATACAATATTTTCAATAATTTTGTGGCTCAAAGAAAGTTTGTGTACTTACATGTAATTTATTTATGTTTCATATACACCTTATATACACAGCCTCAAGGTGATTTTATACAATTGTTTTAATAATTTTGTGACTTAAACAAAGTTTGTGTACATTGAACTATCAAAAAGCAAAGGTTTCAATAAGTCAGTCATGCTAAAAATATTCCATATTTCGGAATATTCTGTATTTCGGAATATTTGGATATAGGAGACTCAACCTGTATTAAAATCTAAGGGTGCGTTATACAGGGGGTCATGTGATATCTGGACTTATGTGATAGATCTATCTATTGTGGTCACTCCACTAAAATATAACGTATTACATTTTTTTATTACATTAACTAGAAAATATCTATTTGTCCGTATAACCCATTTGGCAGCATTGATATACAATATGTGTAACAATTAAAGTATGCTCATGCGTAAACTTTCTTTGGAACACAACATCTTTTATACTTAATAAATGGACTATTCATTGTGATAGTCCTACATTTATTAATTGGTTGTGCTTGTACTCTGACCTAGGTGGGGGTAATTTGCCTTTCCTCATGGAATTATTACTACAGCCATACATCACTAAAATGCCCAATCTCGTCTGATCTTGGAAGCCAAATAGTGATAGGCCTGGTTAGTACTTGGAGGGGAGACCCCCAGGGAATACCAGGTGCCGTAGGCTAAAGAGGAATATATGGGACCCCAACGACGACTGGCAGAGCACTGCAAACCATATCTCTATTTGTTTTATTTATTTACGGTCAAACATCTCCAGTACTCTTGACTAACATTTCCATACCCATGGAATGATGATAAATTGCAAAATATTTCATCAGAGGAGCACATTAGGATCTTACAGATCCAATTATATTTCATGACCTTGTCCCTTTTTTTCTTTTTTTCTTGGGGGATTTTTGGTACCTTATATTTTATCAATTTATATTTAATAAAAGCTATATTTTAATAGTATTTTTTAAGAGTGCCCCAACAACTAGCCCTACTTTCTTCTTCTTCTTTCTGTGTATGTATTGTCTTTTTGGGCTATGGGAGCACCACCAACAAATTTTTGAATGACTTTATTAGAAAGCAACGATTATCTATGGTTGGTTCCTGTGGATATTATTGATTTGAAATAATCAGCTCTGTGCTGAATCTTTTCCTGTTCTTTGTATGTTTCTGGAAATCTCAGATTACACATTTTTTGGATTGCAAATGAACCACTCCTTCCCACTCCCAACTGAAAGTTTACATTAGACAGTAGGACAAGGTCCCATGTATAAGGGAATGAGTTCCCAAACTTATGGTATCCTAATTTATGCTGCTCTTCCCACTCATAACCCACACAAATCTTCTTGGGAGGCAGAATTTGGCCCTCCACTAGACGAGGAGGCTTGGGATGACATGAGACAGGCTATTGCCAAATCCTCCATTTCCACACAGCTTAAGGATACATCATACAAATTATATTACAGCTGGTACTATACCCCAGTAAGACTCTCACAAATGTTTCCTTCCACCTCACCCCTCTGTTGGAGAAATTGAGGCCTCTGGTGTATTCTTACCCATGTCTGGTGGACTTGCGTAGTCCTTAATACTTTTTGGACTTCAGATCATACCCTTATAAATAAGCTATTTGAAGCTCCAAACCTACAGGATTGATGGATTTTTCTACTATGCTACCCTCCTCCCGATCTTTACAGTTGCTCCCAGAAGTTATTGTCCCATATGCTAGTAGTGCTAAAAAATGAATAGCTCGCAATTGAAAAAACCCTCTCCCGCCATCTCTTTCTGCCTTAAAATCACAAATTTTACTCTCTGAAAAGAAGGCTGCTTGTTCCAATAGCATCCTCTCACTTGTCATATAAAAACAACAAACACAGCATCAGCATAAACAACAACAAAATAACATTTAAAGCCAAACAATTTATATATTTTTTAAATCATTACATATCTGATTCCAAAAAACTGCTGTGGTTGTGTGTTTGTGCCTACAGTGTCATAATAATAATAATAATAATAATAATAATAATAATAATAATTATTATTATTATTATTATTATTATTATTATTTTAAGCATAAAATATTTTCTTTCTTTTACAATCCAGTGTTTACAGTTGGATATTCAGTTGCCAAAGGTGGTATCATCACATCTCTGATAGCAAAAGTCAACCTTCGATGTGTCTTTTACAGCATAAACAAAAAATTATATTTTAAGCCAAAAAGTCTTCCATTTTCCAAATTCAATTGGCTACAGATGGCTATTACTTGTCTCACAGCAAAAGACTGCTGTGGACATGTGACAGTGCATTAAGGGGCAAATATAGAAAAATAATTTTAAGCCAAAAATATTGCAGTCTAGTTAAAAACCATATGATTACAGATGGGTATTCTTATATAAAGGTATCATCTCATCTCTGATAGTAAAATGTTTGTGGACATGTGACTGTGCATTAAAATTCCAAAACAAGTGGCAATAAAAATATTTTGATCTCTTTGAAATCAAAGTGGATTATTTTGGGGTATTCTCATATTCTTGAGGAGGTAACAACACATCTCTGATAGCAAAATGCGGATGTGGACATTTAACTGTGTATTAAACAAAAAATGTAAGATAACAGTCTCTCTTTTCCCTATATCATTGTTCATTCTCATGTTGTGACTTCAAGTATCTCAGTATTAGTAATGACAGTAGTAGTACTTTTTCATCCTCTTCAGTACAGTACTAGTAAAAAAGGTAATTTGAGAAGTAAATTTAATACACCTAAGCAATGTTTCAGAACCTAAAAGAAAACATCAACTCTTGATGATTTATGTATTAAGGGGTCTATTCATTATGTTAATTATTGGGGTACGATAATTAACATACTATCCTGCAACATACTAACTCGCTCCGACGCAAAGACAACTGATCGAAAATCAGCTGTCTCCCTGAACGAGCTTTGCTGCTCCTTTGAGTCTGTCTCAGCAGTGCTAGTGTGCCTGCATGAACTAGAGTTCATGAAGGTGCACAAAGCCTTGGCGTCCAGCGGAAGGAGCCGGACAGGGGGATTCAAAAGGATCCCTCTTCACAACTTGGGGGGAGTTCTGAGTGCAGATGGCGAATGCTCCTGCAGTCAAGCTTCGAAAATATTGTATTTTCGGAGCTTGATGAATTTCTGTCCCCATACTAGTGTATGGGGACAGCAGGCCACATCGTTAAAATTGAAAGGTAGGCAGGAGATATCTGTGATATCTGCTGCATTACCTTTTTGATGAATGTTTATGGCCCCAAAACTGAACATTTTCACCTGCTTTTGTAGAAATTAAGTGATAATGAATAGACCCCAAAGGGAGCATCTAGAAATATATGTAATGATTTGTTTAGATAGGAAAATATCTAACATCCCATGCACCATCCACAGTGGCAAGGAAAGTCTATGACCATGGCCAAATAGTCCTGCTGCTGCTCTCGCACATACTAGAATGTTCAGTGTGAACACATGTGCAATAGGAAAGAAATAATGTATTGCAGTCAGCAACCTCTTGCACAGCAGGTCACTAAAGCCATGACAATTACTGTATGTTAGCATCTGCATCCAATCTCTACACATCAATGCATCAGACTTTAAATCACTTGTGGTCATGTGTCCACACTCCAAATTTCATCTCAACTCTCTCCAGTATTGCTTATTTTCAATAATGGAGTGAACATTATGACCAGTCAAATTTCAACATGTACTGTGCTTTGTACAAACAATAAAGTTGAGTCTCATAAAAAATTGAAAGGTCCATGTTATGAATGAACACACTGCACCCATGAGAAAGATTATGGCATCTTTTCAGGTTTATAACATATGCCCAAATATATTGACACCACTGTCACCTATCAATTTAATACAATGTATTAGTATAATGGTGGAGGAATACTTTAATTCTCATGTAGAAAGAAGCATCTTAGATTAAGGATGGGCAATAATCGGACCCCCCAGCTGTTATAGAACTACACATCCCCAGGATGCCCTGTCACATTTGTGCTATTTAGTCATGCTAAACCTCTTGCAAGGTATGGTGGGATTTGTAGTTCAACAACAGCTGAAGGCTTACTATAGCCCACCGCTGTCTTTGACAATCACTATGAATTAAGGGAGGTGTGACCGGATGGCCTCTTGCTGACTCCCGATCACAGATTGGGGTTTCGATCCCCACTGGAACTTGGGATATCAGGGATTCCTGCTTACTGTCAGAGACTGCCTGGCATTGACTCCACCCACTGCGCTGTGGGTGTAACAATGCTGCCACCACCAAACTCTACTATCGGTGTTTGGAACCACTTCTTAGGTACACTCAGGCTCCTGCCTCCGGCGCCAGGAACCGCGTCTGCTGAGTATGCGTCGACTAGCTGCGGCCAAACCTCCTGTTTGGTGTTGGCTGTTCCCACCTGATCCCTCACAATGGACCAGGCTCTGCACGATAGCTGGCAGAGGGCTTGAGCTTCGGAGATGCTCGGCTCAACCCAGAACAGTAGGAGAACGGAATAGTGTTTGGCACAATTGTGTTTTTCAAAGGATTCAGATGCAGTCAAATAGGCAAAGATGTTTATTGCTCAAAGTCTTAAAAAAGATCCTGCCTTCCGATTGAAGGGGAATATCAGCATACAAAAGATGTTACAGCAATTCTTCTCCACACAGGATATACAAGGATGTACCCTTACACAGGCTCACAGGACCTGTATATATAGTCAGAAAACATAATACAACATGGTACAATCCTCCCACCATTGGTCTTGTAAACCAAGCAGACCATCTATCCCAAATGTAATTACAACTCGCAGGAACTGGTAATTTACTTTCATCCTTTGATACATTAATCACACAGCGACAAAATATCTATGTAGAATAACCAGCTATAGTATTCACTTTCGTCTTCCTGCAATATTCAGGAAATCATGAAAAACAAACCCTTTTTTCCCCAGAAGTGCAGACACACAAGAGACAATCTCAGGGCCATATCAAAGGAAGATTTGGCCAATTGACTCTCTTCACAGCTTCACACAGAAGTTTCCATCCAGGTCTCATCTGGAGTTCACAGGTCTTTCTATTCATCAGACCTTCTGCTAGGAAATGACAATCAGCATCTAATTTCCTGCAGTCACAGAAGCTGGTCATGTCTTATACAGGCATATCCAAGAAGTGTATTTAAATACATATAAAATACAAATACATTCAAACATGTCATAGGACAGTATTCATTTTGAGGCGAAAACCCATTCCACCTGTTTTAATTATCCCCGTATTTAATTTCAAAGACTTTTCACCCAAAAAATGGGGATAACTTTTCTCCACACAATAGGTGGTGAAAAAAAGTGCAGAATTGGGGTTTAGGGGTGTAGGCTTAAAAAACAGCCTGCGCCCCTGGGAATGTCCCCTAAAATTAATGTGTGTCAAAAAAAGTTTAAACAAAAAATTGGGACACCCAAAAAATGAAGTTGAATTTTTGGGTTAAAAAAATATGGGGGACAAACTTCTAAACTACCACAATTTCTCCCTGAGGGGTCCCCATGTGTTTTCTTCATTGCGGGTGGTAGCGGCAGGTAAATTTTGAAAGAATTTTTAAAAATCATTTAAGGGACTTAAAATATGCCTACACCCATTTTCATATACCCCAAATTTGATGCAACTAGTTTTTTTTCCAAAATAAATAGTAAACGCTATTCTGCACCCCTTCTTCACAGGCACATTAATGCACCTGCCACAGCTATTTAAAAATCCCTACTTGCCTTCCGCAGGCAAAAACAGGGATAGCCATAGTGATCCCCTATGTCAGGACATCATTAAGGGGGTCCCTGGATGACTTTCCAAAAATTCCCTGATTTTTTCCATACTTACCTTTACGCCGGATCCTGATTCCGCAGATTCTGGAATTGAATACAGGGATAAGCGGGCCCGATACTTTATCCCCTCCCAAATCTCCAATGTGGAGGGAAAGTCCAGCATGCGAAAAGTCTGGAATACCCCCCCCATAGACTATAATACTCTGCTTTATACACCAATGCATTGCAGAAGCAGTGCTCTACCACAAAATACTGTATCTGTATATTAATAGTTTATTGTAAACTATCTGCTGTGTGCTTTTAAACTGTGTCCACTCTGGGACTTTAACTCTTTCAGTGCTGGTGATACTGTTCACTGCTCTCCCAGTCCTCCAGCACTCTGCAGTACAGCAAGTGCCTCTTCTAGCCCTGCCGTCTCAAACTGCTGGGGCTCTCCTAATTACCTGTCTGCAATACATTAAAAATACATTTAAAACTTGGCGCCCAGCATCGATAACACATTTTAAATATGACACCTAGCGCCCATGGTTCATTTAGAAAATGGTACCGCAGCATGGGGGTTAACCCCTTCAGTGCTGCGGACGCCATTATCCTCGTGTGGCCAGCCTCCGGCCACAGGAGGAAAAAAAAACAACTTGTAACCCCTGGTGCAAAGTATATACAGTATGGATTACAGTGAACCTGTAATTCTGGATTCCAGAGTGGATGAACTAATATTGTGTTGAGGAAGAGGAGGAGGATGAAATGATCAATGGTCAATCAACATTGATGGAGATGACCAATGTAGACTAAAGCTTATTAGTAACTTGATAAAATCCTTATCTATTCTTTTCTACAGACCAACAATCAATGCCAACAGCAAAAATGTTTTCTTTGGTAGATCCACAAGCAAACCCAGAACTTCAGCCACAAAATTGGTATTATATGTTGCTGTGATACCTGGATTGTTAAACCGTGCATGTCCTTTTAATATACAACATTAGAGAAGATTGGAGGGCCTAAGGACATTTTCATCTTGCAGTAGTTTACAATATGTGTTCTGGCCAGCTTGTTAATAATAATAATAATAATAATAATAATAATAATAATAATAATAATAATATTTATTATTATTATTATTATTATCCTTTATTTATATGGCGCCACAAAGGTTCCGCAGCGCCTTGCACAGTACGTAAATGAGCACACAAGAAAAACAGTTAATAGTAATATAAAACAATGTAGGACAAGGACATGGTTTATAAACTCAGCTGCATAACACAAGCAGCAGGACATGAGCAACCAAGTGTTATGGGCCATTGTGGGGAGTTAGGAGTAAATGATACTATAAGTAGGGGGAGGAGAAGCACGTGAGGGACGAGGGCCCTGCTCGTGAGAGCTTACATTCTAAAGGGGAAGGGCAGACAGACAGGGGTGACACAGATGGGGTAGATCTTGAGGAAGAAGCATGGAGCAGTGGGTTAGGTTTATGTGCTGCAGAATATGTGTGTATAAGATGACCTGATGTTATATAAAAATTAAGTCCTTCATTCATCTATCTCTATGAAAGAAAATATATTTTGTTTATGTGTTATTTACATGAGAGATGTACAAAATACAGTTGTAGCACTTTAATTATAGTGTGTTACATTTTAGCATCTACATACATCCTGATAAAAAATGCAGCTATTATGGGACTGCCATCCTAATACAGTAGTGACTACTTTAGTCCCAGCTGCTGGGTGCTATGTCATGCTCCTGTGAGTGGGTGCGTCTCACATGCTAGACCCACTCACAAATGGGTGCAGCCATGCCCAACATGATGTGGTCCCACAGGATGTAGCAGCTGATATAACTTTATTTTGAAAAGAGCATTTTGCTGCTGCTATCCCTCAGTCTGCATGTTACAGATATTTCTGTATAAACTAATCAAAATAAAATAGTCTAATTGTCTTTCTGAAAACATTTTATTTTCTAGGATTTCACAGGACAGCTTTTTGGTGTATCTTTTTTGTAAAATACAATATAAAAAATTAGCACCGTGGCAATGATATTCCACTGTCTTCATGCCACACTTGAGACATACTTTTCTGTAAAATAAATCAGCAGTTTGCTGTTGCAATGCCTCTCTTTGAATGTCAGATGTTATGCCACTATTAGTGCGGACACACCTGGGTGGGCTACACCCAGTAAATAAGAGGTGTGAGAAAAAATTACATCTTTTCTGCAATGGAGATGCAGGATTAGAAGCCAGGTCATTTAATATAAGTACAGATATAAGTACAGATATGTCATCATACATCTAGCCTTAAAATGCCATGCGGGGTGAGATGCCTGGTGGGAGTGAGTCACCAGGGTCCTGTGCAACTCTACAGAGAATAGATTAATTATCCTGCCACCTATAGCACTATAATCCTAATAGACAATTGTGAAAATTGCTGCTGCACACCTCTTGATCATGTTGCCAATTCTCTAAAACAAACAGAAGAAAAATGAAAAATAGTGTGTGGCGTGGCACAGAAAAGCAAAATAATCAATACATTTAAATGATCTTATTTATTTAAAAGCATATATATGTATATTTAATATCAAAAGTACGATAACATAAAAGCTAAAAACATCCCAGGAATGTATTCTAGGCATTATATACGAGTTGGAAATTGCATATATATTGTATGTAATGATACACCACTAAAGGATAAAAATATTAAGTCTAATAAATAGACTGAATCTGAGCCACTGTGCAGATCAAAGTCACACAATAGTAATTACTGCACTTCAGAGAGTCCTGCTAATAAATGTTACTCTGTGCCAGATATATTTATGGGCTATACTTGCCGCTGAGACACCTCAGTGTCAGTGCAGTGGGAACGCTGCTCCTGGCTGTGATCAGGCGAATCCACAGCTGTGCAGAGAAGTGCAGGAAAACTCAGTTAAAGATGTGATAAATAATGTTATGACAGGGCAGTGCTTCAGGATGTTAGTGACTGTAGCCGAATGATAATAAACACAGCACTGGATAACAGCCAATCACTACACGGTGGTCACATAAATTGCAATGTCCCTGTGAAGGCCAGATACAGTCCCAAAGGTACTGGGACTGATGATACTGCTGACTTGCAGAGTCCCTGCCAAGGCTGCATACAGTCCTATAGGTACGGGGAACGATGATACTGCTGACATGATCAGTCCCTGTGCAACTCTGCTAGCTCCCAGCATCTTTTTTTGATAAAAAAAATACATCTTAGTCGCAATGCGATGAGAATAGAATGCACCCGGATGAATGCACTTCATATTTGATGTCAGAGACTCAGTTGCACACACAGATGTTTTCGTTCAAGGGTCATATATCAAATTAATCTGTGCAGTCTCATTCTGCATCCTAGTAACATCATATTGTGATTATGATGCATTTCCGCAAAAAGGAAGTACTAGCAGAGCCGCACAGGTCCTGCTGCACCGAGAGGGATTGTTTTGCAAGATTGAAGCAATGATGTATACACATAGTGGTGGCACTGAAGTTATAATACATATATACAGTAACATCTCCATCCCAATAGAGAGATGAGTGAACCTAAGAACATACATATGTGTCCTCCCTCGTTGCTCAGGTTGCATTATACATGCATCTTAGTAGCATTATGAAATACTGTGGAAGAGTGCAGTGAGACGCGACTTGATCCATGGCATGCAAATTCCAACCTAACAGTTAAATGGCCAGTGCGCCACTGATGGACACTGATGGTTTTCTGCATAAGAGTCACAAGCTGAATGCTGTCACATGTAGAGTCTTTAATAAAATTATATATTTTCATGATGAGACTTGAACTCTAGTTACATGCTGACAAATCCTCTAATAGCTTACAGTACAATATCTTATTGCTTGCAATATTGTCGCACATGGTATGCGTTCGGCATCCCGGCAGTCTGGATGCCAACGCTCCTATTAACAGCGCCAATATCCAGACGCCAGCAAGAAGTATCAGGGTGTTAGGTGGGGTTAAGTTTAGGGTTAGGGTTAGGCACTAGAGGGAGGGTTAGGGTTAGGCACTAAGGGGGGAGGGTTAGGGTTAGGCACCAGGGAGAGGGAGGGATAGACTTAGGCACCAAAGAGGGGGGTTAGTTTTAGGGTAGGGAGAGGGGGAGGGTTAGCACACCGACCAACAAGTGTCGGTATGTTAACCCTTTCAGGATGCCGGCGTTGGGATTCTATCAGCTGGAATCCCATGCACTGGCAGCTCCTGCCAATTCCGTTGCAGACAGTGGCTTTATTCAAAGCACAATATACTAATATTGCACATGCCCCTATGCAATAACAGCGAGAAAAATCATGCCCTGATTATTCTCCCTGTTATTTCTTAGGGCCCTTTTCAATATAAGTAGCTTGCGCTTTGAATAAGTCTGCTGCCTGCGCCATTATTTCATGCCAAAAGATACTGTACTAAAGGCTATGTAAGAGGATAGGTCAGCATTTTACTAGAGCACAAGTATCATCATGAGAACAGCTCATTTTATTAAAGACTGTGCGTGCAACATATTTGATGTCAAGTTTGTGACTTGTATGCAGGAAAAACCTCCCATGCACTGCTGCTCCGGTGGTTTGCCGTACGTTACATCTGCAAATTTATTGCATCTCTTTCCCTGAGCAGCGGATCTGTTTACATTGCACAGTAGGTGATTGGCCTGCCTGTCAGTGCTTTATTCTGTACCAATTTCACTCAAGCACAATGACAATTAGCGAAAACTTCACCTAGAGGACGGATACCAGTATTACACTATTCAGCGTCTCAATACACTGTGCAGCAACTGCATATGTTGAGCTGCGACTGAATTCATTACAATGTGCTTTGATGCTAGTCGTCCTACATGTCGTATGGACACTAGATGAGCGAGAACACATCTGTAGAAAAATAAGCAAAGCCCATGTCTAGTGATCTGAAAGGCCTTGAAGATTTTATATACTGTATATAGAATCTTATTATGTTTTTTTTAATAATTGATTTTTGCATTGTTTGTGCAGCATAAATTCTCCTGGGGAGCAGTTCCTGAGCTGCAGTTACATGAATGGTGGATGAAGTGTTTCTGCAGTGTATGCTAATCTAGGAAATAAATTGTGCAGCAATAGGCATTGCTCCAGGTGTTTCGGTGTAGAATATGTGGACTCGTTGGGTAGATTGGAGCAGGACAGACAGCTACCAAGGAAAAACTTTGGAACTTACCAGAAAAGGATCCATTGATTACTACAGAGACAGAGAGACTGGACCATCAACTATGACCTGGAATATGACCAACCAAAGCTTTATCCACCAATCTCACCTTGAAATTGGAAGTAAATACAAGTGCTACATATGTGTCCTCATACCATTTGCTGCAGTCGCACTAAATAGCAATTCTCGGGGGGCCAGGTCCCATATAACTGGCATTTCGACCGTCGGCTTCCTGATTGCATCCTGTTGCAACATATTAATTGTTGCTTAAAAGACTTTGCATCAAGGTAGAGTGGTACTTGGCCTCAGATGTACATAAAGATGCATTGCATAGCATCCTATAGTTATCGAGTAAGTGGGCAATGTGCAGTTTACCACTCACAGACATATCCAGGAATGTAGATGTTTTGATGTATTCAAAGAAGGTAGCCCATATAATGACTCTGTATAGTATACCAGAGAAAGTTTTTATGGGGGTATATAATGTATTTTCTTTGATTTCCCTGACATTTTTCATAAAGGACAAGGAGGAGTGAGAACACTCACTACTAGGAGCGCATGTTATATTAAAACAGTTATAGGGGTATATTTACTAAAGTACGGGTTTTTAAAAGTGGAGATGTTGCCCACAGCAACCAATCAGATTCTATTTATTATTTATTTATTTATTTATTACCAGTTATTTATGTAGTGCACACAAATTTTGCAGCACTTTACAGATAATATTTGGCCATTCACATCAGTCCCTGCCCCAGTGGAGCTTACAATCTATATTCCCTATCACATGTGCACACACATACACACTAGGGTTAATTTGTGTTAGGAGCCAATTAACCTACCAGTATATTTTTGGAGTGTGGGAGGAAACTGGAGTACCCGGAGGAAACCGACGCAAGCACAGGGAGAATATACAAACTCTGCACAGGTAGGGTCGTGGTGGGAATAGATCCCATGACCTCAGTGCTGTGAAGCAGTAATGCTAACCATTACTCCATCTGTGCTGCCCCATTTATCTAGCACCTTCTAGAAGATAATAGCTAGAATCTGATTGGTTGCTATGGGCAACATCTCCACTTCTAAAATTCCGCACTTTAGTAAATATACTCCAGAGACTTTTTTAAGAATGATATATCAAAATGTATTCACAGAATTAACACAATGTTAAAAACATTCCTTTAAAATAGAAAATGTCCTCACCAGCTAAAGCAAGTCTCTGGTAAAGATACACCTGCTCCAAGGTGTTAATTGAATGCATATAGCATATAGGGCCACATGTAATAGGGTAACAGTGTAGAAAATGTGAGAGCTTAGCAGTAAACTCTGACACTTTTTAAACTCGGCCAATGTAATAGAGTCAGACAAAAGGAAAACTCATATTTTTAGAATAAAAAATTTCTCACGATTTAAACTGTTATCCAGATGTTTTCCCATTTTAAAGATAAAACTCGACCAATGTGAGAGGTTACTGCTAAACGCTCACATTTTCTAAACTCTCACATTTGGCCCTTTGTCTTATACAAATCCAAAAGGGTTGTTGATTTAGGTATAAGTATTACCAATTGGCAACAATAGGTCACAATTAGAGCCTTATGTGTACTCAGATTAACAGCGCTGTGATGTTAATAATAATAATGAATTAGCAGTAGTGTAAGCTCAGTGTGTACTGTGTAAACCTTCAGGTGATGGCGCAAGAAGATCTTGGCGTCTGCACTATGCTCAACACTGTGTCACAGATTCCAGGCAGCATATTGGCAGTAGGTTGCAGTACTATCAGATGGAGAGTGCTAGTGTGAAGTAGTACTATGCAGGCTAGCGCTAAGCTTAACCTCCAGCACAAATATAATGGATCAGGGGGTTTAGTAGTGTGTTTCTTACCCCTGCTTATATCTAATATGTCACTGCCGGTGTCTCACTGTTTAAGCAGCAGTATCCAAGAGGACAATCCCCAGAAGCTAGAATGGTTTTCAGCAATCTGTCAGCTTTGGCAACCTTGGAGCAGAAAATCCCAGAACAGTATTACCAGTCCTAACATGTTTCTCCTTCAATATATAGCAAAGGTTTCATCAGATGGTATGTTTCATAAAGTCATGTCTAAGCTTGTGGAAGACTTCCCATTCAAGCTTGTGGAAGACTTCCCATTCATGGGCCTTGGTCTTGTGAAGAACTTTATTAAAGCAATGGATTGAAGTGGACTTGGATTTACATACTTAAGAAAAAAATCCAGAGAATCAGTGATCCAAAGCTCTTAGAGATGATCTTTGTAGGACCTCAAATACCAGAACTGATTCAAGATGGTAGCTTTTATGTCCAGTTGAATCAGGCTAAAAAAGCTGCATGGGAGTTTTTCAAGAGTATTTGCCAGAACGTCTTAGGAAACAAAAGGCAGAAAACTACAAAGAAAGAGTGGACAACCTTTTAAAATCTTACAAGACCATGGGATATAACATGTATTTGAAAATCCATTTATTAAACTCACACCTAGATTTCATCCCAGCAAATCTTGGAGCAGTCAACGATGAACATGACAAATGGTTCCACCAGAATATTTCCATAATGGAAAAGTGGCATCAGGGCAAGTGGAGCCTAAGTATGCTTGCTGTATATTGTTGGACCCTTAAAGGTATGATCCTGAGGTAAAATACAGCAGAAAATCCTATACTTCTACATTTTTATTGAGTTATACATTTACTATGTATGTATTGTTAATAAACGTAATATTGTAAACTTGAATTGGGTGTCACATAATAGAGATATTCTAAAACAATGTTTGAATTCAGCACTATTAGGTTCACCTAAATGCACTCTAGTGACAACAAGTAAAGCTGGGTTCACTTCACACACCACCCAATAAGTCGGCTCCTGCCGCATTCTGCTGCATGGGGTTGCCAGCTGCATCGTCAGGGTGGCCTGCATGTAGGGCCAACCTGATCATGAGGCTGAAGACACCATGGAAGCTCGCACTGGATTATATAGACCACACACACACACTAGACGATTTTGAACTATATGTCATTCCAATGCATCAGAATTGGAAATATCATACAAAAAGTCATCTAGTATGTACGCACCTTAAATAAATGATACTAAACAGTGTTATTTGACTTGGCTTTTATTAGTGCAGGTGTCACTAATCTCCATGACTCACATTCAAGAAGGTTTGATGTCATTGTCTTAAACCATTTCATTTCTGGACGAGGCCAACCTTGGTGTATTTTATTTGCCACTGCTGTGCCACTATGGTTTAACTTCATATATGTTTAATATTATAATAAACTGCTATGTGTTTTTACTGCTGATCAGTCAACAGTTTTATCCAGCTAGCTCACGGCAGCCTTCGGTCAAAATTGGTGAAAATATTTACAGGTGTGAGGTGGTCAATAGAAAATTGACTGTACTTGAATGTTAGTAATATACAGTAAATATTAATGTAGCAATGACACAAAACTGTAAATCATAAGATACAGTATATCCATCTTAAACTATTTTCAAATAAATCTAATACCAAATCACTGATTTTCCAAACCAAAATATGAAGATGGTTTAGAAAAAAAATCAAAACCAAGACAAGGGGGCACGTTTCTATATGTAATTTATATCTTCACCCATATACCACTATTACAGCACAGTAGTGTGGTCACTGTTCAGGTTTACAGTTGAATTGCTAAATATTTTTTATTTAGTTTCTTTTAAAACCGTTAGTAAATTGCTATTTGGAGGATTGCTGTAAAACACTACTCAAGTAGCAAGATAAGATAAATTATTTTTGCAAGAAAGCATTCTTCACGAAGACTATGGAATGGTGCCATTCTATAATCTGAAACAATAACTGGCATTTTTACATTATACAATTAGCTTGAGATGAGCTATATTGATCCACATTCTGTTGAAGGTATTTTGCCAGCAGCTAACTCAAGGAAAAAATGAAATCACAAAATGCTGCATCAATCAGGTCGACTTTTTTTCAAAGATGTATTCCCACTTGTTTCATTTCAAAGACATTATTTATAACACATTAACTCATTTATAATGTCATGCATCTCACAATCTTCCACAAATGATTGGAAATTTATCATGTTTGTATCTTTAGTTTGAATAGTATGTAATATATTCTCATATGTAATTCTAAGATTATTAATATTTGTATTGTTATGCCACTTCTGCTTTGGACAATTTTACTTTTTACAAAAATCAAATAAATAAACAGTATATTATATAGTTTTTCCAAGATAATTTATGTTTTTGTGTCTATGGGTCTTACGTAGTGTGTAGTAAAGTATTTGCATTCAAAATGTACAACTAAAGTTTATGCTGAAAAACGTCATATTTAACTGGTTATTCTTACATGTATTTTATATGTAACTCGGCATTTTGCATTAAATGTATTTCCACAACAATATGCTTAAATTCTGTTAAGATAACTTTTAAGTGTATCTTAAAGGGCTGGTTATTCAATAACAGGCAAACCCTCACTATGGAGCCCCCTCTGACATAGTCAGATACAGTAATTGCCCAAAAAATGGACTAGCATCATATAAAAACCAAGTCACAGTAAATTACATAATATATCTAAAATTGTTCCATAGGATGCAATCAAAAAGAAATACGAGCACCCAAACCTGCTCCATCTAGCTCCTAATAGATTGACCTCTGGCTCAACAAAATCTGGAACTGGTTTAATCATTAAGACACAGTACAGTACTATATCTACTTAATAGAAACACTCCTGTGAGGGGTAAGTTTATATCACATGTATTTTCATGGTGCCATGAGCTTACAAACCATATATATTTCCAATTTCACTTAGGGTTCCATTGTGCTGGAGGTCAATCTGCAAAGTGGGACACAGCTTAGCCTAGGAGTATTGATCCCATTAACACAATGTGAGCCCTCTCACTAGGGAATAAATCACCATGCTGTTAGCACTGAAGCTCCTCCAGTACTCCTAGCTGCTCGGTGTTAGAGCACTAATGTTTTGAAGCAGGACATGAGAACCTGTAATAGATACACCTGCTGACTGGGTTATCTATGGATGTGTTTACCTCTGAATTAGTTGCATTTATGTGAACATACTCATACTGTGGCCGACCTACACTTGGCTGGTCTTTCCTACCCTGGGCTCTATTTACAAAGCTGTGGTACTTGTAAGTCACTGCTTCTTAACAGGTTGGAAATTAAAATTTAAAGAGGCACTACCATTTAATTTAAACCTTGTTAGGCTTTACACTTAATGTTTGTGCTGTTTTCAATTTTCAACTCCAACCTGCAGAGATGCATTGGATTACATATCCCACTACTTCGTAAATAAAGACCCAGGTCTGCCTGACATGACATATGGAGTTGAAAACATAAACATCATTTGAATATACAGTATATAGGCATATATGCATACACATCTTTGAAATGAATGTGCTGTAAATAAATAAATAATAAATAAATAAATAAAATAAAGATTCTCATCCAATTCTACATTTATCAGAGGAAATGTAACAGAAATCTACATTTGAACTATTATCTGTGTCAGAACCAACTATTATCATTGTTTATAAACCATGCAGCTCCTTAAGGTGGGTACACACCTGACCCATATATATGCAGATTGACTGATCTGCAGACTGTGAAGAACATATGTTCTGCATACAGACTGCCAGATTTGTCGTGAATGACATCACAACTGGGCGGGCATTTAAATGCGCCTGTCCAGATGAGCTGTCAATCACCACTGGCCCCTGCAGCAAGTGTACGGGTGGTCGGCTGACTGCCAATACAACACACAGCACGATGCACCAATATATCTGCAGATATATCTGCCATCGGCTGTGCAGCACAGCTGTCGCGATATGTCTGTGAAGGACATCGTTCACAAACATATCATTGGTACACACTGGGCAAAGGACACACAACATATTGGCCATTCAATTAAAAAGCAGATATGTCGGCCAGTGTGTACCCAGCATTACTGTATTTTTGTTTAACTTCTGTTTTGCTTTTCATCATATCTTTTTGGGCTATGTTGAAGAAAGTTACAGTAAGGACTCATACTGTACTTTGAAAAGATCAAGTCCAGATAATGCTAACCATAAAGGGACTAACATCACTTTTTTCACTGGAAAACCTGCTAAAAGCTAGGTAATAATCTTAAAAGGGGACAATTTCTTTTGGTCACATTCTTTTCATAATAACTATTCCCTTGGTGTTCTGTCACTTGGCTGGTTAACATGATTAAAGGTACAGAAAAACTCTTAGATGATATCACAGGTCGTAGCAGTTACCACGTTTTCAATCTTCAAAGATGATATCCACATATGTCATAATAATGTATTATTTCTTATTTGGCATCAGGGTGCGTTTTCAAAGAGTAATTATGCTGTTTTTATAGATGCCTTATTTCTATAAATGTTCAGTGAAACAATATAAAGAGAACTTCTTTATTTATATCTGGATTTCGTAACAGTTGGAGCTGCCTTGTAGTTTACAATACAGACAATAGAGACCATTATCTTTACGTGCCATTGAAAGTTGTTGCCTTACTGAGCAATAATCTTTCAACAAAACATCTTTAAAATAAAAAATATATATATTTAGGGTATTTTGTAGCTATTAATTATTGTTTACTTTGATATTGTTATGCTTATATGAGCACTTATTTTTCATGTACAGTGAATAAGCAAGTGACAGATTTTTCGGCATATTTTTTTTATTGGAATAATATGCCAATTCATTTTACAAGGTTTGCTTTTGATTTGCAGCTATCTTAAGTGTTATTTCACATTTCAAATTTAAAAACAAAATTCTAATTTATGTATGTGTTCTATTTTTATTTTTAGATAAAATGTGAATTTAAAGGAAAGTACAGGATTTTATTTCAATTTAAAAAAAAAAAATCATTAGATATTGCAAAGGACATGTATATTCATCTTACACTGACAACTGAGAGAATTAGAATGGGAAATGGAAGGGGTGCGCAACTGTAGATTAACAAAGCATAGTTCATGTACACTAAAGCCTGGATATATATTTAACTGTCGGGAGGCCTACATCCTGTGAGTGATGGAAAGCTGGTACATATATATGCATTGATGATGATGATAATGATCAACAGCACTAGTAGCCAGCCACTTAAATGTCTAAGGGGTCTATTTACTACGCAGTGTTAGGAGAAGTGCAAAGTGATAAGGTGCCAAAGATATCAGCTCCCACCTGTCATTTTTCAAACACAGCCTGTGAGATGGCAGTTAGGAGCTGATTGGCTGGCACCTTATCACTTTTCACTCTTCAATTTTCACTTCTCCTAACACTGTTTAGTAAATAGACCCCTAATTGTGGAAACCATCCAATTCTTGCATTTTCATGTTTGTTAATATACTTTTTGAATTTGTGGCCGTCCATTGTCATTTGGACTGTGGCAGGAAATAATATTAATAATATATTTGTAAAAAAAGAAAATAACTGTTTATATGTAATTTAATTTGCATTTCAGTTTCTATTTACTGTATTTATATATTTATTAATCCTTCTTAAGACAATATTCTGTTTGAGCATATGACAATTATAATTTTATATTATTTTCAAATAGGGTAATGTGATTTTTTTTATTAGATTTTTTGAAGGCAACATATCTATGCCATATCAAAGCTTTCCAAACACTTCCTCTAGGCTATTATGAGGCATAAGGATATGCTTTGTTTTCTCCTGATATAAATCTAGTGCACATGCTAGTGATGTACAGCTGGACACATCTTAGAATGCTGACAAGTAAAAACATGCAAGTAAATGATCTTTTTGTTGAGTTCATCTCTTCCTACTCACAGCCCAGCTCTATATGAGCTCCAAAATAATATGTTGAAGACATGAACACTAAAGTTTTGTGAGGTGTTGTTGAGTTGCCATGTAATATACCTTGAGGTAAATACTAATTTTGGTGATTACATTTTTGCAATCTTAGTGTACCATAAAAATGCAGACTTATGCTGGCCATACACCTACGCGATTCCTGGCCGATTCCACAATTTAGAACTCGCCGTACAATCAATCCTGTAGAAATTGTGGATTTTTTAACTGTGATACGATCCAATGCACGATCCTGCAGCTCCTTTAATTGGATCATATGAACAGATGTGCAGCACATATTATCCACTGTAATCCTATGCTGATCGTGCCATATGTTTCAGCATGCGATGCATCATGCGTCCAAGCCCCGTTACTTGAGTGACAAGTTCCTGTTTACGCCCACTGCAGACAGTGCCCGAGTGGAGAGGAGCAGCATCGGAGCAGCAGACATGATTGTGCAGGTAAAGTATAGTATATACAAAGGCCACTGGCCACCAATGTTTTTCATGTTTTCCATTTTTGCTTTGAGGCCCTGCACACACTGAACACCCCTGTTTGCCCAGCAATGCTCATTGCCCACCTATGTGCCCAGCAATGGCCACCTTCTACCTGTTGTGTCCCCAACAATGCCCACTGGGCACCAATGTTTTGCATATGCAAAGTGGGTGTTGCTTTGATTCCTGCAGACAATGACCACCCCTGTTTGCCCAGCAATGCTCATTGCCCACCTATGTGCCTAGCAATGGCCACCATCTACCTATTGTGTCCCCAACAATGCTCACTGGGCACCAATGTTTTGCATATGCATAGTGGGTGTTGCTTTGAGCCCTGCAGACAATGACCACCCCTGTTTGCCTAGCAATGCTCATTGCCAACCTATGTGCCTAGCAATGGCCACCATCTACCTATTGTGTCCCCAACAATGTCCACTGGGCACCAATATTTTGCATATGCATAGTGGGTGTTGCTTTGAGACCTGCACACAGTGATCACCCATTTGCCCAGCAATGCTCATTGCCCACCTATGTGCCCACCATAAACCTATGTTTTTGAATCAATGCCCATGGGCCACCCCACCCTCCACTGGCCATGTTTTTTCAATGTAATCATGGAATGCACATTGTGATAATAAATTTGATTTATCCCCCACCCCATAGACAATTATATGCATCTCAAGGAAATTACACTCAAACTTTATTAATAACAAAACAATTCTACCAAAACTGTTAAATACACCATTTTGGGGGTCCTATTTACATAGTTCAATGGCCATCCCCACTGTTGGGGGTGACCAGAATATAAGTCCACTTGGGGGCCCCATAGTTTAATGGCCACCGCCACCTTTGGGGGTGGCCAAATTAAAAGCCACCAAATGAATATGTCATTTTTACTTTATTATGTCCTTTCTTTTCCCCATAGGAATGTCTCTAGATTGTGAACCAGAATTCATAACTGGATTTATCTAGCTATACAGACACCATGCTGTCTTTGGCATACCAAGTCAAAAATGTACACCAACAGACAGAAGCATAACCAGGCCTTACTCCAGTTGTCAGAGTATAGTAAGCCATATCACTATGATGCACTGTCCCTAGTGTGGGTGCGCAATGAGATACAGAATCTGCATACAACCTTCAATAAACAGCACAAGAAGGTGGAGGATTCAAAAAGTTTGGGAGCTGAGACCAAAAGCATATTCAAACCCACGCTATGGTATTATGGCCTGATGATGTTCCTGGTGTAGCAGGATTCTGTGAGACCTTCTCTACAGGTGATGGCTGAGTCAGAGGAATGCAGCATGCTGGAAGAGGATTTACTGGAATCAACAGATATATCATTGGTAAGTTCCAACATTTTAAGATAAAATCCTCTTGCCACGGCACTGCTCCATCCCCATTAAAGTAGGCCATATATTCCTCTCTGACCTTTTTGACCAGAGAAGTACCAGTTTCCCTAACCATGGGAGTCGCCACTGAGGGGAATGGAGCAACCTCTTCTGGATTTTCGGGGTCTTCAACTGCATGTGTGCCCGATAACCTTTGCTGGGTGGCTTTCTTGTGCATGAAGTTGTGCAGGATACAGCAAGCCATGACCACCCAGTCAATCTTTTCCACCTTTAAATTTATGGAGGAATGAAAATCCGGAATCGGTTGCTCAAGATCCCAAAGTCGTTCTCCACAATACGCCTTGTACAAGATAGTTGGTGACTGAACACCCGCTTTTCATGATTTAAGGGCCTCTGTGGGAATGGCTTAATTACATTTTCATGAAGGGCGAAAGCCTCATCAGCCACAAAAACAAAATTCAGCCCATGTTTCGTAGCCCCTCTGGACGGCAAATGAAGGGTGTTAGTGGTGAGCCTCTTGTAGAATGCCGTCTTCTGAAAGGAGCCACAGATGGAAGAACGGCCATTCTTCCCCACATCTACAAACAGGAACTCATAGTTTGCATTCACCACAGGCATCAGAACAACACTGAAGTACCCCTTATAATTGTAGTAGTATGACCCAGTGTTGGCAGGTGGGTCAATCCTAATATGCTTGCCGTCGATAGCTCCTCCACAGTTAGGGAACCGCCACCAGCTCTCAAACTCATCATCAATGGCTACTCACTCTTCCGTGCTTGTAGGGAACTGTGAAAGCAAAATTAAAATCTGAAATTTTAAAAAATGTTCTCTTACAAACTTCAGATATCCCCAGCCACCCGGACCTACACAGTAGAGAAGATAGTGTTGCGAGTCGAAACCCCACCCCATACATTTCCAGAAAACAAAGGTGGAAAACCAAAAATATTGAAAAGTACTACTTCGCCAGGCCAGAGAGGCCGCATTGAAACCACCGGATGAATATGACAACTTTGTGGCCTATGTCAGTGCAGCAGTGCGAGGAATGGTCCAGGACCAAAGCATACAATTTGAGAGACTGATGTCCGACCTCATATTTAAAGCAAGGCAATGTCTACTGACATCGGACACTACCATTATTACACAGCCATCCCCCCCTACACTCACCACACCCACCTACTATTCATCCCAAACATACCATCCATCAAAGGCAAACTACCCACCCTACCCTCCTGATACCCCACCCACCTCCACCTTTCAAACTCTGCACCCACCCACCTCCTCCTACTAAACTAATCCCCCACAAACCTCCTCCTACCTTTCTGCTCCCCCAACCACCTCCTCCTTCCAAACAACTCAGCCCCCACTCACCTACTCCTACCAACCTCATCCCCCACCCACCTCCACCTACCATCCTGCTCCCCCAACCACCTCCTCCTGCCAAACAACTCACCCAACCACCTCCTCCTACCAACATCTTCCCCCACCCACCTCCACCTACCATCCTGCTCCCCTACCAAAATATGGTGCTGAATGCAGCATGGTGTTTCACATAAGTATTTGTGGTTTAAACATGTTATAACCCATTTTGGCAGCATAAACTGCACACAAATCCCCAAAAAGTATTATTTTTGTATTTAATTTACCACATAACTAACAAACTTTAGAAAGTTAAAATTAAACATTTCTCTTGTTTGACTATAAAAAAAGCGTGGTGTGTGTTTTATCTTAACTTACAATAACGGAACTGCAGCACCTTCATTATAGCCTTGCATCTCTCCGGGATAATGCATTCCAAAGCTTGAGCTGAAATGCGGGTGCCAAACTTTAGGTCGTCAAAGGAGCATCCCGTAGCCAGGTACTTCAGCGTAGCCACAAGCCTCTCCTCGGCTGTGATGGCCATCCGAAATTTGGTGTCCTGCTACCGAATATAGGGAGTGACCAGACCCAGCAATTCGTGGAAATCATATGATAAATCTGATCTTATGCTGGTTGTACTAGTGTATGGGCACCTTTAGATGACTATACTCTTAATTATAGACATCAGTGGTACACATTTTCCATAACATACAAGGGTTACATTAACTTACAGTAATACAAAGCATTAAGGGGTTAGAGTATTGAGGTTGCACAACTTCACAGTCTTAGCTGCTGAGTAAGGACTGCACGAAGAACATTCCAACTAAGAGACACTTATCAATCTAGTATCACTCAAGCACATAAGAAGCACCAATGGTATCACTGATAATGCCCCCCTTTGTTCTTTATATTGGCCCTTTCCCAAACTAGGGCAAGGGCCAATATAAAGATGAAATGGAGGATTAAGGATGTTGACAAGGGTAGAGTACTGATTAGATTCTTTGAATTTTACCCAGCAGAACCAGGTATAAATAAATTTAGTGTGTCCATCTAAAGTTGACATGATATTCACCATTTCCATGTGTAAATCTATCCAATTACATCAAGTTTGGATAGGAAGAGAAATGGACTGTTGGAATAATTGGGCCTTTGCGCATTTATTCTAGTGTTTCACAAGGGATTTTAATAAAATATATATTTTGAAATAGTCATATCTATGTAACTGAAAAGCCAGAAGGAACTCCAGAACAAGCTAAAGCTTTTGAAAGTTAAAATACTACAGTATATGCTTTGGCAGTAAAGGACAACGAAGCTCAACCCTAGATGAATTCCAGGAGATTCTAGGTACTGTTAATAGTCCTTCATCATAAGTTATGTGTTATTGAGGTGAGGGGGGAGACTATAGATGAAATATAGATGACTATAGATTAAATATGTAGAAGGGTACTACATTTCTTCCAACACACTAACATATTTGCAATCATTCTACAATAATGTACAATCATGTATGTGTGATATCTAGAGATGTGCACCGACCCCCTTGTTTTGGTTCTGGATCTGGATCTCCCCTGGTTTTAGATCTAGACCTGGTTTTGGATTTTTTTCTGTGGTGTTTTATTTTTTGGTTTTGGTTCTGGATCTAGATTTTTTTCTTAAAATATCAGGAAAACAACTAAATTCACATAAAAGGGCCTTTTTTTCTTCCAACAGTATTCACATAAAATGGGCCTTTTTTGTTCCTACAGTATTAGGTTACTACCTCAATAACATTTATTTCCAGTCGTTTCCAATCAATTTTGACCACCTCACAATATTATTTTTTTCATCTAGTTAAGGCCAAAAGGTTGCATCCAGCTAGCTGGCTGACTAAGCTATGCGACACAGTGGGCGGCACTAACATGTGGCAGTTCAGCTACCAAGTTCCAACACATATACAGTGTGTTATACAGTGTGGGTTGGATACACCAATAGTGCACTTACTGTGACAGCAGTGTTGGCAGTGCATGGTGCTAGTGGTGTCCTCAATGCAAGAGTGCCAGTGGTGTCATCAATGTGGAAGTGCCATCAGTGTTGGCAGTGTGGAGGTGTTGGCAGAGTGGGGGCTCTGGCAGTGTCCTGAGTGCATAGTGCCGGCAGTGTCAGCAGAGTGGGCGTGTCAGCGGTGTCTTCAGTGCAGGAGTGCTGACAGTGTTGGCTGTGCAGGGATTCCCTCAGTGTGGGAGTAGTGGCAGTGCGAAGTCAATGACATAGTCCTCAATATGTGGGGCAGTAGTGTGGGTGCATTGGCAGTGTCCTCAGTGAAGGGTACCATATATGTCAGCAGTGTGGGAGTGTCAGCGGTCTTTAGTACTTGTTTGCTGGCTATGTCAGCAGTGCTGGGGTTGCTGACAGTGTCCTCAGTACGTGGAATGGCAGTGCTGCGGTGCTGGCAGTGTCCTCAGTGAAGGGTACCGGCGATGTCGGCAGTGTGGGGGTGCCAGTACCGGCGACGTCAGCAGTGTGGGGGTGCCAGCTGTGTCTGTAGTGCAGGTTTGGGGAATTGAGAAAGCACCTTTCTAATAGAGTCCAGGTTTAAGTAGGGAAGTTGGAGCCACTCTGGGAATTTATTTGTACAGTTTGAGTCTCCCATATCCAAAATGCTTGGGACCAGGGGTATTTTGGATAACGGAATATTCCATATTTTGGAATATTTGCATACCATAATGAAATATCTTAGGAATGGGACCTCAATATACACACAGAATGCATTTATGTGTTATATACACCTTGTACACACAGCCTTCAGGTCATTTTCTACAATATTTTCAATAGTTTTGTGGCTCAAACAAAGTTTGTGTAGAGAAATTAATTTCATTTATGTTTCATATACACCTTATACACATAGCCTGAAGGTAATTTTATACAATATTTTGAATAATTTGTTCTTTAGACAAAGTTTGTGTACATTGAACCATCAAAAATCAAAGGTTTAATTTTCTCAGTCATGCCAAAATAATTCCGTATTCCGGAATATTCCGTATTTCGGAATATTTGGATATGGGAGACTCAACCTGTATTTCTATAAAATCTAAAGTTTAAATGGAAGGGCATCCCTCCCAAAATAAAATTTCCTAATAATACCATGAACATCTCTAAAGAATTTGGCCACAGGGAGAATATACGTTTTTGGAGTATGTAAAGGATTTTGGGAAGAAATGTACTGTACACTTGCTGATGCGGTACATGGCTGCTTGATTAACCTAAATGTCAAACATTCATCTGTGATGCAGGTATAATTATGGGTTGGGTATGATTTCCTAAATGTTGTGATTATGCTGGTCAGAATACCAACAGCTGCACCATGATAGTGAAAATCCCATCAGCGGTAGGTAAGTTAACTACCTTTAACCATACCCCTACCATAACCCGCCATCCCCGGTGCCTAAACCTAAATCCCCCTTAGTTCCTAAACTTAACCTCCCCCTCCCTGCACCCTAAACCTAACCCACCCCCTTAGTGCCTAACCCTAACCCTCCCCCTAGTGCCTAACACCTAACCCTAAACTTAACCCCCCAAACCCCGATACTTACCTTTGGGATGCCAGCGGTCGGGATACTGGAGCAGGGATCCCGACACTGTCGGGATACCGGTGCCGGTATTTAGACCTTCAGCACCCTGCATGTTGGGATGCCGACTACATCCTATTATTATTGCTTTCATATCTACAGTAACTTGCATACACTGCAAAGTAAACCATTCAACATTTTAGAACTACTTCTGTAAGCTACATTTTAGATGAACGCTGTTGTTAAAACAGCTTATTCACTAACTTGAGATACAGGTACAGTATAACATATGAGCTGGGTTTTTTTTTCATGTGAATTGTATTAAGTATATCCATGATACAATCTCTACTAACATTGTTGTTATCATAAACATACAAACTGCATTGCTTAGGAGACATATGGTGGCAAATTAAAAGTTATATGCAAATCAATGCTGCAGATGTAACTAATAATTGTTTGCACTGTGCATATTCTGTAGCTGTACATATGCAATTTTGAGCAACTACAGTGATTCATGAATAATATTTAACTTTAGATTATTGTAAAATCAAAAGAACTTCAAATGAACAAAGGTCTCCATAGGATGATTTTACGTTTCCATTCTTCTAAGTGTTTAGAAGAGGCACATCTCAATATCATTAGCTGATTCAACTAAAATAGAGAAATCCCAATACAACTGTGATTCTTTCCAAAATCATATAAAAGTGCCTATGATACAGAAAATGACTGCAGCAAAGCATGTCTACGGGGACACAAGTTTAGAAGACCAAGTAACCTGTACTATGCAGTATCATATGCTATTTTACTGGACCAGTGCACTATGTGACTGTCAGTGCTATCTCTGTTCCCTCTGCAATAACTGAGGTGGTTAGGGTCAATTAGAATTTATCACATCCTGTTTCCCAAACATGTGATATAAAGGTAAAAGATGTTGTTCACTGAAGAATGCAGAAAAATATATTCCCTGTGTGTTTTTCTCTCTGACTTTACACAGTTTTAGGTCACCTGGAATAGAAGCCTCTATGCACTTCAGCGCTTGCAAGCATTTAGCAAAAAAAGGTTCAGGTGCTTTTATTATCAAGAAAAACAAAATTTTGTGCAAACAATAATCATATGGGATCTATCAATTTATAAAAATAATATATAAAGCAAGGTAGGCACATGCCTATGCCCGTGTGTATATCATGAACAGCTATATATAACACCTAGGGGTATGTTTACTAAAGTATGGGTTTATAGAAGTGGAGTTGTTGCCCATAGCAACATAGTTCAGGATAGTGACAGGGGCTGGTAAGTAGCCTTTTCCTAACCCTCTCCCCCTCTAACCCTAACCCCCCCAGGTAGTGCCTAACCAAACCCCCAGTGGTGCCTAACCCTAACCTCCCCTTCTCGCAGCCTAACTCTCCCTAGTCAGTGCCTAACCCAAACCCACCCCATGAAGTCCCTAAACCTAACCCTCCCATCCCTGGCTGAACCCTAACCTGCATACTTACCATCAGGATGCCTCTTTGAGATGGTGGAGTTGGCATTCTGATGGACGTCGGGATTCTGGCATTGGTATATTAACGTCCAGCATTCCGTCCGCCGGCATCCTGACTGCATCCCAGTTGATCATAGTATGTAAGGCTTGGATGCATAAACAGTGTGGAAAATTTCAAAATCCATATTCAAAATGGATTTCCGTACAACTTAGAATAAGGCCCCATGTTTTATCCAAGAAATACAGTATAAAGCTCTTATATGCAGATTAGTCCTGTGATACTCTGTACCTAGCCAGGGGTGCACTGTCATCACAGCGCAACCTCTGCCCCAAGGGCCTGATTCTGACCCGCTCACAAGCATTATGTGCTAGCAAGTGGGTCAATGGCATTGCGCACGTGCGGCGTCCGTAAGCACCGGAGTGAGTGAGAAATTCACTTGCTCAGGGGCTCACTACAACCAGGGCAGCGGTTGTTGTTGATCAACAGCTCGCACCGTTTTGTAGGCAGGAAGGGGGGTGGCTGGCCAAACGGAGGCATTGCCGAAGGAATGTCTGCCGTTAGAGCAGGAAGCTCACTGGGGCTTGCAGGCATGAGACCCTACCACAAGGGTCTCATCGCAAGCCCGATGGTGGTGATGGTCACCCACAGCTATGTGAGCTGCCAGGAGGCCAGTTTTTTTTTTAAAAGCGCCACCCTGATTCAGAGCGAGCACTCGCTTTTTGTGAGTGGCTCTGAATCAGGCCCCAAGTGCATTACTGAACATGCATGGCCTATCTGCATATCTTCTCTACATCCTGCATTGGGACAGGATGTGCCCATGAGCGTCACAATGCACTGGAGACTGGATCATACAAAAGAGAGAGCATAAGAGTCAATGTTGCACCACCGCTTACTCTACTGCCACCACTGAATGTATAATATAGGTGTGTTTTATCCTAAAATGCTCACCACCAGCATTAACCCCATAAGATCCTGGCTGAATCTGTTTATATCAGTTTACCCATGCATCCTGTTATCTGTAAATTAATAAACCAACAAGCCTGGTTACGGTTTCTGAGGTGTGGCCTGTCCTCCATCAGATACCGCTGTCACCTATCAACAGTATAGGTTATGACAATAGGTTATGGCCCCACACAGCAGAGTGTGAAGAATACTAACACCAGGAGAAAAAAGCTGCAGCAACATGGAAAAGAAGGATCTGTGTGAATAACAGAAAAAAGTTATTTATTCAAACTAATGGTGAAAATGTATGATGCAGGGGCCAGTATGGGCTTTGCCAAGTTAATGGGCTCAGAGTACTACAGTATACCACTTGGAAATTTGACTTACCAATTTAATTAAACTGAGATAAATTATGGAAGGTTGCCAAGGATCCCGGGGAGCAACCCAACTAAGATGATGTAAATAAGGCCATGGGAACCATAGGTCTAGCTGTTGAGCCACATGTATTCCATCATTCACAAGTAAATGATAGCACACAAAATGTGGGTGACTTTGCAGATACGCTATGTAAACAAAGGAATAATGTATATAAATAAATAAATGAATATAAATGAATATATAGTTTGGATGCTGCCTATCTCTCAACATTTGACATCAGTAGGCAACCAAGTAGACGATGAGAAGTTTGCATTGGTGATGCTGCAAAATCTTATGCCAGAGTTTGATTTTCTAGTAGTAACCTTGTAGTCATGCACAGCCAAGCTATTAGTGGAGATTGTTAGGTCCAAGCTAATACAATTTCAAGATTACATACCTGTTGAAACCAATAATGAAACTTCTGTTCTGCTATGAAAGGGCCTAAAACCAATGAAGTCCAAGTACTGTACAAGTGCTTCAAGTGTCACAAGATAGAACATACTGTAAAGCTTCAGAATATAGACTAAGTGAACCAAGTGGTTCTGTACCTAATTATTAAATGTAGCCAACAGTCATTGCAAAGATTGCTGGTACATGCACTCAGGAGTCACGAGTCACTTCAGCTGTAATGAAACTTGGTTCAAGTCAGCAATAATCCTGTAAATACAAGGAGAATCAGACATAAAATCCTAGGTACCACAAAAGTCAGGACAATATTTGTGCACTTGAAAATCAAGTTCAAAACAACTGTCACAAATATTGAAGTTGTACTATTTGTGCCAGATCTAGGAACCAATCTGATTACCATCAGTGTATGTTATGATTCTACAGTGTGATGCAAGATAAACCCACAGAGTCACTAAGTGAGATCTTCTGCCTATAACATCAACCCGTTGTTCCCTTAATGACTGGATATGCACAACGATACTTAGGCTGGCACCAGGACTTACTCTCGGCACAGTGTGGGCTTATCTTATGACACCTGAAGTCAGAGATGGTATGCAGTTGGGACGTACCTGTGCAGGCAATCTTGATCTGGATGGAGGTTGAATCTGAATACCCAGCGTTGGACTTGTCAAGGACTGATATGCCAGCAGGTGGACAACAGATAAGGCAGTTCCCTGTTGCCAGCAGAGATGGTAGTTCTGCAGACATGATTGCACATCAAAGTGTGAGTAGACCACAGGTAGCGATGGAGATATGCTGCGGTAGGGCTGCACTTGATAGTAAAAGTTGCAGGTTGGAATGGAAACTGCTGACTTGTACACAACTGGGCCACAGGAAGGTACAGTGGCTAGCTACAGATGGTGCAGCTGTACTGTAGACTGATGTGGATGATAGATAATGTGGCTAGGCCGCAGGCTGGTAACACGGCTGGACCGTGATAACATGTTTAGGCCTCAGGTTGGTAACATGGCTTAACTTCAGGCTGTTAATGTGGCTAGGCCGCAGGATGGAAACACGATCACAGCAGACTGGGAAATAGTCGACCAGGAACACAGATGAATAAGCACAAGTAAATGGCTCTGACGAGACAGGAGATTGGGAGCAGGACACAACCAAAACAGACTGGACACTAGGAACAGACTATCACCAGCAGGGAATCCAGGGACTGACTGTAATTTAACAGAAGGAACAACCAATGCAAACTGCTTCCTTGATTAGCGATGAATTTGCAGCTGAGCTGCACACACAGTGAGAGTTTGATTACAGGCTGGCTGCAGCTGAAGCTTCCACATACTGACAGCTTCCCTGGTGCCTAGCAACAGTCAGGACAGGAAACTGGAATATAGTAATAAATCCCAGGAGCGAATCATAACAGTGTAATGGAGAAGAAATGATACAAGGTCCAACTTGTAGAGGGACAGTGTGTTGTGTACAATAAAAAAGGACTGTAATTTTAGCAGAAACCTGACACCAACCATTGTACTCCATAGAAACTGAGAAGTGTTGTGCGATGATGGCTTCTGATGCCTACCAGTCTATGGAACTATGTCATAGAAGAATAGGGTGGGGATTTATCAAAGCTTTAAGAGATATAATGTACTAACCAATCAGCTTCTAACTTCAAGTTTACAGGATGTATTAGAGA
This sequence comes from Taudactylus pleione, assembly GCA_031769625.1. Classification (NCBI taxonomy): domain Eukaryota; kingdom Metazoa; phylum Chordata; class Amphibia; order Anura; family Myobatrachidae; genus Taudactylus; species Taudactylus pleione. The sequence goes on from JAUIMM010000780.1 coordinate 1,879,768, forward strand.
AATGACAGGAGCTGATTGGTTGGTTCTCTATCACCCTCCACTTTATCTATCTTCAAGCTTTGCTAAATCTCACCCTTACTTAGGCAATGTACTGAAATTTCTAGATAAATGGTGACCAGGATAACAGTGAGCAACTCTGTTATGGAAGAAATTTGGTACACAATGATGTCTTCTCAAGAATTATTACACATGTCCATGTAGAGTAAGAAAATGAAAAATGCAAGTTAATTGAAGCTAATTGAAATACAGGTCTTTAGCTTAATATACCAGATATGTTTAAAACATATGCCAATCAAAATTATGATATACACCCATATTTTAATCTCATGATAAATGACTCCAATATAAAGAAAAATACCATTACACACTTACTTATTGCTTCAGAAAAGTTCCTTACCACAAACTATCAAATGCCATCCGATTCCTTAACTGCTGGTGTATGTTTCCAAATATATCTATATATAAAAATAATCTATTTGTTCAATTGAAAACTTCAGTGTTAAATGTTATTATATTCTATGATCATTCATCTTCCATATTGTATTCAAGTTTCAATATTTTTCCTCTCCTGATTCTTATCAGTATCATATTACACAAATCAAAAAGTTCTTAACTTAATTATTAAGGAGGTTTAGGATAACATACAACAAAGGAAAAAATAGATGCATGGGAATCATATTAAAAGCTGATACTTGTCGCATCAGATGCGGGGAGGGGGTGTCCCTAATTAATATGTATGACCCTTTGGTGTGACTAAGAGAGCAACAATATAGTTACAGTAAATTTAAATTTTTCAACATTCCTTTCTCCCTCATTGCATTGATTTGCCTCAGTGAGATTTTCATACATTTTCAGGAATTCAGAACATAAAGCTTTTTGTGTTTCCTGATCTACAGTACAATTAAGAGTCACTTAGATTAATCCCACCCTTTCATGCACCTGTGGTGGGCTAATAAATTGATATCAGCAACCTCCATTCTGTGTATCACTGGGCCTGATTCAGACCCGCTCGCAAGTGCTATGCGCTCGCGAGTGGGTCGATGTTTGGCCACTGCGCATGCGTACGCCGGCTCCGATGTGTGCATGCGCGAGACCCAGCTAGCGATGGATGCTCCGTCGCTCCGGGTCTCGCACCAAAGGGTGGCGGCTGTCGATGCTGATCGACAGCTCGCCCCATTTTGGAGGAGGGCAGGGGGGGTGGCTGGCCAAACGGAGGTGTTCCCGATGCAACGCCTGACGTTTGGGAGCGGCCCCACTGACATCACAAGTGTTGTCAAAGGTGAGCTTCTGGCTCTATTAAGAGCCAGAAGCTCACTGGGGCTTGCTGGAATGAGACCATACCACAAGGGTCTCGTCGCAAGCCATGATGTTCGAGACCATCGTGACCATCACCTGTGGGTGGTCACCCACAGCTATGCGAGCGGCCAGGAGGCAGCACAAAAAAAGAAAAACGCTCTGATTCAGAACAAGCGCTCTTTCATAGTGTCCGGCTCTGAATCAGGCCCACTCTGTGAAACATGTATGTGATCAGAGGCTGAAGGATGTGCTGATCTTTGTAGTGCCATTTTGGAAGATCTTGGGGTGCATCCAGATAAATTAGCTCTCAATTTAGAAATACACAAATATGTGATCCAATAATAGTGCTATTATAATGTAGCATAGGGATCACCAGAATAGAGACACCTTACCATGGCTCGTGGCTAACCAAATACTCACACATACAGTCAGGTCCATAAATATTGGGACATTGACAGAATTTTCATATTTTGGCCTCTATTCACCACCACAATGGATTTGAAATGAAACAAACAAGATGTGATTTAACTGCAGACTTTCAGATTTAATTTGAGGGTAATTACATCCAAATCAGGTGAACGGTGTAGGAATTAAAACGGTTTCTATATGTGCCTCCCACTTTTTAAGGGGCCAAAAGTAATGGGACAAACTAAACAATCCTAAATCTAACTTTCACTTTTTAATACTTTGTTGCAAATCCTTTGCAGGCAATTACAGCCTGAAATCTGGAACGCATAGACATCACCAGACGCTGGATTTCATCCCTGGTGATGCTCTGCCAGGCCTCTACTGCAAATGTCTTCAGTTCCTGCTTGTTATTGGGGCTTTTTCCCTTCAGTTTTGTCTTCATCAAGTGAAATGCATGCTCAATCGGATTCAGGTCAAGGGATTGACTTGGCCATTGCATAACATTCCACTTTTTAGCCTTAAAAAACTCTTTGGTTGCTTTTTCAGTATGCTTCGGGTCATTGTCCATCTGCACTGTGAAGCGCCGTCCAATGAGTTCTGAAGCATTTGACTGAATATGAGCATATAATATTGCCCGAAACACTTCAGAATTAATTCTGCTGCTTTTGTCAGCAGTCACATCATCAATAAATACAAGGGAACCAGTTCCATTGGCAGCCATACATGCCCACGCCACAACACTACTACCACCATGCTTCACTGATGAGGTGGTATGTTTTGAATCATGAGCAGTTCCTTTCCTTCTCTTCTCTTCCCATCACTCTGGTACAAGTTGATCTTTGTCTCATCTGTCAATAGGATGTTGTTCCTGAACTGTAATGGCTTTTTTAGATGTTGTTTGGCAAACTCTAATCTGGTCTTCCTGTTTTTGTGGCTCACCAATGGTTTACATCTTGTGGTGAACCTCTATATTCACTCTTGTGAAGTCTTCTCTTGATTGTTGACTTTGACACATATACATCTACCTCCTGGAGAGTGTTCTTGATTTGGCCAACTGATGTGAAGGGGTTTTTCTTCACCAGGGAAATAATTATTTTGTCATCCACCACAGTTGTTTTCCGTTGTCTTTTGGGTCTTTTGGTGTTGCTGAGCTCTCTGGTGCGTTCTTTCTTTTTAAGAATGTTCCAAACAGTTGATTTGGCCACACCTAATGTTTTTGCTATCTCTCTGATGGGTTTGATTTGATTTTTCAGCCTAATGATGGCTTGCTTCACTGATAGTGACAGCTCTTTGGATCTCATATTGAGAGTTGACAGCAACTGGTTCCAAATGCAACTATCACATCTAGAATCAACTCCAGACATTTTAAGTGCTTAATTGATAATGAAATAATGAGGGAATAGCCCACACCTGTCCATGAAATAGCTTTTGAGTTGATAGTCCCATTACTTTTGGCCCCTTAAAAAGTGGGAGGCACATATTGAAACTGTTGTAATTCCTACACCGTTCACCCGATTTGGATGTAATTACCCTCAAATTAAATCTGAAAGTCTGCAGTTAAAGCACATCTTGTTTGTTTTATTTCAAAACCATTGTGGTGGTGAATAGAGGCCAAAATATGAAAATTCTGTCAATGTCCCAATATTTATGGACCTGACTGCATATGCAACTGAGATTTCTGCATTACTATCATAATATAGGATGTAAAAAACTTTTGCAGGCCTATTTTCACTGTGCTGGGGAATTTGTTTTTTCTTGTCTAGATTTCATGCACCTGTGGTAGGCTAATAAATTGATTTGAGCAATTTCTAATCTGTGTATAAAATAAATGACAGGGAGATCTGTAAGAAATGTCCATTCTGAGAAAAGTCTGACCCAACCTCGGATGCACTGGAATCAATATCAAATGTGACCTTCTCTCATGGCAGCTCACATTCATAACTTGTGAGTGATTATGTTTTCTTGTTTTTTTCCTGTAATTTTCAAAATAAATTATTCACTTATTAAACTGTGTTTCCTTTTCTTAAAAAAATATGTTGTAATCCTAAGAATTGGAGTAATTATGCTTAAAATCAAATCTTTAATTTTTAGCAGGGTCTTTGTATTCTTAAAACCAAATTCATGAGCCTAGGGAATGCACAGGGAATGTTATTTGTGTGAATTATTGTTTAAATATTAATAACTGATGTAGGGAGAATTGAAGAGCTACCTGGTGGAGTATCAGATCCACAAATTTACCCTTAATTGTGTCAGCAAAGTTGTGTTAAAGCGAGTGCTGACCTGACCATAATTGTGATCAGCGGTTTCAGATTGGCATATCTGGGAACCAGCTGGTTCTGTGACACGTACAGTACCTACAAACATTCCTGTATATCTTAGCAGTAATTGATGCTGTTGTACTAGCCAGAACCCTTTGACTCACCCTGAAAACCAGTCTACACATAGCAAAACATACTGAAGCACTCTATCCTTTGGCAGCTGAATGAAATCTATTTGGTTGATTTGGAAAGGATCTTACGATATTTGGGGAGGATGTGAAGGTATAGTTTTTACTGGATTTCCTGAATATTTCTGCAAGCAGATAATACAGGAAGCACAATATCTGGTTGCAACTGATGCAAAGTTAAGAGCATACCAATAAATCTGAATCAGACTAATCATGGACACTTACCTGCATGGGTCAGTCCATGGGACATCTGTTCCAATGCCAGCAAGTGATTTTGGGGTGAGAAGCTTACCTTTAGAATTTTGCAATAAACCTTAATAGTTCTGTGTGCACTATGGACCTCATTCAGAGCCGCTTGCAAAATGAAAGCACTCGCTCTGAATGAGGGCGGCCACTTCTCTGTAAAGAGCCGGCCTCCTGGCCGTTCACTAAGCTGTGGGTGACCACCCACAACTTTAGTGAGCGGCCAGGTTGATGGTCGCGATGGTCAAGACCATTGTGGCTTGCGATGAGACCCTTGTGGTAGGGTCTTGTCTGCCGCAAGCCCCAGTGATCTTTTGGCTCTAATAGAGCTGGAAGCTCACCACTGACATCACGAGTGATGTCAGTGGGGCCGCCCCCAAATGGAAGGCGTTCCTTCGGGAATGCCTCCTTTTGGCAAGACACCCCCCCACCCCACCTACAAAACGGGGTGAGCTGTCGATCATCATTGACAGCCGCCCCTTTTGTAGTGAGCCCCAGAGTGAGAGAATTTTTCTCTCGATCCGTGGCTTGCGCACGTGCAGTGCGGCCACTGTGTGTGCGCAGAGCCTCAACATTGACCAGCTTGCGAGCACTCAGCGCTTGCGAGCGGGTCTGAATGTGACCCTATGAATTTTATGACTTAGGACCTGATTCAGACCCACTCGCTAGGGCGCGATCGCTCGCATCTGTGGCGATCGAGGAAATGCACAGCGCAAGTGGGTAAACACCCACCACAATGAAAGCACACCTACCAGACCACGTAACAGAACGAGCAATGACTACAGTCATAGTAGTCTGACGGACACAGCCGTCACCCTATGCGACCATCGTGATTACTTGGCAGAGCCATGTTTTCTCATCTGTGCTTTCGATGGAACCTTTAATTGCTTCTGATGTGATTGCAATCAGTGTAAATTCGCATCTGTTGGTGTTTTTTCTCTCTTCTAATTTATATATGCAGGAGTTAGCAGATTGGACTTCCCCCAACTTTGTTAGGCAAATTATATATTGTCGCTCTCAATATATGTATATATATATATATATATATATATATATATATAGACAGATAGATAGAAATTTGGAAATATACATATAAGTATATACATATACCTAGATGTGGAATAATATCTGCACATGTATATATATATATATATATATATATATATATAAATCCCTATATATATCTATACATATCTTTGTTTTTTAAATTATATATATATATATATATATATATATATTTAAAAAATAAATATATATACTGTGTGTGTGTGTATGTATATATATATATACACACACACACACATTAAAAATGTACATAGCTACACAAACATTGATTCAGATAGTTAAACTTTATTAAGATCTTACTTTTTGAATATTTGACCTTTTAATAAAAACACCCACATTTTTTTGGCAAACAATTAAAATTTTTATTTTTGGAACAACATATTTTTTATAAAGCATTCTGTATCCTGCGAATGGCCTCATAAATTTGGAGGACACATCCACATATTATGGCCACCTTCCTCCTTAGTAGCTCCTGCAGTGGCTCCTCTTGTTCAACTGAAATGTAAAGGAAAATAAAAATAATGAATAAGTATTTGTTATTAAAGCTAAACAGTTTGGCATAAAAACCACCCACCATAACCCTGAATAATTGGTATGTATCCCTTCGCCAGATAGTACTGCACAGTGTTTCACATTGGCTACTGAGGTTAAAGCTGCTTACACATTGCATTGTTTTCGGGTTCCTACATTACATATACATTGCATAATGGTATCTGTGACATATGTACCTCCAGGTCTTTGGTCCAGCACTTCTTGGGCTGAATCAGCCCAATTAGAACTTCCCAAGGATTAGTTAGGGGAGGCATCTACTGGGGTGGGTGAGGATGAGTGGGTGGATTATGCAGGTTCAGGTGGTGGGCAAGTAGGAGGGGGTTGGGGTAGGCATCTTCTGGGGTGGGTGGGGGAGGCAGGTTCATAGGTGGGCAAGTAGGATTGGGTGGGGGAGGCATCTTCTGGCGTGGGTGGGGAGGAGTGCATGGGGGAGGCATCTTCTGGGGTGGGCGAGTAGGAGTGGGTGGGGGAGGCATCTTCTGGGGTGGGTGAGGAGGAGTTGGTGGGGGAGGCAGGTTCAGGGATGGGTGGGGAGGAGTGGGTGGCGGAGGCATCTTCAGGGATTGGTGGGGCTTCAGCTTGCCTAGCCATATGTCTTCTTTGACGTAATCCTATGAATTAAAAAATATATTTTGTAAAATTTTAAAAAATTTGCAATGTACAAAAAACATCATATCCAGATCTCCCTGGTTTAGCAGAGCAAAGGCATGAGCAAGTTTTTTTTTTCAAAAAATTACTAATAAAAAATGGATTACATAAAGACACCTGTGTCACCCATGTGAGAATAATCCAGAGACACTGCATAAAATGTAGCCTGACACTCAAATTGACAGCCATCTTCTATATTTAAACACATATGTCAGAAACCATGTTGATTTTCAAATAAACCCACTCACACATACCAACATACACATACCTAATGGCTACAACAGTTGTGCTTATTTTTCAAACACAGTATTGAAATTAGTGCTTAAAACTTGTTGGCAGCCATTTTCCAAAAAAAAAAAGTCTGCAGACCTTAAAATTAAGCTAACAAACAGGTCATGAAAACCAGAAAATATACACACACACACACACACACACATACAACACAAAGCTTACACCACGCAATGCATATATAACTCATTACTTACTTTGGCGGTTGCCCTCACGCAGTTGCTCCAGGAGGACCAGGGTCCGCCTCCGGAGATCAGACTACCTCCGTTCAAGCTGGACCACCATCCAGCGGAATCAAAGGCAGCGCAGCCTCCTTTGCACCTCCACGTATGCACGCATCTTGATGCGGTTAGGCACCTGTGGGCCTATGGGCCCCAGACGTCAGTCCATGACCTCCATCAGTACGCGTAGCTCTTGCCTGCAAAAGCTGGAGGTTCTCATGATGTCAATGACAAATATTACAGTGTGCAAACTTTATATTTACTAGGGTGCAGTCTGATTGGTTGGCCATTCAAAAATGGTGGATAAACACAAGACATCTGTTGATTTAATACATCTCTAACAACACAACACCTATCATACATCATGTGACTCACCTCATTCCACATCTAGGATATGCCTGTGCGGCCAGTAGGACACTCACAACACTACGCATCTCCTTGTGAAAGTGTTTGGAGTTGTGAGGGGCACTTTTAAAGGGATGTGTTGGTCGCTTGTGCATTGTGTAGTGCACTGCGTGGGAGTGGCGTACAGTAGCAGGCGCGTACACAGATAGCTATAAATAGCAACACCAGATTTTTACAAAATTGCAGTCACGGATTCTTAGGAGGCCAATGAGGACTGCATGATTGACATACATTAATTTCTGGACGAATTTGGTTTTGGAGTTGCTTCAGAAATTGAAGTAGTGTATACACTTCCAGATGAGGCTGAGAAAAGTGTGCCTGATCCCACACCAGATGATCCTCCTCCAGCACCTACAAACACATCACCTCCAAATGTGAAAGATACAAGGTCAAGTTAAACCTTGTCAGGCTTCACATACACTCATCCAGGTGGCTAGCTGTTTTTTTCATTTACTTTATATTAATTTTTTGTTTGTCACCCATTTTTTAGGAAGTAACATGGCTGAAAGCCTTCAGATGGATAGGGTGATGGCACAACCTTCATCAAATGTGCCTCCCCCTTCCTCCACTGCCACCCTGTTATGATTCCTAGAGGGAATCGATGGTATAAATGTAGAGCCAACTGATGACAGCCTTGAGGGCTGGAATGTATAGTACTAGTTGTGCCGAGGGCAAGAGGTGTGACACAGCCTGTGGGCTGTAGGAGCAGCCTTTGGGTCTGGTTGTGGTCTTTATAGTCACGGCTTAGGGACTGGTGATGTGAAGCAGCCTGTGGGCTGTAGGAGCAGCCTTTGGGTCTGGTTGTGGTCTTTATAGTCATGGCCTAGGGACTGATGGTGTGAAGCAGCCATTGGGCTGTTGGAGCAGCCTTGGGGGCTGATTGTGGCCTTTATAGTCGTGGCCAAGGGACTAATTGTGTGATGCAGCCTTTGGGCTGTTGCAGCAGCCTTGAGGACTGATGACACTCAGGTGAGGTATGCAACAGAATGTGGGGCTGCTGCCGGGATGACACTGGCAACGGTGTGCTTAATAGCACACCTGGAATGCAGAGTTGCTACCAGTGCCGCCGGGATGACACGGGCGACAGTGTGCTAAGTTGCGCACCTGGAACGCAGAGTGGCTATCAGTGTTGCCGGGATGACACTGGCGACGGTGTGCGAGGTTGGGCATCCTGGAACGCAGAGCTGCTACCAGTGCCACCGGGATGACACTGGCCACCAGATGGAGACAGTCGCTTCTGGCATAGGAAGCGCTCCATGCTGCCCAGATGGTACAAGCAGCACATGAGGATGGGATGCAGGTGGAGCCACCTGGATGGAGTAAACGGCACACATGAAACACAGCTAGACTGACTCAGGAACTCGACTGACAAGCAGGAGACAGGAACCTGAAGTAAGAAAAAACTTCTATCACTGGCATGGAGTGATTGACTGGCAAGAATTTAACAGGTACAAGGTCCTAACAGAGCAAGTCTCCCTTAATGATAGACCAGTGTGCAGCTGTGCCCAGACAGGGGAATTAATTAGCATGCACCTGACACTGCACACAGACAGACAGTAATTAATGCAGTGCTTTAGGCTGGAAGCTGCAGATCCTGACACACCCTTACCGAAGTCCTGCTTGGGCTTAGGGTGGCAGTGTTAAGGCAAGCAGCAGCCTTGGAGGCTGTCCAGGCCAGCATGTTGGAGCAAACCTCCTATCTAAGGTCCATAAGCCAAGATGTCAGGGAGATCAAAGAACATCTGACTATCCCAATAGAAGGTGAGGTGGACCAGTGCCCTGCTGTGGCTGGAACGAGCACCCAGCAGGGTCAACGACGGTCGTAAATCACCTTACCGGAGCTGGCTGCAAAGAAGAAGAAATCTGATTGATGATATTTAATTTATTTCACCCAGAACTTTCAAAATGTATGTCCAAAAATTTAATTTGTTTAGTGCACCCGGAAGGTCCATAAGGAATATCTTGATTTTGTATTGTTCCATGTGATGGCCTGCAACATTTTGAGGTGCTGTGTTTGTAGGAGGTGGAGGAGGGTCATCTGGTGGTTGCACAGGCACACTTTACTCACCCACATCTGCATTTTCTGGTGGTAATCCAAAAATATATTCGTCGTATTTTTAATTAATTAAATTAAATTGTTTTTTTATTTGATGTTTACCAAAAATTCATACAATGATGAATTTTTAAAAAACAAAAATGCTAAATATAATGGTTTTGGTAATTTGAGAAATTAAAAAAATTTAAATAAAAACCAAAATTCATCTACTTTGACCGAATGTATTTTGTACCATCTTGAAACATAAAATATTTTAATAAAAATAGTATGGTAGAACAAATCCGGCCCTGGCCTGCAACAGTATTGCAAAAAAAGCATGTATTTACTCTCGAATGGCATGCTGGGATGTGCAGTTCCACAACCAAAAAAGCACTATCACTTTAAAAAACACAAAAAGAATAAAACATGTATTTGTGAACTTTAAAAATATTGGGGCTATTGTTTGGGAATTTCAATTTCTTTGTGTTTGTTTGGTATCTTATTTAATATCCAATTAACAAACATAGATAGACAAAAAAACATATGCCAATTTACGCAACCACTTTGCTATTAAACAATCCAATGAGTAACACCTGTTATTCTGTTAATTGACTGCATACATCGGCAGAGGAAGAAACCATCGCCTGCACACGCAGTGCTTGTGGTAGACCTGGGCTAACACAAGCACTGCGAGTAGTTCCATCGTAATGGATGCGAACTGATGTGTACAACGACGCAGCCTATAAATTATGCACGCCCTTAAAACTATGTTTTGATCAGACGCGCCTGCGTTCGCAGCACCCCTCCCCCATTCACAAGCACCTTTCCCTGTTACCACAAACGGCATTATCTGTCACTCAGAGCAGCAACCTGTTAGTGGCTTATGAGCAACCAAAATCAGATCGCAACGAATGGCTTGCGCATGCACACTGCGCATTATACGCATGCGCAGATGGGCGAAAAATCGCTCAGAGCGAGTGATCGCGCCCTAGCGAGCGGGTCTGAATGAGGTCCTTAGTTCTTTCCTGTGAATCACAAACTTTTTGCATTTCATTTAATGTTTGTTAATTTGGTATACACATATCATTAGTAAATGTGCAAACATTTTCTTTTACAACTTCTCTTTGTGCTGCTGCTTTTTACAGCAATATATGCTCTATGATTTCCTTTTGTAATTTCATCATGTCCGATTATATGGGCTTGCATTTAATGACCACAATCTAGGACAGTAATTGTATAGTTTCCACCAAATCCTTTACTGTTTCTGCATGTGCAATTGGGTTGTCTGTTGCTGCCATAAAGATTGTTTTATTGCATACTTCTCCAAAATTGTGCACTACACCAAATGCGTATCTACTCTCTGTGTATACATTTTCCTTCTGCCAAAAGGCATACTTTTGTTAGTGACTTTGGGGTCTAGTTACTAAGCAGTGTTAGGAGACAGAGTGAAAAGTGATAAGGTGCCAGCCAATCAGCTCCCAACTGTCATTTTTCAAACACAGCCTGTGACAAGGCAGTTGGGAGCTGATTGGCTGGTACCTTATCACTTTTCACTCTGTCTCCTAACACTGTTTAGTAACTAGACCCCTTTAGTTCTTCTGACTGTGCTGAGTGTGTTGGTAAAAGGTGGTGGAAAAAACGTTTTTGTGTCATCTACCACAGCATACCCTGATTGTGTTGCTCCAGTCTGTGTCTGCTTTTGGCAGCTACCATCAATATAGTAGACTGACACAGTTCTGGAGCTGTACCTCTTCCAAATCCACCCTGGGAGTGGATTGTTCATCTACATACTTTAAGCAATCATGAGGGTTACAAATTCCCCCCACCCCCATTTCTCTCTTTGAAACTCATCAGTTTCATTAACATGTCACAGAGTTAAAATATTCATATATTTGGGTTCAAAATATGACATTTGACCAGGTTAATGTTATTAGGCATAATGAGGGCTACTTCCTATGTTGTTAAGCATGCCGCAGTCACATGTTGGGTTTTTGACAAGTTAATAAAGCTGCAACTACATGTGAAACTTTCAGATTGCAGCCCAAAACAATGTGTGTAGATTTGTCTACAGTTATTGCAGCTACTGCTATTGCTCTATGACAGTGGTTCCCAACCATGGTCCTCCAGGCACACTAACAGTCCTGGTTTTAGTGATATCCATGCTAAACCACATATGGTTTAATCAAAATAACTAAGGTACTAATTAAGTTGCCTGTGCTCAATTATGGCTACCCTTAAAACTTGGACTGTTAGTGTGCCTTGAGGACCGTGGTTGGGAACCCCTGCTCTATGACATACCGGTAATCCATTTACTACTGGGACTTATTGGGCACTGAAATAAGCTACTGTACCAGTCTTTTTTTTACGTATATGTAATTGTTTAAGGACCCCTTCTGCATATACTGGATATTCATGACAGAATAAAGAAAAATCCATCTTATAATTGGGTAACCCTAAAAATATGGCTCATATGACATAATTTTTCAGTGGTTTCAATGACAATTTAATTTGTCTGGAATGTACCAGTGGTTCTGGTACACTAGTCTTAGTCTAATCATATTAAGGTGCAGATAATCATGAATAGTATCCAATTTCTACAAAAGCCTACCATTCCCAGAAAACCCTTTAAATGTATTCATGTTATTGGGAATTCTGATTTCTCTAATGGCTGCCATTCTATTTTGAGACAGATATCTCAGGCCTTCAGATAAACTATGGCCTATATACAAAACTTTAGTTATATTTGTCTTTGGATACATTGTGTCCATTTTGTGCAAGAAACTTCAACAGTTTGGCTGTATCCAGAACTGATGTTGCAAAAGTTGGGGAACATATTAGAAAATCATTTACATATTGAATTGATTAGAACCATCTGGAAAAACAAGTGATTGTATGTTTTCAGCTAAAGTTTGACTGAAATTTGTGGGGCATCAGCCCCGTGCTATAGCGTCAGCCCCATGCTGGTTCATCATAGTGCTGATTATTGGAAAATGTTTCCAACTATTTTCCCATACCAGCCTAGGCTCAGAGGTCGGGGGCTGGTTATGCATTTGGAGGTGGAGCCCACAAATGTTAACCATTTATTAACCTCTATTTCTAACAAAGCCTACACAGATCATAGTGATAAATCTATGGTTTTACCCAAACTTGCCTGCCATGGGGAGGTCTACAGTATGCTTTGGGTGGGTTAGCTGTCCATTTAGGTTGGTCAGATGTTCTAAATTGTTTTAAAGTCAGTATTTTGGTTATTTTCTCATTGGATTTGTCATTAGTAATATTCAAAAAATCCAACAGAAAAACAACAAAAATAGTAAATGCAACCTTTAGTAAATATACCTCTTAGGATTTGCAACTGATGTTTACTTAGAGAACAGCCTGAATTTGAAGGAGGTAATAATGTAGGGTATGCACAGTGTTCTTCTCTTGTGTCCTGTTTCAGCTGCATGGAGTGCTGGACAGCTCCGGCTGTTTTCAGTCTTTATCAGCCTACCTATTCTTCCCCATCTACTTTAAGCTAGATGACAGCATTGCAAAGGCTCCTTAGCCGGGATGGCTACATTTGTCTTTGGTCCCACCTAATTCACTAAAAAAAGGATTATCAGTGGAGTGAAAGGTGCAACTGTTTGCATGTACTGGGAGCAGTTCTTTACAGCTGTTAGCTTCAACATGTCTCCGGAGCGGCTGAATCAATTAAGCTGCATCAAACAGCTGGCCAAACCCACTGAGGAATTCTGTCTGTCAAGCCAGAAATGGTGCTTTGAGGCATCACAGAGGAGGTGATTGCTTCCTTAGTCCATGATTGGATAGTAGCTGACTGATGATTTTTCCCCAGCGAGAGTGGGTAGCACTGACTGCTACCTTTCTCTCACAGCTCTCCCTCAGGTAAGACCTCTAATGGTTATCTCTGCTTCTCTATCTATACTCTTTCTCCCAGCCCACTCTCTAGCTATAGTGCTTGTCTCTCTAGAGAGTTCCCTCCCTAAAGAGGTCTCTCCTTTTACCTTATGTGCAGTTCTCCAGGCAAAAGACACTCAGTGCATCCAGAAAGTTAAAATCCTCACCCCCTTATATACAAAATCTCTTCTGCTAAATAATCAAATACTGTACTTATAACTTATCATTAAAGATGATCTGGTTCTCCAGAATTCTGAATCCACCCGAATTTTGTTAATACAGACAGATCCGAGTTGCAAGAGATCTGGATAAATCCAAGTCACAGTTTTGATCTTCCAGTGGTTCGGAATTCGGTGTTTAAATCCGAATTTCAGGTTGTGGATTGCATAAAATACATGATTTTAGCTTTTTTAAAAAAACTTTTTAGCATTTTTCTTAAAACAAAAACAAAACACTTGAAGGTGGTTTTGCAAAACCAAAACCAAAACACAAAGATGAATCCAGATCCAAAACCAAAACATGGGGGTCAGTGAACATCTCTACTTATGATACCTATAGTCAATACAAATAAACCTCAATATTACAGGATGGTTCACTTGCTAATTGATGTTCCAGAGATGGGGGCTGCAGTGCTTTCCAAAATTCAAATAGGGGAACCGCACCAACTGCCATCCTCACTGGCAGTTGGTGAGGCTCCCCTATTTGAATTTTGGACTGCGTTTCTGACTAAGGTGGTGAACAGCTGGCCTTCACTTCATGCATGGGTGAACAGCTGGCCTGTACGCTAATGGAGAACACTTGCTACAGTTTAACTTCCTCATGTTTCTCATAGACCAAGGTATGTCTGTGTCAAATTTCACTAAATTACATCAATTACTTTAAAAGTTATACAAAAACTTTGGGGCCAAGAGTGAGTGAAACACCCTTTGCATTACGTTTAAAAGATACACATATATAATGTTAGCAAATGCATATTTATGCACAGTCATTGGATATTTCACTCCTTCCCATCTTTTTCCTGTAACTTGTATGAAACTATTTTAATTGTGTACCAACCACGATCTTCCAGTGTAAATAATGTCTTGTTGAATGTCAATAGCTCTTACCAGCATACAAACCAGTCAGTTAAGTACTTTGCTGTTTGCATAATCTGGTTCCATTATGAATACAAACAGTCTGATTAACAAACAAACATTTATCGTTACATGAAGTGCAAGTGATTCAAGTGTAGGAATGGTAATTAACAATTAAAGTTATTTATTAAAGGATAGAGGGAAGTGAAATATAATGTCAGTGTTTTATGATTACATATGAATTTGTTAATTTGCTTTCACACTGCCATATTTTTCACATCATCTCTCACAGGCAGTCAGGAGGCAACACAGATGCTTGACTATGAAATCCAATACCTCAGTCTTTGTGCGTAATTATTCCATCACAGAAACTAAAAATGAACCAATCTCCCTCAGTGTAATTCACATAATAGTTTCCAGGATCGATATATTCACAAAGTTTTATTAATGGTTCAGAAAAAAAGTCTTCTGTCCTCTGATTATACCTGGCCCTATTGAGCATCGCCAGCAGGGCTGACTGTGGGAGACCCCCCACACCTCTTTCTTGGAATAGGCATCTATTGCTTCTTAGCTTCACAGTGGAGTGTTGGGTGTGGAAATTATTGTCTCTCAAAGTAGGAGTGTGGTACAAGGATTTGTTTAACTCGCCAAGAGCCAGACTCCAAAATCATCACAAACTGCAGCGCGTTCATCCATGTGAGCTTGGAAACATTCCATATGGGGGACTGCTGGGGTCATTAAAACACTAGATGAATGACATTGTGTCACTCATTTATCCATGAGGCGCTACAAAGCATGCCTCAGTTATGTCGCTATTTCACAGAAAAAGACTTTAATACTACATTTAATGAAGGATAACTGCAGGTGTTTATGTTAATTTTGGAAGGGTTCTAATTGATTTTTCTTTCCTTAGATTTTGGTTTAAACTTATCCTAATGCTTATTCCAGTGGCTCCCAAACTGTGCACCGTGGCACCCTGGAGTGCTTCGGCACACTTGAAGGGGTGCCTCAGGTTGGTGGTCCAACACCAAATAAAATTATTTATGGTCAATGTAATGTCAATATGTGGATAAACAGAAGCTCAAACCTGTCACCCACCACATAACTGACCCTAAGGATGACAGATAAGCTCAATTTACTTCACTGTACTATTTACTACATTTTTCTGAATTTTTAAATAACAAACATTTGGCTTAGGGGTGCCATGAAACCAATGCTGATACTCTAGGGTGCCATGATTCAAAAATGTTTTGGAACCACTGACTTATTCTATATCTGCCAATAGTCCACATTTCCTTTTGACAATCCATGTTTTCAGCAACTTGAAGGAGTGCGGGCTGCGGAACAAAGGGCATTGCCTCACCTAAAGAGGGAGTGGTTTGGATTAAACTGGGCATGGTTTTGATTGATCATGTTTTTTAAATCAGGGGTGTGGTCAATCTGGACCTGAATATTGGCAGGTATGATGAGGTTGCTTGTAATCATGCAACATATAATTGTTAACTTTTCAATTGAAATAAACCATATACAGTACTGTATATTGTAGCAGTTTCTATTGGAATAATGTATAAAAACATTTTATTTTAAATGTCCATATATAACTGGAAGCAGACATTTTGTGGCCTAAATCAACATTTATGTAGGCCATTTATTCTCTAGGAAAGTGTGACATCACTGAGACATTTCTGTTCCTGGTTTCTGGTGAAAAATAGACTGCATTGTTTTTTTTTTATAAATATCTATTGACCCCCTATCTGTAGTGAATAGATAATTCTAACAATTTTCCGCACAAGCCAAAACATTATTACTGTACCTCAATCTTTGCAAAATAATGACATATCATCCAAAAAAAGCCCTTATTAAGTATGCCCATGACCAGTAGTGGTTGCAAGGTGGGTGCTGCAGCCCTCACTGAAACTGCCAGGTGTTGGGTGGCAGGTGCCGTTTAAACAATAAAATTAAGGGGCATATTTAAAAATGAGTGATATTCTTGTTATCACTCGGTACTAATATTAAATAGTGCTTTAAACAATCAGCTTCTGTCATTTCTCATGACAGTTAGGAGCTGATTGGTTGGAGCACCATCGTTATTAAATATGCCCCATAGTCTGCTCCAATTGCTGCTGCCGGGCATAAATCATTAAAGTCATTGGGGAAGGATCAGCAGCTGTGTGATTGACAGATGCACCGGATTGGCAGACAATGGAGTCTGGGGGTGTGCTAATCCGGCATGCGTGCCAATAACATAGAGACCCAGTTGGTCCTTTCCCAGTGAGTTTAGTGATCGGCCCCCCAACAGCAACATTTTGGAGCAGACTTCCTTTTATTATTTAACCGACACCTCCCTGGAAGTTTTGGACTGAGCTGCAGCCCCCATCTTGCAACCACCACTGTCCATGACTGAGCCACACTTGCCTACTCTGCCGGAACACTTAGGAGACTCTTGAATCTCGAATAGTCGCCCTACTAAATAGCCTCATTGATTGGACCCACTTTCCTAAAGTGGGTCTAATCAATGCCCCACCCCGTTTTGGTTAATGGTACCAATCACAACAATGAGCAGCTGAAGAGAGGAGACATTATTTTGTTATTTGCAGAGCCATGCCCCCCCTCACCACCACCACGTTCTCCCATCCCAGACGGATTAAATCAAATATTGTCAAGTATGGTCTGAGCTGTTCTTTTATGGGCCTTCTCCCTACAAACTCACCACCTACCACCACACACATTTGACCCCATATGCTCACCAGCTTCAAAACAAACATTGAAATGGCATTCTCCTAAAAAGTCACATAGTCAGCATACCCTCAAACTGGTAACAAATCTTAAGGTGCCTACACACTTGGCGATCTGCACACGATTCAACCATGTGTATGATTTCCCTTGAAACTCCTCCCCGGCAGCTCTGCACATGATTTGGTGTTTAAAGTGTTCAATTTACAAATGATCTATCGTGCATCCACACTTTTTCCAGTGCATTGTGTCCCAGTTTGGCAGATCTGCCCTGCAGCATGGCAGATCTGACGATGTGATGTACGACCAGCGGGGACACACATTGCATCGTGATCGTGAGTAAGGACTTATGATTTGGGCATATTTTACATGATCTGTCTTTCCGGAATTGGCCGGATCGGGTAAAATATTGCCAAGTGTGTAGGCACCTTGAGGCTTCTATATTGCAGAAATCTGCCAAATAATTCTCTCATACAGGACAGGAACTGTAGTAATGGATAGCTCTCCTTTCTCTCATAATAAAAATAAATATTTATATACTGTATACAATTGACAGTCCTACCTAAATCCACCACGTAAGTGAATTTACAATCTTCATCCCATCTCTATTCATGGATTGCAAGTTCTGTAAAATATGAATTTATAAATGCAGCGCAGACTAGCATTCCACGGAACGTCGCACCTCTACAAATAGCCATAAAACATGATTCATAGAAAGTTTCCCCACAGTTTTGCTGATCTCCACTGGTACATATACAATACAATGATCCTGAATTAGGTCAGCAGTAAACAACCTCTCATAAAGTGACCCAATATATCATCGAGTATGTGTTTGTTTGCAATTATATTTATTTATTGTGCTCAAAACAGAACTGTAGATTCAACAACAGCCTTTAAAGCCTCCTGATGGTGAAATATTTCTACTACATAATTTTAATTATTTTTGTCTTGGACCAATTGAACAAGACATTAAACTAATGTTCAGTCATGCTTCATAAATATAGATTGTGCCCGTTTATTGTTTTCCAGCCATTGTATAAATAATCTGTTACATGTTATTTTTTCAAATAAATAAAACGCAACAATCTAATAGTAAATTTAATCAAACATAAAAACATGAAATAAAAATTGGGCTGTTATTATTATGCACTAAGTGGACATAAGGCTATAGAGAGTGGCAATCATTAGCAGATTCAACAGGGTGTATGAACATACAGTGAATCCGGAAAGTATTCACAGTGCTACACTTTTTCCACATTTTGTTATGTTACAGCCTTATTCCAAAATGGAATAAATACATTTTTGTCCTCAAAATTCTACACACAATACCCCATAATGACAACAAATTAAAAGTGTTTTGAGATTTTTGCAAATTTAATAAAAAAAAAAAACATACAAAATCATACGTACATAAGTATTCACAGCCTTTGCTCAATACTTTGTTGATGCACCTTTGGTTGCAATTACAGCTTCAAGTTTTTTTGAATATGATGCTACAAGCTTGGCACACATATATTTGAGCAGTTTCACCCATTCCTCTTGGCAGCACCTCTCAAGCTCCATGAGGTTGGATGGGAAGCGTCGGTGCACAGCCATTTTCAGATCTCTCCAGAGATGTTCAATTGGATTCAAGTCTGAGCTCTGGCTGGGCTGCTCAAGGACATTCACAGAGTTGTCCTGCAGCCACTCCTTTAATATCTTGGCTGTGTGCTTAGGGTCGTTATCCTGTTGAAAGATGAACCGTCACCCCAGTCTGAGGTCAAGAGCGCACTGGAGCAGGTTTTCATCCAGGATGTTTCTGTACATTGCTGCATTCATCTTTCCCTCTATCCTGACTAGTCTCCCAGTTCCTGATGCTGAAAAACGTCCCCACAGCATGATGCTGCCACCACGATGTTTTACTGTAGGGATGCTATTGGCCTGGTAATGAGCGGTGCCCAGTTTCATAAAAACATGACATCTGGCATTCACACCAAAGAATTCAATAATTTTCTCATCAGACCAGAGAATTTTGTTTCTCATGGTCTGATAGTCCTTCAGGTGCATTTTGGCAAACTCCAGATGGGCTGCCATGTGCTTTCACTAAGGAGTGGCTTCCGTTTGGTCACTCTACCATACATGCCTGATTGGTGGATTGCTGCAGAGATGGTTGTCCTTCTGGAAGGTTCTCCTTTCTCCACAGAGGAATGCTGTAGCTCTGACAGAGTGACCATCGGGTTCTTGGTCACCTCCCTGACTAGGGCCCTTCTCCCACGATCGCTCAGTTTAAACGGCCTGCCAACTCTAGGAAGAGTTCTGGTGGTCCTGAACTTCTTCTATTTATGGATGATGGAGGCCACTGTGCTCATTGGAACCTTCACAGCAGCAGATATTTTTCTGTACCCTTCCCCAGATTTGTGCTTCGAGACAATCCTGTCTCGGAGGTCTACAGACAATTCCTTGGACCTCATTCTTGGTTTGTGGTCTGACATGCACTGTCAAGTGTGGGACCTTATATAGACAGGTGTATGCCTTTCAAAATCATGTCCAAAAAACTGAATTTATCACTGATAGACTCCAATTAAGCTGTAGGAACATCTCAAGGATAATCAGTGGAAACAGGATGCACCTGAGCTCAATTTTGAGCTTCATGGCAAAGGCTGTGAATACTTATGTACATGTGATTTCTTAGTTTGTTTTTTAAATAAAATTTGCAAAAATCTAAAAAAAACTTTTTACACGTTGTCATTATGGGGTATTGTGTGTAGAATTATGAGGACAAAAATGAATTTATTCAATTTTGGAATAAAGCTGTAACATAACAACATGTGGAAAAGTGAAGCACTGTGAATACTTTCCGGATGCACTGTAGGCCGCACATAACATATGACCAGCATTTTTAATTTGATAAATAAACTTGTGCTTAATTTCACCAGTGCAGATTTCTCATTCTACCCTCCCGACAACCCTCTCACACACTTGCATCCTGCAGGCAGCAGCACACCACCCGACATCTCGGAGCTGGTAGACACAATACGGTATTCCATGTAAGTCAACCATCTCACCTTAGCAGTCTGCAGTATTGTGTCCCAAGTAGTCCCTGATACTTTGCACTTTGTATTAGTCTGAGGGGGTGTGACAGCATGGACTGAAGTGATGGACAGGAGAAAGTGTCATAGACAGGCTGAATAAACACAGTGGAATTTTTTCGCCTACAAAGTCATCGGATCACATCAATAATACCCAATAGACTTTACAAGATACTTCATAAAGATTATATTTAACAACACTGCCTTTAGGGCAAGCCCTTTTCCGCATCTAGATGAGCAACTGCAACATTACACAGCAATCAATATATTTTTTTTTAATATAAGTCTTACTAACCAACAGCCATTGCCTAAGTAGTTAGAATTAGGACACAGTGGAATGGTTTTCTGGCAACCACATTTGGATGATGTTTGAGACATACTCCAGAGAAAAGAGGGGATATGTATGAGCGCTAAAGTGTGATACACTCATTATTTCTACTGGATTACAACCTAGTAACTCAGAATGCTTAAAGATAGTTATCTTTCCATGTATATGTGAGGCTGAATAACTTCTACCATTTCAGCTACTAGGGTGCTAAGCACGACCTTAAATACCTATTGAGTGCTGTTACTATTAACCCAATATACAGTATGACCATCTACTAAAGGGGTATATTTAAGTGGAGCTTTTAAGAAGTGGAGTTGCTGCCCATAGCAACCAATCAGAATATAGCTATTATCTTCTAGAAGTTGCAGAATAAATTATAAGTAGAATCTGATTGGTACCTATGAGTAACAACTCAACTTTTTTAAAAATTGCACTTTAGTAAATTTACCCCTAGTAGTCTTTTGGGAGTCCCTACTGAGGGAGAAGTGACCTATAGTTGTGTGGGATGGGGGGGGGATTGAGGTATTATACTGTGGGGTGGGCTACAGTAATTCAGTTTGTACATGATTTAAAATGCTATGCCCCCTGTCCTAATGTCACAAGTTTAAAAAAAAAAAATTATTACCGGTGCTGCTGAGCAATACCCAAGGATCCTGGCAGTAAGTTCAGTAAGGGTTAATTAATGCTATATCAGGCCAGTCTCTGCAGATATCAATATAAGCTGATACTATAACTGTTTTGGAGGGCAATTATACCTAGCAATGTATGAAACACAGAAATTCTATTTCCACTGATGCTATGGGACACATGTAATAGCTCACAATTTGCGGGCACCTCAGTGAGTCTGGTAAGATAGTCATTAGATTCAGTGGCAAGTAGTCTGAAGTAAAAACCAGATTGGGTTTTCCTTTAAAGCAGGGATGGGGAACCTCAGGCCCGGGGGCCATATAAGGCCCCCGGAATCATTTGGTCTGGCCCTCTGAGCTTTTTCTGGTAGCCTCATCTGGCTTGAAGGGTACCTGCACCCAGAATCTATGCAACGTCCTTAGGATGCTTCAGACGGTCACACCACTGCCCTTAGAGCTCCATGGAGCATCTTCAGGATGCTGTCGGCATTGCTGTAAAAACGGGCAACTGTGACCCCGCCCCTCGTGATGTCACATGGAGGGGGTGTGGCCTGCACCAGGCCCCCAAATAATGTTATATATATCAAAATGGCCCTAAGCAGAAAAAAGGTTCCCCACCCCTGCTTTATAGTAATTGTTATTTTAAATCGTGTGACTATCTCACCAGAATTCCGCCATGGTCACAGAAATAAGGGGGCTGTTATATTTAGCCCTATATGTTGACGTTTAGAAGCAGATTTGTGAATTAGTCCAAATCAGTGTTTGGCTGTGCACCAGTTATGAAATTCTTCATTTTAAATAGCGTGGAAAAAGTTCTGTGTAAAAACCTCTCAACCACTTTATATTATTTTTACTACTATTACAAAACTGGAGGTAGTCCCTGTCGAGAGGGGAGTGCACTCTGGGTCCCTCCAGCTCTCTATATCCTGGAGACAGAGTTGCTCCGACCATGTCTGATTATGACCAAACTGAGCTACTGCTCATGCATAGTTTCTCAGCGCGTCTTCTGTCCTCCATTGCAGAGGATGTGCCCCATAGCATCTATAGGATGGAAACTGAGCGTTAGATTTTGCCATATCATTATACCACCACAACAGGGTATATTATACACGCCACTACCAGTACTGGCTATATACAAGTACGAACTACAATAAAGTGCACCCAGCTGCATTAGCCCCACTGCAATTGTTTTCTATGGTTAACTTAACTAAAGTGAGTGTTTTATTTATCACTTGTGTAGCCTGACCTCCATCGCATACCACTAACACCTACTAACATCAAAGATTATGCCATAGTCCCTGGCACCACCCAAAACATCACTGCATACGCTGTTACCTTGCTCTGCAAACCCATTCACTTTGGCAGATACTAGGCTCACCAGGACAAATCTACAGTAGGTGCATGGCTTCATTCAAGTCAATTTAGCATCTTCTTGCCTTCTTAATATGCCTACAAGTCTTAGAATAATATTTTGTACCAAATCAATCATGGCAATGTACAAATATTTTACACAGTTCATTTATTGATTATGTGAAGCTTGTATTAGAGGTTGAATTTCGGGTTATCCATTGTTGATTTATTTCTGAAATTTTGGTGGATAACTACAGTTTCTTCTTCAGGGTCCATAGGGCTCCACAGGGAGACATTGGAGTGTAGGTGTTGGATCAGGACCGGACACCAAACAGTTAAGCTTTTTGCTATCCCAGGATGCTCTGGTCCTCCTCCCCTATACCCCACCCACAGCCTAAGGCACCTCATTTTTGCTTGGTGTCCAGCAGGAACCAGATCACTATTAGAACAGGGGGCTGCATTAAGCACAGCTCAGAGAGCCATTCCACTGTGGTCTTGCCACCCTGAGCTGATCCTCCTCCTCCCCCACCCCCTCAGAGATCTACGGCGGCCATTTTCTATAAGCAGCATCCACAGCTCTCTGGGAACATTGCGTACGGTCCCCTTACATACCTCTCCTAGGAGCCAGGTTATGTAGGGCTATAACCTACCAGCCACTGCAGTCTGAGTAGTTGATTGTAGTGTCCTTTGCAGTCATATTGGTTTCTACATTGCATGTGACTTATTCTAGCACTGTCTGTGTGTTTTCTCTATGCTGTCAGATTATGCCTTTCCCTTTTTTCTCACTATAACCCTAACATATCCGTGTATAGAAGGTCCACTGTACTTCACATCTACTTGTTTTTGTGAAGGCTGTCACATACTGTGTGGTTGCTTTCTACTCAGTGCCATATTCTGTGCTGTGATCTTCTGCAGCTGTATCTAAGCAAAGGCAGGATCACTGTACTGCATACCCACTTGTATTTGTGAATACTGTCACATACTTGGTGGTTGCACACTGCTCAGTGCCATATTGTGTGCTACACTATCCTGCAGCTTTGTCTAGCAAAGGCAAGGGTAGCAAGCAAGCTTCTGCACCTATACTGCTCTCATGCAGATCCTGTGCTGCAGGCTTAGCTCAGGAGGATTTTAATTTAGGATGGGCTATGTACAACATGTTATACTACATCAGGCCAATCAACCCCTCCAGCCCCTGCCCAGGAACCCCCTAGGGCTTCCTTTTCACAGGTGTTAGGGAATCAGTATGATTTACTGCCGGCTGCATGGCCGGTGGTTCAAATCCTGACAGCGGAAGCCCGGCAGGGGTGAAAATCCCGAAGCTACAAAAGGTAAGTACGCTAACCTTTTTTTACTCCCTAACCCTCCCTTAGTGGTGCCTAACCCTAACCCCCCAAGTGCCTAGCCCTAACCCCCCTCTAAGTGCCTAAACCTAACCCACCCTTCCCTGCAGCCTAACCCTAAGTCTCCCTGGGGGGGTGCCTAACCCTAACCTCCCTTCAGAGGTGCCAAACCCTAACCCTCCTTTCCCTAGCATAATGTTAACCTCCCGGGGGGGTTCCTAACCCTAAGTCCCCCCAGGGAGCCCTTTTTCTAACCCTCCCCCCCATGGCTGTCCGAGCCCGGCGCCTGACTTTCCTTCAATCGGTAAGCCGGGTGTTGGGCTCCAGGCGTAGGTCTCTTGACAGGCTTTGGGATTTCAACACCTGTCATTAGTACCTTGCCAGGATTAGACAGTCGGGAAGCCTGCGGTCAGGATTTAATCTATGGGCTTCCTGACTGCTTCCAGGTGTTAGCTACAATTGCGGACCGCCTAGCAGTCATGGCAGTAATTCCCCCTTTGGGGTTGCCACAACAGGTACGAGCAATACAAGTACCTCCTATGCCTCTTCCATGGGTAAACATACTGTCTACCTTAGTATGGAGTCTAGCAGCTACCTCTACGGCCTTTCAAAATATGTTGCAAGGTGAGACACCCCTACCCAGTAAAACTACTAAATGTACTGTGTTATCCTCACAGTCTACACAAATCTGAGATTCTGAGGTGTCATAAAAAGCAAATCTCTAGCTCACTGAGTCTCCCTCGGGAGGAAAAGCCTCAGCCTAAAATAAATATTCCTCCTTTAATGCGAGCTGTCAAATCAATTCTTCAGTTAGAAGATGCTGAGCAAACTCCCCAATCAAAACAGCTACTGTTTAAAAGACAAAAAGTGATTTTGGCTGAGTTTCCTCACTCAGATCAGCTTTCTGAACTCATTGTAGCAGCATGGAATACAACTGGTAAAAAGTTTCAGCCCCCAAAGTGCCTGATTTCTTTTTACTATATTCCAGCAGCTGATTCCACTAAATGGGAAGCTTCCCCTGCCGTAGATTCCCATGTGACATGGCTAATTAAAAGCTGTACGTTACCTATCCCTATGACTTCTTCCTTAAAGGACACAATGGAAAGGAAGATTGAAGCTTGCTTCAATCTTCTCTTACAGGAGCTATTACTCGTCCAGCGATGGCCACTTCCAGGGTGACAAAAGCCAATGAGAGCTGGACAGGTGCTCTAGAGGACTCATTTTCCAGGGAGGCCTCCCTGGACCAGCTGTCATACTGTATATATATCACATTAGGGATGTAGCCTCTTATTTAGGAGAAGCGGCTTTGGATACTGGTCTCCTGGCTTCTAAAGCATCAGCAACTTTGGTTGTTGCCTGCTGTATCCGGAGATCCTGTTTGGCTCAGAGTTGTACAAGATCGTGGCTACCTTAGCAGCATCAAAGACTGCTTTTCTGCCCTCAGCATCTACACCAAGACCTTGGACATCATCCTTTAGATCCTTTTGTTCACAAGGAAAGACTAAAGGTCAGTCCTTTCCTTGGCAATCGGCTACCAGAAGGGCCTCCAGGCCCAGGACCAAGCAGGCCTGGGTCACCAGATACCCAGCCACTAAATCTGAGGACAAGCCTTCAGCCTGAGTGGTGGGAGGCCAAAGTGGGAGGCCAACTTCAACAGTTCACCCAGTTCTGGCGTCAGACCACCACAGATGCCGGGGTGCAAGAAGTGGTCTCTCACGGGTATATCCTCACATTCCTGAGATGCCCCCCCTAACAATTCTATCACACAGGCCCTCCAGCAGACCCGAGCAAAGCCCTGCTCCTCCAGAAGGCCATTCAGTCCTTGCTGCATGCGGGGGTAATAGTTCCAGTCCCACTGTCACAGCGTGGGAATGGTTATCAATCCACCCTTTTCCTGGTTCAAAACCCAGTGGGTCTCATCGGCCTATGCTCAACCTCGGGACTCTGAACAAGTTCATCAGGATGCCCAGGTTTTGTATGGAAACCCTCCGCTCTATTTTCCTAGCTATGGATCCTGGGGACCTTATGGTATCTCTGGACATTCAGGATGTTTACCTACATGTACCTATAGCACCCTCTCATCAGTGATATTTCTGGTTTGCTGTCATACACCAACATTTCCAATTTCAGGCTCTGCCCTTTGAACATTCTGCAGCTCCACAGGTCTTTACCAAAATCATGGCAATTATGGCAACCCACCTGCATTGTCAAGGGATTAGGCTGCTCCCATACTTAGATGACCTTTTGCTCTTAGCATGCTCTCCAGAGGTTTTTCACCACCATCTTCAGGTAACCATTGTCTTTCTACAAAGACTAGGCTGCTTAGTCAAATGGAAAAAGTCCTCCCTGACCCCTTCACAAAGGATGGTACATCTGGGGGCTCTCCTGGATTCTCAGGCTCAAAGAATCTTCCAGACAGCAGACAAGATTTGACAGCAAGAAGTGAGCAGATTACTCCACAGTGTCCGAGTGTCAATTCACTCATCAATGCAGACCCTAGGGTCTATGGAATCCACCTTTGACATGCTGGAGTACATTCAGTTCCACTTCAGGTCCCTACAACACCTAATCCTCTCCATGTGGAATAGGTTGCCTCATCTGATCAGATCCCAGATGATGGCCCTCTCTCCAGAGGTTTGTTTGTCCCTCTCCTGGTGGTTACAGACATGCCACCTGAACAAGGGTCGCCCCTTTTGGATCCCAGAATGGATACTCAATACCACGGATGCAAGCCTCCTCGGCTGGAGCACAGTGACTGGTCAGCATTCCTTCCAGGGATGCTGGACATTGGCCGAGGTGATTTTACTGATTAAAATCTTAGAACTCTGAGTCATCTACAGAGCCATCACTCTGGGTCAGGACATTCTTCAGGGCAAGCCTGTACAAGTGCAGTCCGACAATGCCACAGCAGTGGCCTACATCAATCACCAGGGAGGCACTCAAAGTCGTGCAGCAATGACAGAAGTGTCACGCATTCTGACATGGGCCAACCATCATCTCCCAGCCATCTCTGCAGTGTTCATCCTGGGAGTTCTCACATGGGAAATGAACTTCCTCAGCCATCATGACATGCATGCCGGGGAGTGGTCTCTCCACCCAGAAGTCTTTCATCTCCAAGTGGAAAAATGGGGCCTGCCAGAAGTGGACCACATGGCTTCCCAAGAGAATTGCAAGCTGCTGGTGTACAGGTCCAGAACAAGGGATACATAAGCAGCCTTCGTAGATGCCTTGTCAGTGAAGTGGACCTTCCATCTGGAGTACATATCACATCCAGTCTCCCTTCTTCCTCGAGTTCTTCAGAAGTTCAAGCAAGATGGAGGTACTGTCCTGCTGGTGGCTCCAGCTTGGCCCAGATGACATTGGTACTCCAAACTTCAGAACCTCTCAATAGATGCTCCATTCCTTCTTCCTCAATGACTGGACCTGTTGTCTTGGGGTCCCTGTCTATATCCGGACCTGGGCTGTCTGTCTTTGATGGCATGGCTCTTAGGACCTCCCAAGGTCCAAAGGGTTTTCTCACTCTGTGGTCCAGACTATGCTCAGAGTGCGTAAGCCAGCCTCTGCCGGGATCTATCACTGAGTATACATACTTCCAGTGGTGTGCTCCCAGAAACCTTGACCCTCAGGTTTTTCGGGCTTCTAGAAACCTTGCTTTTCTTCAAGCAGGATTTTATCTCAGACTCTGCCTGGCCTCGCTGAAAGTGCACATTTCAGCTCTCTTCATCTGGTTCCAGCACAGGATTGCTCCACTGTTGGATGTTCACACCATCCTTCAAGGTGTCCTCCGTATTCAACCTCCCTTTGTCCCTCCAGTGGCTCCATGGGATTTGTCAGTAGTTCTCTAAGCATTTTAGTGCCCTCCGTT
The DNA here is from genome assembly GCA_031769625.1 of Taudactylus pleione. NCBI lineage: Eukaryota > Metazoa > Chordata > Amphibia > Anura > Myobatrachidae > Taudactylus > Taudactylus pleione. The sequence continues at coordinate 1,907,652 of JAUIMM010000780.1, forward strand.
TGAATCCCTGGCATCATTATTGTCAAGTGGCTCACTGCGAAGACTCTTTTTCTTCTGGCTATTGTGTCTGCCCACAGGGTGGCAGATTTAGGGCCGCTTTCATGTTGCTCTCCATTTCTGATCTTTCATCAGGACAGAGTGGTTTTTTTGGACTTGCCCTGGCTTGCTTCCCAAGGCGGTTTCTAGTTTCAAATTTAATGAGGAAATTGTGGTTCTGGCCTTCCTCTCATCAGATCTCTCGGCAAGTGAGGCCTCCTTGGATGTAGTCCATGCTCTGAGGATCTACGTGGACCGTACTACTACCTTCAGGAAAACAGATTCTCTCTTTGTTCTATATAGATTCCACAAGAAGGGCTGGCCAGCTACCAAACAGACTCTGGCCAGATGGCTTCCCATGACTATCTCACAGGCTTACTGTACAGGCTTACTGTACATGCAGGTGGGCCTTCCTGTGCCAGCTACAGTCTCTGCTCATTCTACTCACTCTGTGGGTCCTTTGTGGGCAGCCCGTCATAGCACTTCCACTGAACAACTGTGCAAATTGGCCACGTGGTCTTCTGTCCACACTAATCTTAGGTTTTATGCCTTTGTTACATTTGCCCCTCAGGATGCTTCATTTGGATGCCAGATTCTCCTCTCAGCTCAGGAGCATCCCCACCCTTGAACAACTACTTTGGGACATCTCCAGTGTCTCCCTGTGGAGCCCTATGGACCCTGAAGAAGAAAAGGAGATTTATGGTAGACTTACCTTTGTTAAATCAGGGCACCCACCCTCATGCACCTGACTTCTGTGGGTTAATTTCTTTGGTCACCAGTTTCCTTCTCTGTGGTATGAGGGTGTGATTATTTTCTATGCCAATCTTCCTTCTCTCCTATCCTCCTCCTGCCATGGGCTTGTTAACAAAACTGATGTGCCTGAGGTTGTGGGTGGGGTATAGGGGAGGAGGACCGGAGCATCCTGGGATAGCAAAAAGCTTTTGGTGTCTGGTCCTGATCCACCACCTACACCCCAATGTCTCCTTTTGGACTTTATGGACTTTGAAGAAAGAGTTAACAAAGGTAAGTCTACCATAACTCTCCTTATTCCACCAACAACACTGAACAGGTTTAGAGATTAAAGTGTGGGCAGAAAAACATATTGATGGCAGCTTTAGGTAATTATGGCTACTGGCAAGCTTCTTCTGATAACAGTGAAGCCGATTACAATGAAGGACAGCACAAAGGTAGGATACTTTTAATCTCACTTCCAGACACTGTCTCACGTTCTATTTCCTTTGGCCAACTGCAGCTTATTTTTATACTAAACTTGCCCATTCTTCCTGTTACTAATAAAACATGCCCACTCTTCTCTTCTGATGGCTCCCAATTGGAATACTTCTAGATGGAATGAGTAGCAACTGAACAGTCCTGGAATTCCTATAACTGCTGATGCCCAGTGCATGGTTTATGAATGATAAGAGGATGTCTGGGACCATTTTCAGTCCTGTGCTATTTCAACCAGAATTTTAGTTATAAATATTTAAATTCATAAGTAAAGACTCTAAGGATTCTGCCTTTGAACCTCTATATACCCCTGCCTATACCTTCTAATATCCTGCCTATAAACCTCTAAGGATGACGCTAATTTGCATACGCAGTCATACAGTAAATAAAGACTCCAGACCTAGAACCTGTGGTTCCAAAGCACAAAGTATTATTCAAGTAAAAGTACAGCAGTTACATGCTATGATCCTCATATAATCTTAGTGCAAAGAGATTATACAGACCCAAGTACAATTATACATACGCAGCGCTCTCTGGTCCAGATGTTAGGCATCAGCAAGAAACCCCCCTTGTAAATCAGCATTCAGCATGAAGACTAGGAACCCAGGGTCAGAGCACACATATTTATACCCCCCAGAAATAAACAACACAATAGAGAAGTTTGTTGCTAATACCATTGGTTCTAAAGGAGAGGGCATATGTTACAAGGCATTTAACAGGTTGGTTCAAATAGACACGATCCAGCCTCTAACAACTGGTGGTCTCTGGTTTCCCGCCCCATGCTAATCCTAAGTCTCTGCGGTCCATATGTTTAGAATGCATGTTGCGATCTCTCCATCGATATTACCAGAATACTGTAAAATGAGTCCGCATCAGTACAATACCAAACATGGCTTACTTATCACGTATAAAACCTTTGTTATGAAATAATCTTTATTTCATAGCAATTATAGTAAATGTGCATACTTGAATCTTATACCATAAAGCTTATGGAACCTTGTATGTGAATATGTAATGTGTGAGTATGTGGGGTTTGATGTAAAGACGCTAGTTAACTTGGGGCAGATGCGTGTACATGAAGCTAATATTCAGCGGTTTCATACAGCATCTTAAGCATTCGCTAATATGTGACTAGGTAACAGCGCAATTGTGCGTATTAATGTGTGTATGAGAACACCTAGCAGTGTGGAATGCTGAGCATTATAGTTCCATGACTTGCTCATGCCCCAGCATCCCCCACCCTTTTCAGGCTCCAAAATACTGGTATTTGTTCTCCCAGAGCCTGTGTGGATGCAAATTAGCACAGCTACAAGACCCAAACCTCAGATAACACTCTTGGCTTTGAAGGTATTTTATTATAGGAAGCCTGCTAATGTAAGGTGCTACGAATGACCCTCTTGCTGTATTCGAGCAGGGCCACCTGGAGTGAGAGCAGACGTTATGTCCATGAAGCTTGTCTACACAGGCTAGTTGTCACGTGGCCATTTGCTCTGTTTAGCTAATGCAATCCAATTTTGACATACTGTACAGCCATTTCTGAAATATATCCTTTAGGGGAATTATAATAATACACACACTTTATCCAGAGCACCCAAACTACGTAAAGTCATGAAATGGGCTTTTGATGAATCACCGTAACTTATGGCGATGGTCACAAATGCAATCGCATGATGCTAATAGTGATATCGCCACATGTACTAAAATGTGAGTTTATCTAAAATGGCGCTTAGGCGGCCATTCGCAAATTGGCGTCTTGCGATCTAATTTCCATGATGGCGTCTTGCGGCCAGTCGCAAGATGGCGTCGCTGCGATCCAATTTTAAACTGATTTTGTCTCAGTCAATAATCCAGCTTCAACAACTCATTCACTCAATCCGGAGGCCTGACAACACTTTTGGATAGAATAGTCTGTGCTTGGTACAAGTTAATATAACTATTGTGGTTTACTTTGTAACATTGTGTCTAGTTATTTGAAGTATCATTTGGTCACAGACACAGGAACAACAATATTACATAAGGTGTATACATTTTGCAGGTAGATTCAGGCGGCAACAAATAGGTGTTGATTCTAGTAATAAGGTACGGTCAGTGCAATGGCTTCTATTACAGGAGTATAAACTGGATGTAGTCTGGAAGCTGATGGTCTAAATGCCAATCGCCAGCTGCCCGACTGTCAAATCCCAGCAAGATACTAATGACAGGCATCGAAAACCTGATGCCTGTCATTAGACGTACGCCTGGAGCCTGATGCCCGGCATACTGAATGAAGGTAAGCTGGGTGCGGACAGCCACGGGGGGGAGGGTTCAGTGTCAATGCTCCCGGGGGGACTTAGGGTTAGGCTCTCCCCCGGGAGGGTTAGGATTACGCTAGGCAAAGGGGGGGTTAGAGTTAGGCACCCCTGTGGGGAGGTTAGGGATAGGCACCCCCTCGGGAGACTTAGGTTTAGGCTGCAGGGAAGGGAGGGGTTAGAGTAGGCACTTAGAGGGGGGTTATGGTTAGGCATTAGGGGGGAGGTTAGGGTTAGGCACCCATAAGGGAGGGTTAGGGGGGGAAATAGGGTTAGTTATACTTATTAGTGATCGGGATCTTCACCCCTGTCGGGCTACTGCTGTCGGGACATACTACACTAGCGTTGCTGCTAGTGTAGTAAAAAAGCACTCTACCCTCACCTCGCAGCACCCTGCTAAGACAGGCTGTGGGTGCCGTCTTCACCCGCGGGTCGCAGTGTCCCACAGGTGGGGAAATGTGCAGTGACCTGATCATCGCCAGTGAATGGACGCTGGGGACATGCTCCCGGCATTTATTCTACCTATTAGCAGCGCTTGGGGGCTGCCCAGCGTGTCCGTAAGTGCCACCCACAGAGCCTCTGCACTCTGTTCAGCGGCACCGGTCATCCATTGCTAGTTACGGCCCTACTGCCACAATACCAATCTAATGATGGCTACTATCTAGGACATCTAAAAATATATACTTAGTATTATACTGAACTGATCATGAACTACAGCAAACTCTGGATAAATACAATTTGTGTATCTGTTTCATCTGTTATATTAACAGTTGATTCACTAAGTACCATCTATTTTGAATCCATTATGTTACACTACCGTAACCCTACATCCTAATTAGAGCACATCAATGCATATGATAGCTTTTTTTTGTATTTTTTACAATTTAGTAATAATTATATTTTTTAAAATTACAGTTTTAAGATATTTGTAAGCTGTGTTCTGCTAGTAAATGCATTAGTTTTAATTTAAGTCATGCACCCAGGGTGTTTGTTCTGTAGGATTCTAATTGTTATTTTTAGGAGTAGGAGGGTTATGGAGGTAGAGCATATATATATATATATATATATATATATATTGTGATAGGATCACTGGTAAAGTGGTCTGTGACAGGGACATTTATCCCAGATTCCTGTCTTATGTGTTTTAAATCCCCAGGAGAAAGTCTGCAGTGTAGCAGGCTTGAGTCTCGGCTTTTTGAAAAGCCGGTTTGGGACCTGGGGGTTGTGGGTGAGAGGAGAGGGAGGGCTCCACCCATGGCCACTCCAGGTTTTGGTTCTCGCAGCCTGGTAACAGGCTTGTTAGGGTTTCCACCTGAGAGTGGCCAATATAAGCCTAGTGTGTTTAGGGCTGAGTGTCTCACCTGGGAGAGCAGGCAGGGAGTTTGCTCAGAGACACTTGGAAAACCTATTTGTGAGTACTGTGCTGTGCCTTGTTGCTGGTGAGGGCATTAGGCCCTGCCAGGTTCTTGTAGTGAGGGAACTACCTGTAAAGTTAGAGCCCAGCCAGGGCTAGGATTTACGTTTATGATTTCTTTATGTTATTTCTGTTTTGCACAATAAAGACTGGCGCCGACCAGCTTGTACTTGAATCCAGTCTGGCGTACTGTTTCCCAGCTGCTGTGTGTGTAAGGAAGGAGTCCTCTACCCAGGAGAGGAACCCCTAATCTGACTGTGTCACAATATATATATATATATATATATATATACAGTATATATATATATATATATATATATATCTATCTATCTATATATATATATATATATATATATATATACAGTGTGGACATACACATATATATATACACATACATATGAGTTGAGCAAATCTCTGCTGCCCCACCCTCCTCTCTGTATTTTGGGGGCTGGTATGAATACATGCTGAGGATGACAATTTTAAAAATCATTTAAAATGCCTGCTGCAGCCAAATGCGATGTTTAAAACACTTGTCGCCTCTATACGGCTCCCCGAAAAACCAGACCCAATATTTTAAACCCATTTTCAACGTTTTGGTTTTTGTGACAAAAATTTGCGCAGTCGTTTTTCGACAAAGTACGCAACTTCTGAAAAAAATGTTGTGGTAATTTATCATTAGGGGGGTGTCCGAAGGGTTCTGAAAGAAATACCCACATTTTTTAGGAAAAAATAGGGATTTTGCATTTCTTTTTCTTCAGGGGCAGGATGCATCAGTGAGAAAAATGTGGTCAAACCCAGAAAATGAAGGTTTAACTGCATTTCCCATACGCACCAAGTCCCAGAGTGCGATGCACTCCGGGGCTTGGTTGCGGTGGGTAACGCCATCATCTTGATGGCGTTACCCATAGAAGCCTATGGGCTTCTGTTGGGAGTAAGCTGAGAGGGCAGCAACCCCCGTGGCATGTGCAGAAGAATGCCGGAGGGGCATCTGGGCCATAGACCAGGAAGCCCCTCCACCGCAAAGGGCCACTCTTACTGACAGAGCGGTGCTTTGCGTTGATCGTCATGCACACCAGCATTACCAAAGCCAGTGTGCATGCGATGGCTGGCTGGCGTTACCAAAGCCAGTGTGCATGCAATGTGTCATGCATCGCAGGTGCGATAAAATTGTCCTATAATAGGTTGATAGTCAGTTGATAATCAGCCGATATTATCGCCGCTAAATGAATATGCCCCTAAATCAGGAGAGAAGTGATGTGTAAATGAGGACAGGGCTGCATGTGACAGGAGCCGTAACATGATATCAATGAATATCACTATATATATCGCATCACATCAATGTGATATATAGTGATGTTTTGTACCCATTCATGTACACTTACCTATCCATCGATGTCTTACGGTAACTGGCCACTCCGCGATCCCGAGAAGCAGTGAGAAGACAAACATATCACGGGCCCAATATGTCGGCTTTCCCCTGTGCATGCGCCGGCGTATGAGAGCAGCAGGTCACATCAGACAAAGGATGCTGGTCTACAGGGGGCGAGTCAGCACTGGGGACCTCATTCAGAGTCGGTCGTTGTGACCGCTCGATCGTACACCACCGATGTTCGCTAAACTGCGCATGCATAAAATTTGCAATGCGAAACTAGCTATTATGATCAGAAATTGCTCTCTCCTTGAACTTGGCCAGGTCATTAGTTTGAGTGACAGGATGAGGCGTTTGTGGGTGGTAACAGGGGAAGGTGCTTGTGAACGGGGGAGTGGAGATCCGAACGCAGGCGTGCCTGACTATGCAAACGGCGTTTTATGGGAGTGCATAATTAACTAAGTAGTGTCATGGCACATGTGACATGGGAGGTTTTTACACTGACTTGACCGTAGTGCTTAAGAGAGGGTATGGTCAACCTTAAGCTCTAAGACCAGCTCCGATGGTCTCGATTAATCCTTATATGCCCGGAGATGACGTGTAATGCGAACGAGAAGGGGGCATATTTTTAGTCTTACGGCCGCATCCTCCCCTCACTCGTCCAGCTAACGAACCCATCTTAGCGACGCAACTTGCGAGCGCTTCATTTGTATATCCAGTCCCTTTTACCTTACGACCGAGCAGCCGCAATGACCGACTCTGATTGAGGTCCTGGGTGCCATGCAGAGAGCAGGGAAGTATTCAACTTCTCTGCTCTCTTTGTCTTGCTGTACAGATTACACCATCCTGATAAGGTGAATCTGTGCACAGCAGAGGAACGGAAAGCGGACCTTTTATTGACATCAGTACTTTGTAGGTCCACCAAGTGCAGTAATCACTGCAAACACCCTTCTTGGCAAACTGTCCACAAGTTCCTGGACAACAGCAGGAGGTATGTTTTGCCATTCTGCCATAAGTACAGAGACCAACTGTGACAATGAAGAAGGTCGAGGAGGCCTAGAACTTACCCAACATTCCTATTCCTCCCAGAGGTTAAGAACTGGACTCTGAGCTGGCCAGTCCATCCCGGTTACCGAATTTTCTGTATACCAGTCCAGCGTCGCCCTGGAAACATGACAGGTGGCATTGTCATCTTGATAAAAACATTTGTTGTTTCCATAGAACTGCAAGTGCAAGTGCATGGACCTCCCTATGAAGTGTTCCTGTCGAAACCACCACATTAGTGACAAATTGGAACTTGTATGTAATGGTATGCAAGGTATGCATTTTGCTTGCGCAGGGGTGTCCAATAAATTTTTTCTACATAGTGTATGAATCACTCTCCCCATATTAGTGTATGTGGAAGTAATCCAGCCATGGAGTGGGGGTGCTGCTGAAGAACTCATGAAGTTCTCCATGGTAACCCACTTCATGAATACAATGACACAGGGAAAAGCCCTGTTTTCAGTTAAACAGGGCTTTTCACTACATTATGAATAGAATAGGGCTAAATGTGACAAGATAAGTGACAGGGCCAGTGTGAGGAGGGGAATGGAAGGAGCAGGGTCTCTCAGCAGCACAGCACATATAAGGAGATAAGGAGGCTAGTGATGTGTTATTTTGGGTATACAGTGGCCAATATATTGGCCGATCAATTGATCAGCCAATATATCTGCTGGCCATCGGCCAGTGTGTACAGGCGATATGTTTGTGAATGACGTCGTTCACAGACATATCGCATTGGCTGTGCTGCACAGCCGATGGACAGATATGTCTGCAGACATATCTGTCGATCAGCAAGTGTGTATGGGCACAGTGGCGTCATAAGGGGGGTGCGGGCCGCACCCGGGTGTCACCCATCAAGGGGTGACACCAAAGTGCAGACTCCCCATCAGTGACAGGAACCGGAAGCTGCACTGTAGAATTATGTGCAGCACTCGGCTCCTGTCACAGTAGGGGAGCATGCACTACAACTACAGTGGTCCGCGGTAGGCAGCCAGCACCTGCCGGACCCCCGTGGAGACTTAAACTGGGTTTCGGGTGTGTGACCCCACCCCCACATGCAAGACCACGGCCCATTATCACGAAGCCACACCCCCTTTTCCACATCTAAAGGTAAAGATGCCACTGTATGGGTGGTCTGCAGACTGCCTGTACACACTCAGCGGCAGCAGCGGGGAGGGGTGTGGGACCCGCCGAGACCCGCAGACAGAAGCAGATGATGGCTGTTCAGTGTTTATGAATGACCTTCAACTGCAGATATATCACTATAGTGTCTACCCAGCATCAATGAGGACAGGACTACATGTGACAGGGGCAGTGATATGATTATATAACAGAAAAAAACTGGATCCTTAGCTGCACAAACTATATCAGGAAATGCATTATGTGTTACTGGGAAACCTCTGCATGGTACAGGGGAATGTCATAATGTCATCATATGAGGAGGGGCAAAGAGAAAAGCAGGAAGCCACCATTATACAGTGAGAGGAGCAGGCACCTCCAGAGTACTGAGGTAAATATCCCTCTATATGAAGCTAAATATATAAATTGAACTTGATTATCATAAAATGCTACTTTAGATTATGCTAATATTTATATTTCTATGATTTATAGAATTTATCATTTATAAAATGGATGCAATCTCTTTTATAGCAGTAAATTGATACAGTACATACTGTATAACGAACTATACACTGAGAATTTGACAATAGGTCATACATAAATAACAGCACAGTTTCCAAGCATGACTAATGCACACAAAAGGTACATAAGAGCTTTGCATATTGCTAGGATGTGGATCACATTTAATATTATAATTCTTTTGCTTCACTCTCCATGTGATTAAATGTTGCTCTTGAGATTGCAGGTCGCTGTTTTTTTTTCCCACAAACCCTTTGAAGCTCCCTCCTGAGTGCTACATCTCTGCTGTCATTCTATCATTCCATCATGTACAATGCAGTGGGCTGAACTATATGTGATAGCTGTACAATACCAGGGAGTATTATCACAGGATAAATGGGAGCTTAAAGATTTATTCTTGGTGATGGCATGTCAGCTATGAGTATAACATTCCTTTTTAACAGGACAACTAACAATTCTATAGCTTTAGAAATAAGGTTAAGAAAATAACTCTCTTTGTTTGGGGGCACTCGTATATATTATATAATTAAGACTTAACGTTTAATAATCTTGTTACAATATATGGATATTTATACCAACATGTAGACTAAAAATATCAATTAAGCTCTGATATAGGCTTAGTAAGAAGCAACCAAGGCCCTCATTCAGAGCCACTCGCTAGCGGCAGTACGCTCGTTCCGAGCGATGTTCGCACATCTGCGCATGCTTACGGTTTTTAGTACGCATGCGCGAACCAGTCAGTGCGGCCGAAAATCGTTGGTACGCAATATAGCGAGGGCCTGCTATTTTGAGTGACAGAATGAGGCGTATGTGGGTGGTAACAGGGGAAGGTGCTTGAAAACGGGGAGTGGAGATCCGAACGCAGGCGTGCTTAAAGGTCAAAACGGGCGTTTTAAGGGAGTGCATAATTAATACAGCAGCGTCATTGACCACGTCACTTGGTTTTTTTTAACTCAGAACTGCTCGCAAAATAGCGGTTGAAAACACCAACCACAAGAATAGCGAGCAGTTCATACGCTGTACGATGTACTCGATTAATCTAATAAATAGCGGACATGACGTATGGTGCGTGCGGCCAGGGGGCGTTTTTATCAAAAAAACGAGCGTATGTTTTGCTCGCTCGTTCAGACTTAGAGGTGGGAACAGACCGCAATTTGCAAACGGATCATTTGAATAGCCACCCCTTGCTTTTGAACAAACGACCACAAATAGCGAACGGCTCTGAATCAGGCCCCAAATGTACAGTATTTAGCAAATAAAGCTCTTAATTTGATATAATGAGAAGCAATAAAATATTATTGACAATATATTATAATTTTAGTACAAATACTTGCGTTACATGGCAGCCAGCATAGTCACAATAAATGAGACAGAAATGAGTGTCATACATTACTGAATAAGAATTTCGCTTTCTCTTGTGTAAAAGCATTACACAGTAAATCAGGCATTAAATCAAACCACAATGGACGGTTCCCAACAAGAATCTAAAGTATACATAATTACAAAAATTAGCCTAGTGAGCATGTGTAAAGAGGCCCACACAGCTCATGCAAATTCAATGTAATATAGAAAAATGGGAAATGACAGATCCTTAGTATTGATTGATCTGCAGAGTAATCTCTATTGTGATCTGGTGAGTATCATTATGTAGGGACTTGGTACAGTAGAACAGGCATTGCTCAGAAACCACAATGGTGAGTTATCAACACAGATCAAAAACATGCTAGGGATGAGCGGGTTCGGATTTCCAAAATCCGGACCCCGCCAGCCCCCCCGATACGAGCTGGGAACCAAGTCAGGCTAGGGTTTTCCCGCCTGACTCAGATCTGAAATTGAGGCAAAACGTCATCATCCCACTGTTGGATTCTCACGGGTTTTGGATTCTATAAAGGTCACGTGATCGCAGGCATTTTTTATTCCGGCTGTGGAGTGTGTAGAGTTAGGAGGGAGTTGGGAGCTCAGTGTGTTAGACTGTTATAAAATAAAAAAAAAATAAAGTACTGCTGGCTGGTTACTGTGAAGAGGGAGGGAGGAAGCTGTTGCTGACGCTGACCATAGGGGATGGCTACTGTTGTCCTTGCCCATATAAGGGCTGGCTGTTATCCTGCCCATAGGGGCTGGCTGGCTGTAGTGCTATGTTGTCCATATATACATAGGGGCTTGCTGGATATTGTTGTCCTTGTCCATATATTGGCTGGCTGTTGTTTTGTCCATAGGGGCTGGCTGCAGTGGTGTCCCTCCCCCGCGGTGACACCCGGTGCGGTGAGGGACGCCATGCGCGCGGAACCTGCCGACATGGGGGCATGGCCTTCAGGAGGGGTTGTGTCGGTGGTGTGGCCTTGCAGGTCGGACCTTCGGGAGGGGCGTGGGCTCGTGGTGCTTATGTATCAATGGGGTGGTGCCGGTGGGGGGTGCATTGCCAGCTCCCTCACTGACAGGAGCCGAGTGCTGCACTTAATGCTATAGTGCAGCACCCGGCTCCTGTCACTGAGGGGTAGCCTGCACCTTGGTGTCACCCCTCGGTGGGTGACACCCGGGTGCAGGGCGCACCCCCCCCGCACCCACCATGTGAAGCCACTGGCTGGCTGTTGTGTTGTGTTGTATAGGGGCTGCCCTGTCTGCTGTAGAGGTATGCTCATATAAATCATTTTTATAGGGGTTGCCCTGAGTGTTGTGCGCTGCCCTTCATCAAACTAATTTTTACAGGGGCTGTACTGTGGGTTGTACGCTGCCCTTCATCAAAGTAATTTGTACAGGGGCTGTCCTGTGGGTTGTATGCTACCCTTCATCAAAGTAATTTTTACAGGGGCTGTCCTGTGGGTTGTATGCTGCTCTTCATCAAAGTAATTTGTACAGGGGCTGTCCTGTGGGTTGTACGCTGCCCTTCATCAAACTAATTTTTACAGGGGCTGTCCTGTGGGTAGTATGCTGACCTTCATCAAAATAATTTTTACAGGGGCTGTCCTGGGGAAAAGTCCATGAAAGATTATATTTGTCCATGAAAGATGATGTTTTGCCACTTTTTGAGACACGATTTTTGGTGGGAAGAATCTGAACTTGGCGGGAAAATCCTATGGCTTCTAATGGATCGGTGGCTGGAAGAAGAATCATATCTGTGTGGGGGAGAATGATCGGATCCATGACTGTACCGACTTTGGTGAGGCAAATAATGTCATGGTGAGTAACTGGGTTGGGCCATCATTGCTGTGCTGGATCCATGAGGGTTTTCCAACCTATAGAAGTTATTCATCATTGCTTGTCTTTGAAGATTGTCCAAAGAAGATTAAGATCCATGAGTTTGGAACAGGAGATGAAAGTTCAGAGTATTTTGTAAACTCCCCATTGCCATTATGCCTGCGGTCATGTGTTGATTGACTGTTTCCAGTAAAAATGCCATTTCCTTGTGGTGAGTATGCTGCGCTATTTGCTTCTGCGGAGCCATGGCTGCTTCCTGATCTGAATTGAATTTTCAGTGGTCTCCCAAAGAGTTTGATTCCATTTAACAAACTCATTCCATAGGGAACAGACTTCTCATGTTTGAAATTGACAAAAGCAAATTGTTTCGAATTTCCATCCTTTTCCTTTGGAATTTTAATGTTAATTGCAGGACCAGCCAGCAGAAACAGCTTGAACAGGATCTCCTTGGTGGCCGTGTGATCTAAGTTCCCCATGAATAGCGTCCTATCAGCCTCGGCGGTGCCCATCTCTCTCCTGAGTCCCTTCCTATGTGCCCAGCAGCAGCAGTCGATGGGTGACGTGTGCAGTACCTTTTGGGACCTAGTTTTTCAATCTGCCATCCTGTCTGCCACTGTAGTGTCACTCCTAGATGGGCCACGTGTTTGTGCCCCCCATTGTGTCGCTTAGCATAGTTATCTAGCTACCTCTGTGCAACCTTTTGGCCTGAAAACAATATTATGAGGTGTTCAAAATAGACTGGAAGTAAGTGGAAATGAATGTTATTGAGGTTAATAAAATTGTGAAAAAAAAAAATCTGTGATTTTAGCTGTTTTTATGCTGCTTTCAAAAAAATACAGATTCAAAACACAAAACTAGAGATGAGTGGGTTCGGATCTAAGAGATCTGACCCCACCATGAATAAAGGGGATCTGAGTCAGATCCAAACTGGCTTGGATGTCCCCACCTTACTCGAATTTCTGACTTCGAGGCAAAACCATAGAGACGAAATCTCACAGCTTGCGGTCTCTATATATAAGGGATGAAGTGGGTGCTATTTCACTTCAGCTGTGGAGACTGAACAGGGAAGGTGGGTAGTGTAGGGCTGGAGAGAGGGGCTTTGCTGTGCTGTCTGCTGGGTCCTGGGCTGGTGCTGTGCTGTCTGCTGCATCCCTCTAGGGTGGTGCTGATTCATCTGGGCAGGTGCTGTGCTGTCTGCTGTGTCCATCTGGGCGCAAGTTCTGGACCCCCCCCAAAAAAAATTATATACAGTCAGATCCATAAATATTGGGACATTGACCGAATTTTCATATTTTGGCCTCTATTCACCACCACAATGGCTTTGAAATGAAACAAACAAGATGTGCTTTAACTGCAGACTTTCAGATTTAATTTGAGGATAATTACATCCAAATCAGGTGAACGGTGTAGGAATTACAACGGTTTCTATATGTGCCTCCCACTGTTTATGGGGCCAAAAAGTACTGGGACAAACTAAACAATCCTAAAATCTAACTTTCACTTTTTAATACTTTGTTGCAAAACCTTTGCAGGCAATTACAGCCTGAAGTCTGGAACGCATAGACATCACCAGATGCAGGGTTTCATCCCTGGTGATGCTCTGCCAGGCCTCTACTGCAAATGTCTTCAGTTCCTGCTTGTTCTTGGGGCATTTGCCCTTCAGTTTTGTCTTCATCAAGTGAAATGCATGCTCAATCGGATTCAGGTCAGGGGATTGTCTTGGCCATTGCATAACATTCCACTTTTTAGCCTTAAAAAACTCTTTGGTTGCTTTTGCAGTATGATTCAGGTCATTGTCCATCTGCACTGTGAAGTGCCGTCCAATGAGTCCAGCATTTGACTGAATATGAGCATATAATATGCCCGAAACACTTCAGAATTCATTCTGCTGCTTTTGTCAGCAGTCACATCATCAATAAATACAAGGGAACCAGTTCCATTGGCAGCCATACATGCCCACACCATGACACTACCACCACCATGCTTCACTGATGAGGTGGTATGTTTTGGATCATAAGCAGTTCCTTTCCTTCTCCATACTCTTCTCTTCTCATCACTCTGGTACAAGTTGATCTTTGTCTCATCTGTCAATAGAATGTTGTTCTAGAACTATAATGGCTTTTTTAGATGTTGTTTGGCAAACTCTAATCTGGTCTTCCTGTTTTTGTGGCTCACCAATGATTTACATCTTGTGGTGAACCCTCTATATTCACTCTTGTGAAGTCTTCTCTTAATTGTTGACTTTGACACATATACACCTACCTCCTGGAGAGTGTTCTTGATTTGGCCAACTGTTGTGACAGGGTTTTTCTTCACCAGGGAAATAATTCTTCTGTCACCCACCACAGATGTTTTCCGTGGTCTTCCGGGGCTTTTGGTGTTACTGAGCTCTCCAGTGCGTTCTTTCTTTTTAAGAATGTTCTAAACAGTTGATTTGGCCACACCTAATGTTTTTGCTATCTCTCTGATGGGTTTGTTTTGATTTTTCTGCCTAATGATGGCTTGCTTCACTGATAGTGACAGCTCTTTGGATCTCATATTGAGAGTCAACAGTAACTGATTTCAAATGCAAATGTCACACCTAGAATCAACTCCAGACCTTTTACCTGCTTAATTGATAATGAAATAATGAGGGAATAGCCCACACCTGTCCATGAAATAGCTTTTGAGTTGATAGTCCCATTACTTTTGGTCCCTTAAAAAGTGGGAGGCACATATAGAAACCGTTGTAATTCCTACACCGTTCACCTGATTTGGATGTAATTACCCTCAAATTAAATCTGAAAGTCTGCAGTTAAAGAACATCTTGTTTGTTTCATTTCAAAGCAATTGTGGTGGTGAATAGAGGCCAAAATATGAAAATTCTGTCAATGTCCCAATATTTATGGACCTGACTGTATATTGAAAAAGTATAACGTTTTAATAGGTCATCCACGTTTCGGGGCAACACTCCCCTTCCTCAAGATGCAGAGGAAGGGGAGTGGTTTTTTTCTGCATCTTGAGGAAGGGGAGTGTTGCCCCGAAATGTCGATGACCTACTAAAATGTTATACTTTTTATACAAAGTCTCTGTGTGTCGCATGCTGTGTTGGCTACATTGTGAAGACACGTTCTTCTGTTTCAGGAAGGCACCAGAGCATTTCAGCTCATTTTAACCATGTGAGTGCCGGAACATTGTTGGTGGGTGTATAATATACATACATATATAAATATTGTCAATTTATTTTCTGTGTGTGTGCTTCTTAGGCTTAGCCGCACAATATAGAGCAAGTTACAACCTAGTGCTGCCCAACTCCAGTCGTTATCATTCAGTGCTCCGAGCCCAATTTCTAGAGCTGAAAATTTTTTATTTTTTATTTTTTTTTTTGTCTAATAATTGTCTGTGCATGTTAGGCTTAGCCGCACAAGATCTAGCAAGTTGGCAGAGCAAACTAGTGCTGCCCGACTCCAGTCATCATCAATCTGTGCTCTGGGCCCAAGTTCTGGAGCTGAATTATTTTTATTTTTAAATTGTCTTTTTTGTCTAACAAAAAATTATCTGTGCATGTTAGGCTTAGCCGCACAAGATCGAGCAAGTCGGCAATGCAACTAGTGCTGCCCGACTCCAGTCGTCATCAATCTGTGCTCTGGGCCCAAGTTCTGGAGCTGATTTGTTTATTTTTTAAATTGTCTTTTATTTGTCTAATTGTTTTCTGTGTGTGCATGACTGCAAGTGTGTGAATTTTGTTACCGCACCTTGGCTTCACTATTGATGCTTGTGACACTGCTTCACAACCACAGAAATATGGAGAGCTGTTACATGACAGGAGAGCAAGGCCAAAAACCACATGTTGTAGCTGCCGCCAGCAGTGCAAGGCCGTCAACTTCCTCGTCCTCTATGAAGGCCCATTCCCCAGGGTTTAAGTCACGCCATTGATATGGTAAAGCTACTTTTACAGAAGTTAAGAAAAAAAAAATGAAAGGACATTTGCCTTTAGATAAACAAAAAATTGGCAATATGCCATTCACTACATGAAGTGGCAAGGAAAGGATAAGGCCTTGGGCTTTCTTTATGAAGACTGCTGTTTCTGATTCTGATAGCCCTTCAGAAGAAAAAAACTGTGTGCCCTGAGAAATTGAAACCACAATTCCCTGAGGAGAGTGCAAGTATGTGGGCGGTTGCTATGTGTGAGCCAGATCTAAATACTAGTGTACTGGAGGATCCTCCAAGTTCCAACATTTGTGTGCCCTCTGTAAATGTGGGGAAGGGCAGTTAACATCTTGCAAATGTAGTCATCAAGGATGTTTCTGTGGAATTGCACATGGAGGAGGATATTTTGTTAGTTGAAGGTGATAAGGATGATGAGGATGTTGATGATGAAGATGTTGGTGATGAGGATTTTGATGCCGAGGATGGCCTTTGTGTAAGTAAGGCAACAGCTGTTGCCCATGGATTGAAAAAGCCAAAGCTCATTGTTGTCATGCTGGGACAAAAGACAAAAAATCCACTTCTCACGTGTGGAATTATTTCCACCCCAATCTGGACAACAGTTGTCAAGCCATGTGTTACCATTGCCAAGCAGGAGTGAGTAGAGGGAGGGATCTAAACCACCTAGGAACCTCCTCGTTACGTCACTTGGAGTGCATTCACCAAATATCATAGTGTACGTCGCCAAGTTCCAAAACTCAAAACGTAATAAGTCCAGTGTCACCTACCTGCTCCCTCTCTGTTAGATCCAAGTGCCTGTGATCTCCAACACCAACGCCTGTATCATCAACACCATCATTCATCATCGGGAGTAGTCCTGCTGCATCCAATGTTGTTATTCAAAGCATGATTGACTCCTCTCCTATCCTTGAATCCTCAGAAGGATCCTTGATGTCTGCTGGTGTTGCTGCTGGTGTTCCTATCAGTGGATCTTCATCCCAGAAGGAGACCAGGAGGAAGACTACTTGCAAGGGCAAACAAGTATGACAGCAATCACCCATTTGCACAGCAGATTACTGATGCCATAACAGCTATGCTGGTATTAGATGTGCGTCCAGTATCCACCATTACTGCCGTGGATTTTTAACAATTTATTAAGGTCCTGTATCCTCACTACCAGATCCCTTCTAGATTCCACTTTGCTAGATCAGCAATTCCAAGTCTGTACAAGGACATTAAAAAAAACCTTATTAATGTCCTCAGAAATGCCATTGTACCCACTGTCCACTTGACCACTGATATGTGGACAAGTGGGACAGGGCAAACTAAGGATTACATGACTGTGATAGCCCACTGGGTAGGTGTATTGCCTACAACAGCAACAGCAGCAGCAACATCTACCAAAAGACAGCTGATACAGAGGCAGGCTACTCTTTGTATAACTGGTTTCACTAAGAGGCATACCATTTAGAAAAACTCATGGAAATCATTGCTAAATGGCTTAACCCACTTGGACTCTCCTCAGGATTTGAGATTTCGGACAATGCCACCAATATTGTGAGAGCATTACATGTGGGCAAATTCCAACACATCCCATGTTTTGCTCACACAATTAATTTGGTGGTGCAATGTTTTTTTTAAAACTGACACTATCATGCAGGAGATGCTCTCGGTGGCCCGCAAAATATCCGGACATTTTAGACATTCGGCGACTGCTTGTCGAAGATTGCATGACCAGCAGTACTGTTAAATTTGCCCTGCCATCAGCTGAAGCAAGAGGTAGTAACTCGGTGGAATTCTATCCTCTATATGCTTCAGCACATGGAGGAACAGCAAAAGGCCTTCCAGGGCTACACAGCGGCCTATGACATAGGCCGTGGAGGGGAATGCACCATACTCAAGCACATTGGAGAATAATTTCCTTGTTGTGCAAGGTTCTCAAACCCTTTGAACTTGCCACACATGAAGATATTTCAGAAACTGCCAGCTTGAGTCAAGTCATTCCCCTCATCAGACTTTTGGACTTTTGAAAAAAATAGCTGGAGAAACTGAAGGAGGAGGTGAAATGGAGCGATTGCACAAAGTATGGTGACTGGGGGATCAAGCCCTTGATTCACGTCACCAGGATCCAAGAGTCGTCAATCTATTGAAATCTGAAAAATATAGTTTGGTGACCATTCTGGATCCTAGGTTTAAGTCCTACCTTGTGAGTTTTTTTCCAACAGACCGAAATCTAAAACTATGCAAAGAGATATTGGTAAAAAAATTGTCAGCTGCAGCTGCACATTGAAATGCCATCATCTCCTCCTACAGTTTCTGCAGCTGCCAGGAAAAAACTAAATTTTCCTTACAGAATGCCTGCTAGTCATGCAGATCGTTCACAAACAAATTACATCTGGTCAGGCCTGAGAGAACTGCTTACTAGTGACATGTCTTCTACCATGACTATGTGTGATGCGGTCTCCATTCACAGAATGGTGGAGGAATATTTCAGAGATAACATCCTAATAGGCATGTCAGACAGTCCCTTTCTGTACTGGCAGGAAAAATAAGCAATTTGGAGTCCCATACACAAACTGGCTTTGCATTACTTAAGTTGCCCACACTCCAGTGTGTACTCCGAAAGAATTTGCAGTGCAGCTGGCAACCTTGTCAGTGATCGGCGTAGGAGGTTACTTCCTCAAAATGTGGAAAATATGATGTTCATTAAAATGAATTACAAATTCCACGAGGAAGACCTCTACCAACAATTACTTTAAAAAATTACATAGTCGCCTATGCTGACAAATTAATATTGTGTGAAGGAGATGATGTACACACTGATGGGGATGACAAGGATGAGGACAACTTGTAATATAAAGCCAGTTTGTGTATGGGATCATTTTCATTTCCATGTCCAATGCACATTGGCAGCTTGATTTATGGGGGTCCAAACAAACCAATAATTTCAGCCACAATTGGAAGTCCTTGTCGCTGAAGTGATTGGTTTGTTAAACTGACCTGTTTTGTATACAATGTTAGGGTGGGTGGGAGGGCCCAAGGACTATTCCATCTTGCACCTTTTTACTTTCCATTATGTGCTGGTTGGGGCATTGCTGCCTGACATTTTAAATAAATGTTATGGTTGGTTTAGGAACCAATGATTTATTTTTAAATTAATTTATCATCAATTTTACAGCCAGGGGCTGCACCCAATGAATTGATTTTTAATGAATTTATTATCAATTTAACAGCCAGGGGCTGTATCAATGAATTGCTTTTTATAAATTTTTCAGGAGGGGGCTGCACCCAATTAACTGTTTTTCAATGAATTTATTATCAATTTAACAGCCAGGGACTGTACCAATTAATTGCTTTTTATTAATTATTCAGCCAGGGGCTGCACCCAATTATTTTTTTTTATTAATTTATTATCAATTTAACAGCCAGGAGCTGTAACAATGAATTGCTTTATAATTAATTTATTATCAATTTTACAGCCAGGGGCTGCCCCAACTATCAACTATCAATTCTTTAATCCTCAAGGGTATCCCAACCATCATCTTTGCACAGTCCTCAACTCTAATAATAATTATATCAATGAATTTTGAGCTAGCAAGCTGGATGCAACCTTTTGGCCCTATAACTAGATGAAAACAAATCAATATTGTGAGCTGTGAGGTGGTCAAAATTGACTGGAAATGAGTGGAAATAAATGTTATTGAGGTTATTAATACCGTAGGAACAAAAAAGGCCAATTTTATGTGATTTTAGCTGTTTTTTTTTATTAAGAAAAAATCCAGATCCAAAAACAAAACACGAAAACAAAACACGGAGGTGAGGTTTTGGCAAAACCAATCCAGATCCAAAACCAGGGGAGATCCAGATCCAAGACCAAAACACGGGGGTCAGCGCACAACTCTACACAAAACACAAAACCCAGAAGGGTGGTTTTGGCAAAACCAATCCAGATCCAAAACACGAAGAAAGATCCAGATCCAAAACCAAAACACAAAACACTAAAATTGGCAGGTGTACACCCTTAATTTAACTGTAGTTTGCAAACAGTAAATGGGTGTAAAAGAAACCCATATAGTTGATATGAAAGTGTAAGAGAAATAGAAGATAGGAAATCACAGATCCCTCTCTGGCATATTCCGGTGCAGCTGCTGCTGCCTGTGTGCTAAGCATTTAGTACAGGGAGTGACCATGCCCCTAGGTATCCTTTGGGAAGTGGAAAAATAAAGAGCATCTGCTGTTGCATTTAATACATGGTGAACCTTGTTGAGCCAGAGCAAGGACCTCCAGTGTACATTAGAGTACCCCGATTGTGTAGGAAAGATTGAAGAAACTATAATAGTAAGCTATTTAACAATAAATAAATGGTACCCTTAATCTGAGCATTCCAAGCTACTGCTTCCCCATATGCTAATTAGCATTAATGGAGAGTGAGTGGTGCAATGCTGGTGGTGAGACTAGAATATAGGACCTCATTCAGACCCGCTTGCTAGCGCTGTGCGCTGGCAAGTGGGTTGATGGTGGGGCGCAAGCCCCAGAGCGAGTGAGAAAGGAACGCCTGCCATTTGTGGGTGGCTCTACTGACATCACTGACATCTCTACGGACATTTCTATTAGAAAGAGCAGGAAGCTCACTGGGGCTTGCGGCAGACAAGACCCTACCACAAGGGTCTTGTCGCAAGCCCAATTGTTGCAATGGTTGCAACCATCTCCTGGCCGCTCGCTAAAGCTGTGGGTGGTCACCCACAGCTTAGGTAGTGGCCAGGAGGCCGGCTTAAAACAAAAAAGCGGACGCCCTCATTCATAGCGAGCACTTGCTTTTTGCGAGCGGCTCTGAATGATGTCCATAGTGTAGTGATGTGGAAATGAGCATATCCTAAGGTGGTGGGGGGGCCTCTGGTGTCCACGATATTGCAGAGATCTTACCCACCTCAACTTATCTGGAAAACACTAAAGGCCCGTTTCAGACCCAGTGACTAAACTGCACTCTATTGCTGCCGAAAGGGGCCGGGTATGAAAATCCCACGATCGCACTGTCTGGCTTAATGATGCCCCTATATCTTAGAGAGCGACGGCAGTGAGTGTACGCAGGAGTATAAAGCCACCCACATTTCTCTCTTAGCCCACTTCATCTCAAGGAAGTGTATGATTAATCGGGAACATCGAGACCCATCGGAGCTGCACGCAGCACTTGAGGTAGCCCCTACCCCACCACAAGCACTACAATCAGTTCAGGCTAAAATACAACCAAGTGACGAGTTCAACGACGCTACTTTGCTAATTATGCACACCCATTAAACTCCGTTTTGATGCTCAGACACGCCTGCGTTCGCACATCCACTCCCTCGTTCACAAGCACCTGCCCCTGTTACCACCCACAAATGGAGCAATCTGTCACTCAAAGTAGCATACAGTCTGTGTACTACGAGCACCCGGTTCTGAGGCAGTGACTGGTTCACACATGCGTATTTTGATGCATACGCATGCACAGATGTGCAATTATCGCCCATAGTGAGAGTTCACAGCTTAGCGACTGGGTCTGAATCAGGCCCTGTCCACTGAGAGAGAGAGAAAGAGAGAGTGTGCCTGTCAATGTTTCAATAAGGTATATTCAGCCATAAATGCCTGGGTATGACCGCAATATCCTAGCTCCACTCAGCTAAATTGTGCTATGTTGCCGCTCTCCCTGTGAGACCCGTTCGTGCACAGTGGGTCCCTATTGCACTGCATACGAGTGCCCCCAATCAAGAGAGTTATTTTCTTCCCATGTCATATGTTATACTCTCAGGGGTGCACCCCCACGAACGTGATTTTTGGCAAAACAGCCTCAGTAGAACTTTATCTAATTAGTGGGCTACATACTGAATTATTGATACTATCATTGTGTTATTTGTCTTGACTTACCCGTGCTTAGGTTTTTCTCCCCAATTCCCCCTTTCCCTCTTGTAAATACAATTCTATAGCTTTCTAAATAATGAAAACAAATATCTACAAAGC
Organism: Taudactylus pleione; assembly: GCA_031769625.1. Classification (NCBI taxonomy): domain Eukaryota; kingdom Metazoa; phylum Chordata; class Amphibia; order Anura; family Myobatrachidae; genus Taudactylus; species Taudactylus pleione. The sequence continues at coordinate 1,929,763 of JAUIMM010000780.1, forward strand.
TTTTCAGTTGTTATTTTGTTTCATAACAGGAAATGTAAATTTTATTGCACATTGGGCCTGATTGAGCTAGAGCACTCCTGAACACAGACTCCCGATGGTCTGGAATCTGCGCAGGTGCCGGACCCATATTGCTCATGTGCAGTACTGATCCTATGTGATCACACACAGACTGGCAATGATTGACAGTCTACTGCCATCTGTGAGGGGGGAGCGTAACTGTCGACACTGTTGGGTGGAGAGACCAGGAACTCCGTCGGCTGACAGAGATTTCCTGGCCTCTTTCTCTTATCTGCGGTGGCCTGCTTGCATGACCCCATTAGTCACTTACCCAGGCGATGTTCTTGAAGCTTATCTGATGCTGCATTGTAAAAAGCAGCTCGGAAACGTAGTGTATTCAGGAGGCGTGATCCCTCCTGCTACATTACCATAACTGCTAGGACAGAATTGCAGAGCATCTTTACAATTCCATCCTAAGCTGAATCAGGCCCATTGTGTTTTTTCTAAAACAGATGTTCAATGCTACATATTTATGGAAAATACAATATTATTGGTACTATAGAATAATACTGTATATAAGGAACATTTTTAATTCACAGAGATTTGCTCAGGAAAGTTTAGTCCAGGAACTTTTGGGTGTGGTACAAAATTTTGACAATCAGAATGTCGACATGGCCTGAATGTCGATAGTCAGAATGTCAACATGGACATTATGTCAACATATTATATAATGACATTCGCAATGTCGACATTGGCATAATATTGACATTGACAGAATGTCCACTTTGCGAATGTTGACAGTCGACTTGTTAATATAGTGTTTTCCATTGATTGTAACCATATCCCTACTCTAAACCTAGCAGCAGCCTAACCCTATCCCGATCCACAGCCTAACCCTAACTTTAACTGCAGCCTAATCGCAGCCTAATAATACAGAAAAAAGATTCTGACCTTTTGGCGCTGCACTCCACAAGCAGCAAAGAAAGGCCATATAATAAGTCACCTACTGTACTTATATACAAACTGCAAACAGAAAAAAGGACGGTCTTACAATAATGCGCTATAGATAGTCCCAAAAATCTTCAGATGTGGGTTCTCTCCCGATGCTTTTTTTCCCAATATGTAAAAGACATAAACGTTATCACCCTATTGTACTGTTTTATTTAAGTACAAAGTCTTAACACCCTTTGTCTTACTCTCCACAGAACGGGGTGAAATAGTTCCTCATACAAGAATATCCTTATCGTATCCCAATCCCATAAGAAGCACCCAGTGTGCAAACGATACTTCATACAATGCAGATGCTAACATGTATGCTTACTTGATATAAATGTGATACAAGCACGTAGCAGTTTCTTTATATCTTCATCCACAGTCTTTAAACCATGACCATATTCCTCACAATTATATGTGACCGACGACAGAGAAAGAAAGGGGGTGCAATAAGATGGTATAGATAATGCTGATAATTAGATATTTTATTTTATAGTAAAAACATGATGGAGCAAACACAAAAAGCACCGTAGGTAGCTGGATCCCGGGTATATCACTACAGTAGCAGTATGAGTCCAAACAGGTATGTGGTCCTCGTTACTAAAATAACACTCTATCAACGCGTTTCAATGCACTGCAGTGTCTTTATCAAGATGAGTGTCTTCTAGAGCTACATTAATAAACAAGTATGAGTCCACCATAAATCCTTTAAAAAAAGTAAAAAAAGTCCAATAGCACTTACCACAAGCTCAAACACGTTTCACAGGGCCAACTTGTTGTAATGGTAGAATAAAGTTAGATTGACAACCCAGCATGCATAGCAGCCTTTTTATATAGTGTAAGGTTGCTAAGCAACCTTAATTAGGCCAGATTGAACACATATGTCTATAATGTTGATTCATTCCCACATGCTGACTGAAAAACTTTCACTGTAATTATACATTCCACATCTAAAAACAGGCTTACCAACTTATGACAGGCTGTACATACCCACTGAAACATGGTGTGACTAGGTACAGTGATACTGGCGCTGACAAACACTTCATAGAAGCCATACCACCGGAGTCCACTTCATGCATATAGTCAGGGCCACCATCACCCAGAATGTAATGCAATGACAAGCCTCACTGTATGGGAGGTTGCCTAGTTTTATAAAAATATTTAAACATTATACCATGCGCCAGACTGGCGTCATGTCTCGCATATACATAGGTAGGACAACCTATTCAGAGGACGTCCCTATCATACAGGACATTGCCATTCAACCCCTGGCTAGAGTGCAATATCTAGCCATATAATGTGGGCAGTTGTCCTATAACTCTGTGAGGAATATGGTCATGGTTTAAAGACTGTGGACGAAGGTAGAAAGAAACTGCTACGTGTTTGTATCACATTTATATCAAGTAAGCATACATGTAAGCATCTGCACTGTATGAAGTATCGTTTGCACACTGGGTGCTTCTTATGGGATTGGGATACGTTAAGGATATTCTTGGATGAGGAACTATTTCACCCCGTTCTGTGGAGAGTAAGACAAAGGGTGTTAAGACTTTGTACTTAAACGTTATCACCCTATTGTACTTTTTTGTTTATGTCTTTTATATATTGGAAAAAAACAACAATGGGAGAAAACCCACATCTGAAGATTTTTGAAACTATCTATAATCGCAGCCTAACCATAACACTTAAATGGACTGTCGACATACTGAATGTCAACATAATGACTGCATACCTAACTTTCTATTAGGGGAGTCAAAACTTTAAAATAAATATCCCAAACCACAATGATGTAGGCAAGACTGGGTACTACATAGTAGGGGTGAGCTGGTTCGGATATCTGAAATCCGAACTCCCCGAGCCCCCCCGTTCCGCGGCCGATCTGAGTCAGGCTCCACTTTCCCCGCCTGACTCGGATCTGAAATCGAGGCAAAACGTCATCATCCCACCTTCCGGGTCTCATGGGTTTTGGATTCTATATAAGGTACCCGCGTCGGCGCCATTTTCTCACTCGGCTGTGGACAGCGAAGAGGGAGGGTGGGAGTTAGGGCTGGCTGAGCTGTGTAGTGTAGTGTAGTGTAGTGTTGTGCTGTGCTGCTGTTGTCCATAGGGGCTGTGTCCACTCCTCCAAAGTCCATAGGGGCTGGCTGTGTTGTGCTGTGCTGCTGTTGTCCATAGGGGCTGTGTCCACTCCTCCAAAGTCCATAGGGGCTGGCTGTGTTGTACTGTGCTGCTGTTGTCCATAGGGGCTGTGTCCACTCCTCCAAAGTCCATAGGGGCTGGCTGTGTTGTACTGTGCTGCTGTTGTCCATAGGGGCTGTGTCCACTCCTCCAAAGTCCATAGGGGCTGGCTGTGTTGTGCTGTGCTGCTGTTGTCCATAGGGGCTGTGTCCACTCCTCCAAAGTCCATAGGGGCTGGCTGGACTGTGTTGTGCAGTCAGTTGTCCATAGGGGCTGTGTCCACTCCAAAGTCCTGTGCAGTGTCCCAGTCCTAAAGGGGTGCTGTAGTGTTGTCCAGGGGGTGCTCTGTCCATCAGGGGTGCTCCCCCCAAGTGCAAAAAAAATAAATATTTTTTCTGTGTTTGTGAATTGTGTGCACTGTAGCTGCACGTGCATCAACAAAGGAGCAGCACCAAGCGTGCGCCTGTGTCCCATAAGTAAAGGGTCGGCTGGCTTGTCCGTTAAAGGGTGCTGTAACCCCCAAAGGGCACTCCAAACAAAATAAAAAAAAATATTTTTTTGTGTTTGTGAATTGTGTGCGCAGTAGCCTCATGTGCATCAACAAAGTAGCGCCAAGCGTTCGCCTGTGTCATAGGTAAAGGGCCGGCTGGCTTGACCATTAAAGGGTGCTGTAACCCCCAAAGTGCACTCAAAACAAAATATATTTTTTTGTGTTTGTGAATTGTGGGCCTAATTCAGAGCTGAACGCTCTGACCAGAGCGCTCACTGTGAATCAGGGCCCTTCTACCTGTTTTTGGAGCATCCATATGGACACTCGCATAGCTGTGGGTTACCACCCACAGCTTATGCGAGCGTTTATGATGATGGTCGCGATGGTCAAAGACCATCGCGACCATCGGGCTTGCGATGAGACGCTGCGGAAGGGTCTAGCTGCCGCAAGCCCAGGAGTGATTTTGGCTCTATCAGAGCCAAAGTCACTCCCACTGACATCATTACTGATGTCAGTGGGGCCGGACTCAGATGGTAGGCGTTCCCATGGGAATGCCTCCGTCTGGCCGCCACGCCCCCGGCACGCCCACCAAAGGGGGCGTGCTGGCAGTCAACATCGACAGCACACCCCCTTTGGTGCGAGACCCCGAGCGACGTATTTCTCGTTGCTCGCCGGGTCTCTCGCATGCGCACAACGGAGCTCCCTCCATCATGCGCATGCGCATTCGCCAAACATCGACCCGCTTGCGAGTGAACTTCCCTCATGAGCGGGTCTGAATGACCCCCTGTGTGTGCAGTAGCCGCACGTGCATCAACAAAGTAGCGCCAAGCGTGCGCCAGTGTCATAGGTAGACCAAACATTCCACCTCTTTGGTCTGGCAATATTTCTATCCAAATCTGGACAACAACTGTCTTGCCATATGTACCATATGTAAAGGTGAAATAAGTAGGGGTAGGGACGTTAACCACCTAGGGACATCCTCCCTTTTACGGCACCTGCAGCGCGTTCATAAAAAGTTACTGTCAAGTTCAGAAACTTTGGCTAAGACCGTAAGCAGTCCAGGGACACCTAAATCCTGTTGTCCTGTTGTATCCAAGCACCTGCAAACCACACCGTCAACTCCCTCCTCGTCAATTTCCTCCTTAGTCAGGATCGGAAGTAGTCCTGCAGGCCATGTAACTGGCATGACTGACTCTCCTATCCGGGATTCCTCCGGAGGATCCTGCATTGCTACGCCTCCTGCTACCGCTGCTGCTGTTGCTGCTGCTGGGAGTCATTCATCATCCCAGAGAGGAAGTAGGAACACCACTACTTTTACTAAACAATTGACCCTCCAACAGTCCTTAGCGAGGAGGATGAAGTACGACAGCAGTCATCCTGAAGCAAAGCGTATAACTGTGGCCTTGACTGCTATGTTGGTGTTAGACGTGCATCCGTTATCTGCCATTAGTGCAGTGGGATTTAGACAATTGATGGAGGTAGTGTGTCCCCGGTTCCAAATCCCGTCTAGATTCCACTTCACTAGGCAGGCGATACCGAGACTGTACAGAAACGTCAGAAAAAGTGTCCTCAGTGTCCTGAAAAATGTGGTTGTACACAATGTCCACTTAACCACGGACATGTGGAAAAGTGGAACAGGGCAGCCTAAGGACTATATGACTGTGACAGCCCACTGGGTTAGATGTATCACCTTACGCAGCAACAACAGCAGCGTCACCAGTAGCAGCATCTCAGAAACGCCAGCCGTTCCAAGGCAGGCTACGCTGTGTATCACCGATTTCAGTAAGAGGCACACCGCCGACAACCTCTTAAAGAAACTGAGGGAAATCATTGCCCAGTGGCTTACCCCACTTAGACTCTCCTGGGGATTTGTGATATCTGACAACGCCACCAATATTGTGCGGGCATTACATCTGGGCAAATTCCAGCATGTCCCATGTTTTGCTCACACAATAAACTTGGTGGTGTATAATTCACTGAAAAGCGACAAGGGATTGCAGGAGATGCTTTGGATTGCAGGAGACGCTTTGGGTGGCCCGAAAAATTTCGGGCCACCTTCGCCATTCAGCGACTGCGTGCCGAAGACTGGAGCACCAGCAAACTCTCTTGAACCTGCCCCGCCATCACCTGAAGCAAGAGGTTTTGACGCGGTGGAACTCAACCCTCTATATGCTTCAGAGGATGGAGGAGCAGCAAAAGGCCATTCAAGCCTATACATCCACCTATGACATACGCAAAGGAGGGGGTATGCACCTGACTCAAGCGCAGTGGAGAATGATTTCCGTGTTGTGCAAGGTTCTCCAGCCCTTCGAACTTGCCACACGTGAAGTCAGTTCAGACACTGCCAGCTTGAGTCAGGTCATTCCCCTCATCAGGCTTTTGCAGAAGCAGCTGGAGAAAGTGAAGGAGGAGCTAAGACGGAGCAATTCTGCTCGGCATGTGGGACTTGTGGATGAAGCCCTTCATTCGCTTTGCCAGGATTCCCGGGTGGTCAATCTGTTGAAATCAGACCACTACATTTTGGCCACCGTGCTCGATCCTAGGTTTAAAGCCTATGTGGTGTCTCTCTTTCCGGCACACACAAGCCTGCAGAGGTGCAAAGACCTGCTGGTGAAAACACTGTCAGCTGAAGCGGAACATGACACGTCAACAGCTCCTTCTTCATTTTCTCCCACAACTAGGGCTACCAGGAAAAAACTTTGTATCCTAAGCCCTCTGGTGGTGATGCAGGGCAGACAGGAACAAGTTTGGACATCTAGTCCAGACTGAAGGACCTGGCAACAATTTCTGACATGTCTACTGTCACTACATATGATACTGTCACCAATAACAGAATTGTGGAGGATTATATCGGTGACACCATCCAAGTAGGCATGTCAGACAATCCATAACCTGTACTGGCAGGAAAAAGAGGCAATTTGGAGGCCCCTGTACAAACTGGCTCTATTTTACCTGAGTTGCCCCCCCTCCAGTGTGTACTCCGAAAGAGTGTTTAGTGCAGCCGGGAACCTTGTCAGCGAAAGGCATAGGAGGTTGCTTCCACAAAATGTGGTGAAGATGATGTTCATAAAAATGGATTACCAACTCTTCCAGGGAGACCAGCCTCCAGAACGTACAGAGGGACCTGTGGTGGTGGATTCCAGCGGGGACAAATTAATAGTCTGTGAGGATGAGGATGTACACAACACTGAAGAGGGTGAGGAATCGGTGGATGAGGATGACATCTTGCCTCCATAGAGCCAGTTTGTGCAGGGACAGATTAATTGCCAGCTTGTTTTGTGGAGGCCCAAACGAACCAATCATTTCAGCCACAGTCGTGTGGCAGACCCTTGCGCTGAAATGATTGGTTTGTTAAAGTGTGCATGTCCTGTTTATACAACATAAGGGTGGGCGTTTGAGGGCCCAAGGACAATTACATCTTGCACCTCTTTTTTTTCTTTGCATTATGTACTGTTTGGGGCCTAGTTTTTCAAACTGCCATCCTGCCTGCCACTGCAGTGCCACACCTAGATGGGCCACGTGTTTGTGCCGCCCACTCGTGTCGCTTAGCATAGCCTTTTGGACATAAAAACACTATTGTGAGGTGTGAGGTGTTCAGAATAGACTGGAAATGAGTGGAAATTAAGGTTATTGAAGTTAATAATAGCATAGGAGCAGAAAAACCAACACATTCTGTGATTTTAGCTGTTTTTATTCTTTTTAAAAAAAAAATACAGATCCAAAACACAAAACCCAGAACCCAAAACACGGAAGGGTGGTTTTGGCAAAACCAATCCAGATCCAAAACACGAAGAAAGATCCAGAACCAAAACACAAAACACGAAAAGTGGTCGGTGCACAACCCTACTACATAGTAACTATAAAACACTTTTTTTATATATATCTCACATAGAGATTAAAATTGCTTTAGTAGTACACCATTAGACAGAGAGCAGGCAATCCGCATGCCCGGCTTGGCACGTTTCACATGGTTGCACATTTGCTTTTAATGTAGACTGTTTGCCTTATTCTCTTTATAGAAGTAAATCTGGTAAGCACTTATTAAAGTGCAAAGTGACTAATTTAAAAAAAAAACAATTTGGCGCCTTAAATGAATAAAATGGTTTAAAATACTGTTCAAGATTAAACATGCTAATTTATCAAAATGGAGTTTAGTCCTATTTTTAAACCAGAGGTTCCCAAACGCGGTCCTCAAGGCGCGCGAACAATTCAGGTTTTAAAGATTTCCTTGTGACTATATTCATGTGGAGTTTGTATGTTCTCCCAGTTCTGAAGGTTTCCTCCAGGTTCTCAAGTCTTCTCCCATATTTCAAAAACAACCTGGGAGATTACTTGGCTTCTGACAAAACTTTACCCTAATGTGTACATGCGATAGGGAATATAGATTATAAACGTTACTGGACCGGGGACTGATGTGAATAACTGAAATATCTATAAAGCACTGCGTTATGCATATGTGCTATATAAATAACTGTTAATAACATAAATTATGTGAGGCTATATCATTAGTATAACCCAGACTGCTTTGCATGGAGTACATCTGACAAATGTTTTCCACAGATGACATATTTAAAAATTCTATTAAAGTATTGAGATTAGAACAATTTGCAAAATAGAATTTCGATTGTTTTGCCAATGGAATTTGGTCTTAATTGTTCTGTGTGGAATTCCACTACCTATCAATTTTATCTGACCCCGGTCTTTTATTATTATTATAAAACCAAAAAAAGAGAAAAACCTGGCGCTGTTCTAGACAGTTTGCTTCTAAGCTGAGACTGCAGCTCTCTAAGGGAAATCTACTCACGATCTCCTAATCTGAAACATAGAAAATATATATAAAAGAGAGCACTGAGACAGCTAGTAATATTAAAATATAATTTATTGTAAATCCTCAAACTTCGATAATTCAATCATATACCAGATATGATCGATAATTTATAACCAATTGTCTAGCGTAATGACAGAATTATGTGTATAAAATACAAGAACATTAAAACACAAAAATTACTATTCAGACTTATACACCATATAAAGTCAAATATCATGCATATATAAACATCTGCACTATTAGCTATAGTTGTTTATTTATATAAAGAAGCAAAAGCTTCAATAGTTTCCAGTGCAGATATATGGTTGTTCCAAACTTATATTTAATGGATTATGCACAGTATCTGATCCATATGCACATATAATTTTCCAGCCGATGAATATGGATAACCTCAAAATTATTTAAAACATTCAAATTAAAAAAGCCCAATATCTTATAACAACATATACATATCTAGAAAAGTATCCGCAATTATTGAAACATCAACTTCCGTATTGATCTAAGGATAAATATAGCAGTCTTATATGCTGCAAATGTGAGTTGTCTCAATATTTTCATTTGTCTCCCCTCTACTGCCTTAATTGTTATAGCAGTGGGTATTTGGATTGTTTGCATAGATCCTTGTATATCACTCAAATTAATAAGGCTTTCTTTATAGTATTTATTTCTTTCACCGGTATTTGTCTTGCCCGCTCACATAGATATATCTGAAGTTCATAGACTCCTTTTATCGGCTTTTGAATTTATATATTACTCAAATTCCTTTTTAATCATTATAGTCATATGTCTGCCATCGCTTATGATATCATCACAAGTGTATCACCGCAAGTGTTATATGCGGTGGGATGTTGATATTATGTGGCAGACATATGACTATCTTCCTATTCTATATATATCTCTACATTTTTATGTATTTTTTGTCTCTGTATATTGCTAATTTATGTATTTGATTGTTCTGTGTGATAGAAGTATACTTTATTTCATTGCCGTAATATGGAAATAGCATTATGTAACCTTTAATATAATTCTTGCTACAAATAATGAAATACATAAGTCTTGGATTTCACTCTAACCACTTAGAGTGTCATAATGAAGAGTTAATCTGCTTGATAAACAGACCAGCTTCTGCATATCTACGCTCTGTTACACAAAGGTGAGGCATAAATGAGCCCTGAGTGATAACCATAGCGCGCAAGCGCGAACTCGGTGAGACACACACCTATGATCTGTGATACAAAGGTGAGGCATAAATGAGCCCGGAGCGATAATTATAGCTTGCAAGCGCGAACTCCGTGAGACCGATAAAAGGAGGGTCTCATTCAGTGTCAAGACTACTGACTGAGGAAGCCGCCGAATAGCTAGGCGGAAAAACGCGTTTTTATACAATACACGGAGACGCTGGCCCACTGCCCCACACGGACTGACTTTGTTACATTCGGAGACGCCGGCTAAATGCTGCTCCGCTCTGACGGATTGTCAATCTAAAGGGTACCCTGAGAGCTGAGCGATACGTTGATGGTAATATAAGAGGCCATTTGCCAAAAGGCTTTTTACTGGTTGAAAAATACTGGTTGAAAAAAACAACCACAGGAATAGCGAGCAGTTCATACGCTGGTCGATGTACTCGATTAATCTAATAAATAGCGGACATGACGTATGGTGCGAGCGGCCAGGGGGCGTTTTTAACAAATAAACGAGCGTATGTTTTGCTCGCTCGTTCAGACTTAGAGGTGTGAACAGACTGCAATTTGCGAACGGATCATTTGAATAGCCACCCCTTGTTTTTGAACGAACGACCGCAAATAGCGAACGGGTCTGAATCCGGCCCATAATCCATTAAATATAAGTTTGGAACAACCATATATCTGCACTGGAAACTATTGAAGCTTTTGCTTCTTTATATAAATAAACAACTATAGCTATTAGTGCAGATGTTTATATATGCATGATATTTGACTTTATATGGTGTATAAGTCTGAATAGTAATTTTTGTGTTTTAATGTTCTTGTATTTTATACACATAATTCTGTCATTACGCTAGACAATTGGTTATAAATTATCGATCATATCTGGTATATAATTGAATTATAGAAGTTTGAGGATTTACAATAAATTATATTTTAATATTACTAGCTGTCTCAGCGCTCTCTTTTATATATATTTTTTATTATTATTATTATTATTATTATTATTATTATTATTATTATTATTATTATTATTATCATTTATTTATATGGCACCACAAGTGTTCCGCAGTGCCTTACATAGTAAATAAACAAATAGGTTGACCAGTGACTTACAGTACTATCAGGGCCGGTTGTAGACATTGCAGAGCTCAGAGCGAAAGCTCCCAGTGGCGCCCCCCCCCCAAAAAAAAATGTAGATGGTGTTCCTCTGTGCACGCGATTCACCCCTAATTCATCACACTGTGGGGCATGCCCAGCACTTACGAAGGTGCTGGGCTTCCCCCAAGCTCTCCCTTCATGGCGAATAATTGCCATGTGCAGTAATGCTCCTTACACAGTAATGCCCTTTATAACACATTATGCCACAAGCAGTAATGCCCTTTATAACACATTATGCCACATGCAGTAATGGCCTTTATAACACATTATGCCACACACAGTGATGCCCTGTATAATACATTGTGCCACACACAGTAATTCCCTTTATAATACATTATCCTCAATTCAAGTTACGCCACACAGTAGTCCCTTATTCATGTTATGACACACAGTGGTGCCCCTTTTACACAATGCCCAAATTAGTGCCCCTTATAGACAAAGCCCACAGTAGCAGTGCCCCTAATTCAATGCCCACAGTAGTAGTGCCCCTTATACAATTCCCACAGCAGTGGTGCCTTTTACACAATGGCCCAACAAGTGGTGCCCCCCATACAGTTCCCTCTTTAGTAGTGCCCACAGTGGTAATGCCCCCATAGGTAATGCCCACAGTGTTAAGGCCCCCAGTAGTAGTGCCCCCATTCATAATGCCCCCAATAGTAGTGCCCACAGTAGTAATGCCTCTATAATAGTGCCCACAGTTGTAATGCCCACATTAGTAGTGCCCCCAGTAGTAATGTCCCTATAGTAGTGCCCATAGTAGTAATGCCTCTATAATAGTGCCCATAGTTGTAATGCCCACATTAGTAGTGCCCCCAGTAATGCCCCCTGTAGTAGTGCCCACAGTAAGAATGCCTCCTTAAGTAGTGCCCAAAATAGTAATGCCCACAGTTGTAATGCCACCATTAGTAGTGTCCACTGTAGTAATGACCTCTATAGTAGTGCCTCCAGTAGTTATGCCCGCTATATTAATGCCCCCATTAGTAGTGTCCACTGTAGTAATGCCCCCTATTGTAGTGCCTCCATTAGTAATGCCCCCTATATTAATGCCCCCATTTGTAGTTGCCACTGTTGTAATGTCCCCATTAGTAATGCCCCCTATAGTCGTGCCCCTAGTAGTAATTTCCCCCTATAGCCATGCCCTCAGTAGTAATGCCCCCATTAGTAATGCCCCCTATAGTCGTGCCCCTAGTAGTAATTTCCCCCTATAGCCATGCCCTCAGTAGTAATGTCCCCTATAGAAATCCCCCCTATAGCCATGCCCCCAGTGCTGCTGCTTCTGAAAAAACAAAACAAAAAAAACAAAACACAATACTTACTTTAAGCCCCGCTCCTCCGTCCGCTGCCGTCCGGTCTGACCGGGGCTCCACCACGGATCTATGGGAGGGACGTCATGACATCATGATGTCTCTCCCATAATGCTCTCTGCAGGAGCTCAGGAGTGAGCTCCGGCTTTCGGCTGCCGCTGCAGGGAGGGAGCCGGGTGCCTGCTGATAACAAATATGAGTGGGCGCCCGGCAAATGAAGCCTCATTGCGGCAGCTAGCGGGGGGAACCGGTGTGTTTTCTTTTTCTGGGATTTTTTCTTCTCTTCCTCCTGGGGACTCAGTGGCGCCCTGTAGGGGCCGGCGCTCCGGGCGACAGCCCTGTTAGCCCGCCCCTAGAACCGCCACTGAGTGCAATACAATACATGATATGGATAATATACTCGTACACTCACAACCATAACACCCAGATAAGCTACAGAGCAAATCAACCAAGTGTTAGGTGCCCTAGTGGGGAGTAAGCAGTAGATGAAAGTAGAGAATGGAGACAGTAAATGTTACATACAGTATTATACAAATACGGCAGTATAAAACAAATAAACAAATTGCATGAATAAAATACACACCTGCAGTTCAATCTATTCATTATCTACATGTTACCATAATAAATAAAATTATAAAATAGTATAATAATCTGCGTAACCTATGAAAAATATCAGTTATGCTAATTGTATCTTAACATCGGACAGATATATAGGTTATAAAGAAAGAGTCCAATAGAAAAAAAATTTAAATCCACAGTAATTCTTAGTACATGCTATGCCAGTTCTTGATGTCCCATAATTATACATTCATCTCACTCAAGAGCATAACTAACTAAACTCTATTGGGGTATATTTACTAAAGTGGGGTGATTTTAGAATTGGAGATGTTGCCCATAGCATCCAATCAGATTCTAGCTATTATCTTCTAGAAGATGCTAGATAAAAGTTAAATAGAATCTTATTGGTTGCTATGGGCAACAATTCAACACCTAAAAACCCACACATTAAAAAAAAATTATAAAATGTATTCTATATACTGTATATGTGGTAATCCAGGAAATAGGAATATTAAATTTATTGGATGCTGAAGTTGAAAAAATTTAACAAGGATATATTTCTCCAGTGAACTGTAACTTTTACACCCATGATACTGAGTTATAGGACATAGACAGTGTACTGTATATTCAGTAAGTCTATCAGAGCACACAGCAGGATTCATCCATCTTACACTATACTGCATCGTTATGACATTCTCTCAATAATCACAGTGCTTTCCAGATGGTTCTTTAGATGATAATCGTACATGTTGCAAACATTAAAGTGAATTTTTTTTTATTGTAACACGGTTATAATTAGAATGATTGAGGAGTTTGGTGTGAAAATTAAATGACTGATTACAATTTGGTGAAGTCTTAGAAAATGTGAGAGTTTAGCAGTAAACTCTCACACTTTTAGAGCTCGGCCAATGTAATAGAGTCCAAGAACAGAGCAAACTCGGATGTTTTTAGACTCAAAAAACTCTGATGATTTAAACTCTCATCCAGATGTTTTACCATTTGAAGATAAAGCTCAACCAATGTGAGAGGTTACTGTTAAACTTTCACATTTTCTAAACTCTCACCCTATTACATCTGGCCCCAAGTGTTAGACAAGTTATGATTGACACACAGAATGAAATGAGAGCAGATTCTGGTCCCTAAGGAATGGTTTAATTTGGAGTATGCAAGTCTGGCTGTAATGAAACTTTTTACTTTGATTTAAACTGACATTGCATTTAATCAAGCAGGCAGGAAATCTGCTTTTGGACATTGGTATTGAAATGAATGCATCCTTATTTTTAAATTGGATTTCTAATATATTTAGGATTAAAGAGCTCATCATTTAATCCAATAAGCAGACCCTATTTAAGTAAATAGAGAGCTTCTTTTACACAAATACTTATGATATAAAAATAATTAGCGATGTGCGGGACCGGTTCTCAGAGAACCGACTACAACTGAACTTTGGGGTTCCAAGTCGAACCGAGTCTGAGTTTAGAATCACTGGGGTACCGAGTCGAACCAAGTCCAGGTTCAGATCTTCCTGCGGTTCGGAACTCAGATTTAAAAACCAAACTCAGGTTTTGGATTGCATGCTAACAGGTCAAAATGACATAATTTTAGCTGTTTTTTAATTACAAAAAATAAAAAATACAGGTCAAAACAAAAACAAAAACATGTGAGAGTGGTTTTGCAAAACGCAAAGATGAATCTGAATCTAAAACCAAAACACAGGACTGTTGCACATCTCTAAAAATAATAATAATAATTGACTAGCTCAGAAATGTGCTTTAATAATGACTGACTAAAAATAATTTACGAACCCGAAAAACATGTTTTTACCCCTATTTGTGCATACAGTACATGTGACATAGGTCTAAACCTAAATCAGGACCATATTATTCGCATAAAGGACAAAAGGCATTTGTTTGGCTGAGAATGTAGATTAGACACTTCATTTAGAGTAGGAAACCTGTGCATCATACTTTTGTGATGACTTATAATTTGTCGCACCAGTAGGCATTAACATTTGGGCTAAAACTGCTCACATCTTCAATCAGCAACACTGTTAAGCACTGTATGCATATGGGAATGGGATTGAAATGCCGGCTGCTGTTTCACCGCCTGTTCAAATCCCGACAGAGGATGACTGACGAGATCATAATCCCGACAGGGGCAGGGAAGTACCCTAACCTCCACTGTCCCCGCCCATAACCCTAACCCTCCCTCCCATGTGCCTAACCCTAACCTCCCCCCTTAGTGCCTAACCCTAAACTCACCCCCAAACCTAATCCTAACCCTGCTAGACTCCCTAATACTAACCCCCCCCCCTCTGCACGGCTAATGCTAAGGACGCCTCGGACTTACCTTCATTCGGGATGGCGTTCTCTGCATTCTGGCATTGGGATTATGTTAGCCGTCGGTATTTCGATGCCTATCTTGAATCCCGAGCCGGCATTCCGCTGTCGGGATTGTGACCGACGGCCTTGCGACCGCTGGTCATGTGACTATGTGCCAGCCAATCAGCTCCCAACTGTAATTTTTCAAACACAGCCTGTGAGATGGCAGTTGGGAGCTGATTGGCTGGCACCTTATCACTTACTTATCACTTTTCACTCTGTCTCTTATCACTGCTTAGTACATAGGGCATACAATCGGGAATCCGGCTGCCTTAATACAGACAGCCGGCTTCCCGACTGTCTAATAATTTTTTTAATGTGTTCAAAATTCCAACACGTACAATTAAATAAAAATACATTGCAATTAGTGTGACTGTTACTCAGTGATTCACATCACTCTCTGCAGCCAAGAATTTATAGATGAGCAAAAAAGCATATAATTACTGCAATTTCATATTTCCTTAAGTCACACTAGAGCCACAACAAGAGGACGAATAATGGTATCCATTATGTTGAAGCTAAAGTTCATTTTAAGCATATGTCCACTTATCTCCACAAAATAAAATTAAATTTCAGACAGTGTCACCGTTTTGTTTTAGACATCCGGGGCCAAATGTAATAGGGGGAGAGTTTTAAAAGTGTGAGTTTAGCTGTAAACTCGGCCAATGTAATAGAGTCCGAGAAAAGGTAAACTCGCATATTTTTAAATTCAAAAACTCTCATGATTTAAACCGTCATCCAGATGTTTTCCCATTTTGAAGATAAAACTTGACCAATGTGTGAAATTACTGCTAAACTACCACGTTTTCTAACTTCTCACTCTATTACATTTGGCCCTAACTGTGAGGTTCCCAAAATCTTTTTGCTCCCTCTCAAATACTCAAGTGATTTGAATTTTTTTTTTGGGGGGGGGGCATGTGGGATACTGGTCGACTTACCCTAAAGGTGACCAAGAAACATATCAACAGAGCCCTATGCACTCCGCCTTATCATCGTCTTCCTGGACCTACATTCTGCATTTGTCATAAAATTGGTTCAACCTATAAAATGTCTGCTTCTTGTGTGTAAGCAACCTGTATAATATGAGAAATATATCTACGGTTGATCATTTCTATCATATGAATTGCACAAGGTGAGAAAAGAGTTGTCAAATGCATTTTAAACAACTTTATGTTGATTGAGTTAAATCTCTCACTATGCGTATCCAGCTTTATAAGAAATAATTAAGTTTAAAAACAAAAGCTGAACCAGGTTCTACATTCTTATGTTCACGTTACTCAAGTTTCGAGAGCTTTCTCTTCCCCAAAAACAAAAGACAAGTCGTGGGTGTTTATGATAACGAATAAGTGCAGGAACCAGCCTAGTGAATAATGGTTCCATAATAATCCATATTACTGTACATGTTTAAGTGCTTCTGCTTCAGCAATGACAATAGTGTTGCAAAGATTTCATATCTGTCTGAAAATGTCTTTCAGAAGTAAAATTGTTTTATTATATCAATAGAATGTGAGCTATATTTAGTGTTTCTGTATCTGATTTCTATCCAATTCATAGTTGCAATATCAGATGTACTATGCAGTTTCAGGAGTATTTGTTAACATAATATGGTGGAGATGTATCAAACCTTGGAGAGAGATAAAATACTAACCAGTCAGCTCCTGTCATTTTTTAAACACAAGGGTAAATTTACTAATGTAGCGATTTAAATGATCGATTTGAACGATAATGATATTGTTATCATTACTGTTATTTTTCAAATCGGTCAATTAAATGGTCCCTACCAACACACCATCGACCAGTTATGCGCTGCCACGTATGGATGATAGCGATATCGACCATCATCCGAGCAGGTTACTATAGAGACCAGCAATCGTTGATCACAGGTCGGTATAGTTGTCGGTGAGTTGGTGGTGTGCTGGATGTTCAATATCGATCATCCAGCACACCAGTGAGGGAGCAGGACGATCAGCCACCGATATCGTGTCGCTGGCTGATCGCTACGTGTGTATGCACCATAAGTCTTGGAAAGAAATAAAATGGAGTGAGCTAAAGTACCAGCCAATCAGTTCCTACAGTACCTGCCAGTTTTCAAACACAACTTATATAATGACAGAAGCTGATTGGTTGGTACTTTTCATATCTCTCTCCAACGTTTGATACATATCCCCCATTATATGAGATACAGTATTGCCTTCCGTACTGACTGTCTATCTATCTATCTATCTATCTATCTATCTATCTATCTATCTATCTATCTATCTATCTACCTCATATAAATCACCAGTTAAGTCCAGCAACTAGTTCTCAGCCAATTGAATTGTTCATGATACAGATGAATACAATTAAATAACATATAAAAAATGTAATGCTAAGTATGCCCAGCTCTAACTAAACATTTAACATTTCCCTTATTACAGGACACACAAGGTAGAAAGAGTTCTCTCCCTCAGTGAGACTCAGGACACTAAGGCATACGTGGCTGCGATTTCTTTTGTATATGCTGCTGCGATAATATGCAAATGCTAGTTTAAGCCTTTCCCTTCTGTATTTGCGAGCACCGGAGATTGCAAGCCTGAGATGCTCACTTTCAATATCTGTAGACAGCGGAAATTTGCCGGTCTTCTCAAACGCTCCACCAACGGTGCACCATCGCGATTCTATTATCTGTCTTAAGCTGCCCACACACATAGTGATATTTTATCAGATTTGGTCGATTTCAACGAATCGTTATGACAAATCAAGAAAAATATGCCCAAATTCACGATCACGATGCCAATGCGTGTCCCCGCTGGTCGTACATCACATCTTCAGATCTGCCATGCTGTAGGGCAGATTTGCCAATCTGGGACACGATGTGATGCAGATCGTGAGTATATTTACTCACGATGTAGTTCACAATTCATCGTACGTTGGGGAATTTGACTGACAGGACCCTGTACACGCCCAATCGCCATCTTGTGCAGCATCATGGATAGAAGAAGAAGGAAGCACGATAGAGCTTGCTTGCACACTGAAGTCCAGATTGCAACACCTTGGTGAGTATTGGTATTGTATTTAATGCAACCCCACTGCCCACCAATGTGTGCCACCCACATACCCACCAATGTGTGCAACCCACTTATAAATGCATAACCCAGCCACCGCCCACCGGAATGAGGTGGGCGGTGGCTGGGTCATGCATTAACCTCCCACTGCCCACCAATGTATGCCACCCACCTACCCACCAAAGTCCACCAATGTCACGGGCCACCTAATAAATAACTTCAAAATCATAAAACACTCTAAATACTTTAAAATTGCAAATTTAGTTCAACAACAAAAAGTAAAACATTACAACAACATCAATACATATCTAAAATTTGTTTTTGTTGTTGTGATACATTTGTTTATGATGTTTGAATATACCACCATAAACAAATGTATGTCAACAACATAAACAAATACATTGCAACAACAAAAATAAAACATATTACAATACTTATAAAAACACATTACATTCCAGTAAAAAAATAAATATTACAATACGATAAAAATACATTAAAATCCTGAAAAAAAACATATTAAAATAAATATAAAAACACATAACATTCCAGTAAAACAACATATTAAAATACATATATAAAAACACATAACATTCCTGTATATTACAATACATATAAAACACATTACATTCCTGTAAAATAAAAAAATAAAAAGACAAATAAAAACATTAAAAACCTAAAAAAATAAAAAAAAATCTGGAAAACTGTAGAAATATACATTAAAAATGTACAAAACAATTCACAATTGTAGATTAATAAAATGTCCTTATTATTTTTTCTTCCTAGCATGTCTATGGTTAGTGAATGGGAGTTTGTGATGGGATTCCTGGAGATCCTCCAGTCAAAGGAGAGTCTATGGCGGATATCCTGTCGACAGTACCACAACAAGTTGCAGAAAATGGCAGCTTTGGGGGTGTTGTTGGACTACTCCAAAAACTTAGTTGTGGATGCTGACCTTAAAACAGTATGCCACACAATCCAGAACCTGCTTACTGTCTACATAAAGGAGAAGAAAAAAGTCGCTCGCCCATCAGTTGTCCAGATGGCCGAGCGAGAGGGAGAAGAGGAGGCGGCAGAAGTGAGTGGACCATCCGAGGAAATTTTGGTAAGTAGAGACACAGTTCATAAACCCAAACCTTTTATTGTTTTTGTAGCTCAATCCCAATTGTCCACTATAGTCATTTATCTCACATACAGTCCTCCTGCCATGGCACTGCACCTGGTCAGTTGAAATAGGCCATATACTCCTCCCTCACTTCTTTGGCACGTGCTGTTGATGTTGTAGGAATTGGTGGTGCAGACACTGATGTAAACTGGGCAATCTCCTCCGGATGTCCTGTATCTTCTGGTCTAGCTGGGACTGGTCCTTGTTGTGTAGTTTTCTTTTGCAGTAAGTTATGCAACACACAGCACACCATGACATCCCAGTCAATCTTCTCCACATGTACGTTTATGGTGGTGTGGAAAATGCAGAACTGGTTGCTGAGAATTCCAAACGCATTTTCCACAATTGCACTGTGCCCAGGATAGACAATAGTTGTAGATCCTCTTCCCTCTGGTCAGGCCCCTCTGTGCAAATGGCTTAATCATATGTAATGTAAAAGCCTCGCCTGTGACAAAAACGTAATTTAGGCCGTGCTTTGTCTCATCCAGTGACGGCAAGTGGAGGGTTTTGTTGGTAAGTCTCTGGTAGAAAGCAGTCTGTTTGAAGGACCCACTATCTGAAGCACGGCCATTCTTGCCAACATCCACAAACAAAAATTTGGAGTTGGCATTCACCACTGCCATGAGAATGATGCTGAAGAAGACTTTGTAGTTGTAGTAATATGATCCACTGTTGGCAGGTGGGTTGATGCGGATGTGTTTTCCATCAATTGCTCCTCCACAGTTAGGGAAATTCCAACATTGTTCAAATTCTTCAGCGATACTCTTCCACTCTTCCACGGTGTTAGTAAACTGAAAAAATAGAATAAAATGTATTAAAACATGACTATAATATTGTTTTTCTTTTTTTTTCTATATAGATTCCCACCCAAGAGCCTGATTTGTCCTCCACGCCGGACCAAAGTTTGCTAGGGGACAGCGAGGCTGAAAACTTGACCCCAATACCAACACCCATTCTACTGGGATCATCATCTTCTTCAGTACAACCCCAAAAAAAAATACCACCCCCCAAAAAAAAATACCACCCCCCCCCCAAAAAAAAAAGGCAAGAAAGTAGCAGCACACAGAACAGGAGGACTTTTTTCTCCAAAAAGCTGAAAGCATCCTTCAGAAAGCGCCGAATGATATCAACGATTTTACTGCACATATTAATAGTCGCATGAGAAAAATGGATGAGGTCTCTAAGAAAAATTTCCACAGGCTCATCTATGAGCTTCTAATTAGGACACTCAACAGCAATTTACATGACTATACCTACATTGCAGACCCACTGCTTTATTCACCTGCCCCAACTGCCTATGTCAGCCCCCCCAGCCCAGTTGGAGATTACTCCCCCACCCAGCATCCCAACCACAAGTCAGACCATTTATAATGCTCTGCTGGAGTCAGAGGAAGATTTGCCGTGTTACTCTTAATTTTTAGTTTGTTTTCTTCTTCTTGCCTGTACTATCACCAAATTATATCACTCCTAATAGGTGCTGGCTCTATGCTATACGGTGGTGATGACACTAATTGGACATGGTCACTACACACATGGCACAAGTACAGATTGCTGGAAGCCAGGGCCACAATCTGTACTTGTGCCATGTGTGCATTGGCCTGTTTATTCTGGTGTCTAACCCACCGTACAACATACAGCAGTCTACCTATTGGAATTGTTAACATTTGGTGATAGGTTTTTTTTCTTTTTCTTTATGTTGCCTGTACTTTCACCAAATTTTATCACTCCCAATAGGTGCTGGATGTATGCTATATGGTGGTGATGACACTGATCAGACAAGGTCACTACTCACATGGTGCAAGTACAGATTGCTGGAAACTGGGCCCACAATCTGTACTTGTGCCATGTGTGTATTGGCCTGTTCAATCTGGCATCTCACCCACCGTGCAACATACAGCAGGCTACCTATTGGGATTGATAAAATTTGGTGATAATGCTGTTTTGTTCAATTTATATACATGCTTATTTTATATATAAAAAATATGTAAAATTATGTTATTGACTACAGTTCAGTGCACAGTCTGGTTTATGCAGCCTAATTGGCTGTCACAGTTATGATAAAGAGTTACATTTAAAAAAAACAAATAAAAAAAAATAAAAAAACTTTTTTTCTTTGACAAGAAACAAATGTGTAGTGTTTTTTTTTCTTTACCTTGCAATACTGGTACTGCAGCACTTTAACGATAGCCTTGCAGGTCTCAGGGATGATGACGCCCAAGGACTGAGGTGAGATTAGTGTCCCAAACTTCAGGTCTTCAAATGACCTTCCTGTAGCCAGGTACCTCAGGGTAGCCACCAGTCTCTCTTCAGCAGGGATTGCCCTCTGCCACCTTGTGTCTTGCCTCCGGATGTGGGGGATCACCAGATGCAGCAATTGCTGGAAGGTGGCGTCATCCATGCGCAGTAGTTGCGGTAGTCGTCCGGGTTGTTCTCCTTGATCTCCATCAGCAGGGACATGTGAGAGTGAGTATCCCTTTGCTGCAGCCAGTACTTGGTCCAGCATGTTCTTCTCCTCCTTCGCTGGGCCCTCTCCTGGATCACCTTGACCCCAGCTTGGGTGACCGACACTCCGATATGGATCCATCAGCACAGAATTCAGGAAAAGGATAGAATGCAGTTGCACACACTTGCAGGTAGAAGACACTTTGTAAAAGGCAAGCCACATACAAAGAGCACAGTAGCAATGTACAAGTTTCAGCAGGTATACACCTAGCCTCACTAGTAGCAGAGCAGAATGTGCACAGGGTTAAAATGGTGCCTGCTTTTTTTACACCCTGGCTAGCCCCTCCCATTGTTATTATTATTTAAATTTCCCACCAATGTTAAAGAGCCTCTTCTGCTGTTTTGAGAAACTCACGATTTATCCTGCAGAATCTCACGATGCATATGATCCAATAGATCGTGAGATCAGAAGTCAAATTGGCAGCTTTTTTGACCAAATCGTGCCCATGACTGCCAGGGAGCTCCCAGGGAGAGTTCAGGGGAAATCGTACACGATGTCGGATCATGAGCACATCGCTATGTCTGTGGGCACCTTTAAATTGTTTAAATTTTATCATATCATATATATATATATATATATATATATTTATATATAAAATGTCTTCTTTTACCACTATATTATATTATTTGTGAGTGCAACAGCACAATGAAAAGATGATACATCCATATGTATTCGGGCAGCACAGATGATGTAATGTTTAGCATTACTGCCTCACACCACTGAGGTTGTGGGTTCAATGCCCTACTACGGCCCTAACTGTGTGGAGTTTGTATATTCTCCCTGTGCTTGCGTGGGTTTCCTCTGGGTGCTCCAGTTTCCTCCCACACTCCAAAAATATACAAGTAGGTTAACTGGCTCCCAATAAAAAAAAAACCCTAGTGTGTATGTGTGTGAGCATGTGGTAGGGAATATACATCAGTCCCTGCCCCCACTGGGGCAGAAACTGATGTGAATGGCCAAATATTCTATGTACAGTGCTGCTGAATATGTCTGCTCTATATAAATAACTGGTAATAATAATACATAATAATGTACACTCTATTATTTTAATTACAGAACCTACCCCAAAAAAACTATGAAAGACCACTTTCAAACAATTGCATTAAATACTGTTACTCTGAGATCATAACTGTAGGAAGACTATATGACAATGGTTGTGGCCTTAATTGGGCACACTGTACATCCACTTGTCTCCTTCCAAATAATGTGATTATCTGTCAATGCTAAAGTGTGTTGGTGGATGTGCAAGTTTTTAGTGCAAAACAGCATCAATGTCCCTTTTAACACATTAGTATGAGGATCGATACAGCAGGACACACTTGTATTTCCCAACCCCCTACATCATACTCCAACTGTAAGTAATTCTTCATGATCCCAAGTACCATACTTTATACCCGTTTTCTCATTACCCTGCATGTCATTTCTTCTCTTTGATATTTTTGGATTATGCTGTTTTAAATAGGCCTAATATTTCCAAAAAGTTTTTAAGTCTTAGATAAAACTAGTTCTAAAGTTTATGTCTTTATGTCATCAGTGAAGAAACAGCCATGAATGTGTTTTTTCTGTGTTCCTCCATTTGTGATTTCCACAGTTAATCTAGTAAACTGCTAGTCCCTTAGTTGTCCTTGTTTTCACACAGCAAGTGAAATATTGTAACAATTTGTTGGGATAAAAAAGGTTTTATTTGGTAGATACTTCCCCTCTGAGGTCACACTAGATGCTACAGACTGGTAACACTGTCACAGCTTATTACCAGTTATTAAGAACTATGGATTAAGGCTTCATATTAAAAGTAATATATGTTTTTTTTTTACAGTAAATTCATATTTTCCTTAACAGATAGAAATCTTTTGTTTCCTTTAGAATAAAACTATGTCCATGCTTATTTCAATTAAAGGTGTATAGGGATATTTAAGCCGTTCCTGAAACTAGAAGTTGGGCATCCATAATAGAGACCTAAAATTATTTATTGTACGATTTAATTAGGCATCAGTCACACTGGTCAGGATTAGTGTCGGACTGAGGGGTTTGGGTTTGGGTCAGCCACCAAATATGGTGTGGCCAGCCACCACAGAGGCTTGACTAACCAGTAAGAGTGACTGGTCTGGGTCCCTAAATAAATAGTCCATGCTTGATAATATACAAGATTGATGACAAGCCAGGCCCCCTATTGCGGTCATACTGGGGCATGCCCATGAGTTCAGGAGCTTCTGGGCTGCCCCCAGTCCTTATCTCCACTGAATAGATGCAGTGCACATGCAGATAGTATCTATTTAACACTTGCTCAGATTAGCAGGTGAGAGGGAGCCTCCCCCACCACCAAAGGACACTGCAGTCCAAGGATGGAATGGTTGGACACTGCCAAAAATATGGTACTGTCCCACTTAATTCAGGATGGTTGAGAGGTTTGATACTACAGTAGGTGTAAAAGATCTGCCTAGAAACATACATAGCTACACTTACATCCAACTCTGCATACTGTAGCTTGTAGTTCCATCAACATACCCTCACTGAAATGTGCCCATGTGAGAATGGGTTGGGTATGCAATACCGGCACTAGTGCCAGCGTCAGAATCTTGGCAGTGGAAACCCAATGGTGGAAATCCAGACATATGAAGGTAAGTATTCAAACCCTTAGCCTAACCATAACCTTCCCCTTTGGCAGCCTAACCCTAACCAACCCCACAGCCTAACCCTCCCCCTAGTGCCTAACCTTCTCCCTACTTCTATACCTGTCCCTAAGCCTCCCCCAAACCCCAATACTCACCATCAGGATCACAGCCATTGGGATTCTGGAGCCGGGGTTCTGATTGCTCTATGATACCAGCCCGAATCTGATCGCCAACATTGTGTGTGCTGGGATGCCTGACTACATCCTGTGAGAATGACCAGCTACAGCCAAGTTACACCTCTTCAGTCACGATGGTAGATGTTCTTGAAATATGTACGAATTTACATTATTGTTATTATTATTATTATTATTATTATTATTATTATGTGCCCACAGTTCAAGAAAACATGCAATGCCAAAATACACTAGATGTATCACAAAAACAGGTATACATTTAATTCAACAACAGGGCCATGACCTCTAATTTTTACAAACAACTTGAAGTAGCATTCAGTTTGGTTTCATCCACTAACATTTGATTTTGATGTGTTACAATTTTAAGAAATACACAGTTTGTTATCTTTATATGCAATGCATACATCACTAATACTATATATATATATATATATATATATATATATAGACATGTTTTACTCAAGACCCTCAGTGCCGCCGTACTTTCCCTTTTTGCTGATTATTCATTATCAACGGAGGGCACGAGGGCTACCAAAAAACTTAATAGTAGTGCCGGACTGTGCAAATGAGATGATCTGTCTAGAGATATATATTTATTACAGTGATTTTGTAAACAAAATCATCTGAATACTGTTTTCAGAGATTTTTCCTACAAATCAAGGTTTCCTTACAGTTACTAAGAAGGTACCACATGAAATATTGGAAATTGCAGTGTTCACCTATGTTTATTTGAAATTGCCAAATTTCGAACCATTTTTATATATAAACCATTGTACTTTATATATTTATTTTTCCTATTACTCTATGGTATTGATCACTTGCACATGCTTAGTCTAATGACCACAACGTGCCCATTTATCAAAGGCCGAACCCATTAGCTTTCACTTTTCTTTTCTTCTCTGTGCAGACAAGGTCCCTTCAAGACTTTCTTAGGGGCAATTCTAATTAACCATAAGATTTTGCCTTTTGAAAATAATGGACTTATCACGCCCAATTTATATATTTTTTGTTATTAATTGTCACATTAATTATGCTGAAAAAAATGGGGAAATCAGCCTGTACTGCAAGTAATATTGGATAAAGTATAAATGTCTATTACTAATCAAAAGCAAAATAATTTGTGCTATTAAAAGATTTCAAAGTTTGGTTGTTTTTTTGCATTTTTAACAACAGTAAAAAAATAATAGAAAACATGTTTTTTTTTTCAAACGAATTAATGCTCTAGTTAAAGTATGTGCCTAAAAAAATTATATTTTTGATTAATGTAAGCCACTTTTAATTTTTTTTAAATACAGCTGTAATTGTCACCTGCAATTTAAAAAACTCCAACCCCGTCCATCCAATAACCCCATATACCCGACCCACATCTTTTAATAAAACATTCTGCACTTTGAAGAATATCACTCCAAAAATACATGCAATTATTTGCTAAATTGAGCTTAAAAAATACAGATTTTTTCCAACTTCTGCACTGGGGCTGCGAGAAAAAAGCCACACAAGTTCCTATTTATAGTTATCATGGATAAATTTGTGAGGCTAATTGAATACCAAAAACCTTGCATCCAGCCATGTTTACCAGCAAATAGGGTAGACGGGGCTAATTGAATATGCTCCTTAAATTTGTACCCTAATAGTGTAGATAATTTCTTATGCAGCCTTAAGATGAAGCTAAAATGTGGGCCATAATAAATAGGACCTTGAGTTCTAAATATCTCAGTTGTTTTCTGCAGGCCAAGGGTTAAGCAGCTATCAATACATGGTAGTTAAGTAGATGAATGGTTGAGGTCATTCATTGGAAAAACTTAGGGCCTGATTCAGACCGGCTTGCAAGCGCATTGCGCTCACAAGCGGGTCGATGGTGGCCTTGTGTGCACGTGCGGCGTGCGCGAGCTCCATAGAGAGTGAGACCTTCAACAAACTGAGACATTCCCGAATGAACGCCTGCCGTTTGTGGGCGTCCTTACTGACATCACGCTTTATTAGAGCTGGAAGTCCACTCGGCATTGCGAGTGCAGAGACCCTACCTTAGGTCTCCTCGCAATGCCAATGGTCACGATAATTGGGACCATCTCCTGCCCGCTCGCACTAGCTGTGCGAGTGGATAGGAAAAAAAATACTCCCCGCCCTGATTCAGAGCGTGCGCTCGTAAATAGTGAGCAGGTCTGAATCAGGCCCTTAGATTATTGTTTCTTTCTGTCCAACATTACTTGTTCATTATGCACAGAGTAATGTATTTCCCTTTACAAAATCTCTCCTGTGCAAGCATGCTATATTGTCTCATTAAGGAAGCTATATTTTATATGAGGAAGAGACTTAAAAGTCTACATAGTTGGGTTTGTCTGTTTCTTCTGAATCCATGTTAGTTTCTGAAGCCAACTTGTAAACCCTTTCTCTGGACAGAAATAATTCTCAATGGTAGAGCATACAGTATGAGCTGTAAAAGGTGTTTTTCCTAAGGTAAGGTGTACAAAGTACTGATCTACAGCATATATTTCTGGGTGAGAAATGCCTCCCGGACATTATCGCTGCATGTCGCCCTATGGTTCTACTCCTCTTTCCAAAATTCACTGTTACGGTATATCTACTAAATACCAAGGAATGAAAAAGATAATTTCCTTCCACCACTCCAAAAAAAAGTGTTACCTTATAGAAAAAAAGAAATAAAATGAGTGCCATATTTCTCCCAGAAACCATTAATGGAGTAATAAATAAAATGTAATATATTATCCTCTTCACAGAAAATTACAATTGTTCAGGGAAGAGATAATGGAACTGAGTTGTGTGCCCAGAAAAAATTGTGCAAATTTTCATACGCCAAACTGTACACTAAGGGGTACATTTACTAAAGTGCCGGTTTACAAAACTGATGATGTTGCCCATAGCAACCAATCAGATAGGGCCAGCTCCAGGAGGAGCACGCAACCAAAAATGGGAGTGTGGCACAATTACCATAGGCCACAACCCCTAAACAATGTTATTTGGGGGCGTGCCATACCATTTACCGTCAGTAGCTGGGCTGCTCCCAGCCCTCTTTCTGCTGTGAAAGGATGCCGTGCGCATGCGTGCAGCATCTATTCTCTTCTCCGGGGTCCAGCACTGCCACACAGCTGCGGCGGTTGAGGTGTCCAACCTTCCAACCACCATCGGGACATGCAAAAAACTGGACTGTCTCACTGAAATTGGGAATGGTTGGGAAGGGTGCATCCTTTATGGGGTGGTGCCCCAGATCGACTGCAGAGATCAAACATGCCTCGAGCCAGCCCTGCAGTCACATTCTAGTTACAGTATCATTTTCTAAAAAGTGTTAGATAAATGACAAGTAGAATTTGATTGGTTGCTATTGGCAACATCTCCACTTTTGTAAACCACACTTTAGTAAATATACCCCCATACATCTGTGTGAGACATCCGGCTCCTTGCTTAGTTTGAAACATGTATCATCAACATTATCAATGTCAACGTCATCATCATACTGCAAACACGTGCAAGGCCCTTGAATAAGCCAATTTTTAACTGTTTCGGATTTCTGCCGTGGTGATTCTTGACAGTTCATCTAAGTACATGAATTTGCGCACAGACATTTTCAATCCTAACTTGAGTTTTAGTGGATTGAACTAGAGCGATGCCATAGTGTAATAGACAGGTAATAATATAAACCAGTGCATTACAGTAGCTCTAGGGAAGATACAATGTTTATTCTAAACAATAAAAATCACAATATCTATATAGACTGGGGTAATATTAAGAATAGTGGTTTGGATATGTCAGGCAGAATAATATTCCAAAAGGTTTCTATGGAAATGAGGATTGACAGCTAATAGTACTGTAGGTTCAACCAGAAGATAATCAGTCAGATGGATAATAAACAGGAATATTGGTTGGTTTAAAGAAACAAGTTCAATAAACTGATTCAAGGCTTGTAGCAACATTTCTTAAAAATAATTTTATGAGCAGAAGTGCAAAAAACTTTGCACTGCAAAATATTGCGGAAAGAGCAGGAACATGCAGAGACATGCAGAGACATGCAGAAATGTGCAGGAACATGCAGAGACATGCAGAAATGTGCAGGAACATGCTGGAACGTGCAGGAATGTGCAGGAACATGCAGGAACGTGCAGGAATGTGCAGGAACATGCAGGAACGTGCAGGAATGTGCAGGAACATGCAGGAACGTGCAGGAATGTGCAGGAACATGCAGGAACGTGCATAAATGTGCAGGGAAGTGCAGGGACATGCAGGAACATGCAGCAATGTGCAGGGAAGTGCAGGGACATGCAGGAAAGTGCAGGAATGTGCTGGAGCATACAGGAACATGCTGGATGGTGCAGGAACATGCTGGATGGTGCAGGAACATGCAGGAAAGTGCAGAAATGTGCAGGAACATGCAGGAACATGCAGGAACGTGCATAAATGTGCAGGGAAGTGCAGGGACATGCAGGGCAGCCAAGAGCCGCGGCGGGCCCGGGTGACAGGGGGCGTGGCCTAAACAGGGGAGGCGTGTCCACGTCCCCTTAGGAAAAAAACACAGAATAAAAAAACATTTTAGCAGCGCTGCTTCACTGGGAGGGGGGCACTGTGAGCCCCTCAGCCTGGCGCACAGCCAATGGGGGTCACGATCAGCATGATCGCTCCCCCCATAGGCATAGGAGACTGCTCCAGCTGCTGCGAGCAGTCTCCCACTGCAGCCCAGCACACAGCAGAGTGTGCTGGGCTGCTGTGAAGTAGGAGGGAGGGGGGGGCGGTGCCGGACCAGGGCCCCCGCTGGACCCCTCCAGCAAGCCTGGGCCCGGGTAATTTGTACCTGCTCCCCCCCTCTCGGCGCCCCTGGGAACATGCAGCAATGTGCAGGAACATGCAGGGACGTGCAGGAATGTGCAGGAACATGCAGGAACGTGCAGGAATGTGCAGGAACATGCAGGAACGTGCAGGAATGTGCAGGAACATGCAGGAACGTGCATAAATGTGCAGGGAAGTGCAGGGACATGCAGGAACATGCAGCAATGTGCAGGGAAGTGCAGGGACATGCAGGAAAGTGCAGGAATGTGCTGGAGCATACAGGAACATGCTGGATGGTGCAGGAACATGCTGGATGGTGCAGGAACATGCAGGAAAGTGCAGAAATGTGCAGGAACATGCAGGAACATGCAGGAACGTGCATAAATGTGCAGGGAAGTGCAGGGACATGCAGGGCAGCCAAGAGCCGCGGCGGGCCCGGGTGACAGGGGGCGTGGCCTAAACAGGGGAGGCGTGTCCACGTCCCCTTAGGAAAAAAACACAGAATAAAAAAACATTTTAGCAGCGCTGCTTCACTGGGAGGGGGGCACTGTG
Organism: Taudactylus pleione; assembly: GCA_031769625.1. NCBI lineage: Eukaryota > Metazoa > Chordata > Amphibia > Anura > Myobatrachidae > Taudactylus > Taudactylus pleione. The sequence goes on from JAUIMM010000780.1 coordinate 1,959,680, forward strand.
AGCCCCTCAGCCTGGCGCACAGCCAATGGGGGTCACGATCAGCATGATCGCTCCCCCCATAGGCATAGGAGACTGCTCCAGCTGCTGCGAGCAGTCTCCCACTGCAGCCCAGCACACAGCAGAGTGTGCTGGGCTGCTGTGAAGTAGGAGGGAGGGGGGGGCGGTGCCGGACCAGGGCCCCCGCTGGACCCCTCCAGCAAGCCTGGGCCCGGGTAATTTGTACCTGCTCCCCCCCTCTCGGCGCCCCTGGGAACATGCAGCAATGTGCAGGAACATGCAGGGACGTGCAGGAATGTGCAGGAACATGCAGGAACGTGCAGGAATGTGCAGGAACATGCAGGAACGTGCAGGAATGTGCAGGAACATGCAGGAACGTGCATAAATGTGCAGGGAAGTGCAGGGACATGCAGGAACATGCAGCAATGTGCAGGGAAGTGCAGGGACATGCAGGAAAGTGCAGGAATGTGCTGGAGCATACAGGAACATGCTGGATGGTGCAGGAACATGCTGGATGGTGCAGGAACATGCAGGAAAGTGCAGAAATGTGCAGGAACATGCAGGAACATGCAGGAACGTGCATAAATGTGCAGGGAAGTGCAGGGACATGCAGGGCAGCCAAGAGCCGCGGCGGGCCCGGGTGACAGGGGGCGTGGCCTAAACAGGGGAGGCGTGTCCACGTCCCCTTAGGAAAAAAACACAGAATAAAAAAACATTTTAGCAGCGCTGCTTCACTGGGAGGGGGGCACTGTGAGCCCCTCAGCCTGGCGCACAGCCAATGGGGGTCACGATCAGCATGATCGCTCCCCCCATAGGCATAGGAGACTGCTCCAGCTGCTGCGAGCAGTCTCCCACTGCAGCCCAGCACACAGCAGAGTGTGCTGGGCTGCTGTGATGTAGGAGGGAGGGGGGGGCGGTGCAGGACCAGGGCCCCCGCTGGACCCCTCCAGCAAGCCTGGGCCCGGGTAATTTGTACCTGCTCCCCCCCTCTCGGCGCCCCTGGGAACATGCAGCAATGTGCAGGAACATGCAGGGACATGCAGGAACGTGCAGGAACATGCAGAAACGTGCAGGAACATGCAGGAAAGTGCAGAAACGTGCAAGAACATGCAGTAACATGCAGGAACGTGCAGGAAAGTGCAGGGAAGTGCAGGGAAGTGCAGGAATGTGCAGGAACATGCAGAGAAGTGCAGAAATGTGCAGTAAAGAGCAGAAACATGCAGGAAAGTGCAGAAATGTACAGGAATGTGCAGGGACATGGAGGAACATGCAGAAATGTTTCAGGAAAGTGCAGGAGCGTGCAGGGAAGTGCAGAAACATGTAGGAAAGTGCAGAAATGTGCAGGAACATGCAGGAACGTGCAGGAATGTGCAGGAACATGCAGGAACGTGCAGGAATATGCAGGAACATGCAGGAACGTGCAGGAATGTGCAGGAACATGCAGGAACGTGCAGGAATGTGCAGGAACATGCAGGAACGTGCATAAATGTGCAGGGAAGTGCAGGGACATGCAGGAACATGCAGCAATGTGCAGGGAAGTGCAGGGACATGCAGGAAAGTGCAGGAATGTGCAGGAGCATACAGGAACATGCTGGATGGTGCAGGAACATGCTGGATGGTGCAGGAACATGCAGGAAAGTGCAGAAATGTGCAGGAACATGCAGGAACATGCAGGAACGTGCATAAATGTGCAGGGAAGTGCAGGGACATGCAGGGCAGCCAAGAGCCGCGGCGGGCCCGGGTGACAGGGGGCGTGGCCTAATCAGGGGAGGCGTGTCCACGTCCCCTTAGGAAAAAACACAGAATAAAAAAACATTTTAGCAGCGCTGCTTCACTGGGAGGGGGGCACTGTGAGCCCCTCAGCCTGGCGCACAGCCAATGGGGGTCACGATCAGCATGATCGCTCCCCCCATAGGCATAGGAGACTGCTCCAGCTGCTGCGAGCAGTCTCTCACTGCAGCCCAGCACACAGCAGCGTGTGCTGGGCTGCTGTGATGTAGGAGGGAGGGGGGGGCGGTGCCGGACCAGGGCCCCCGCTGGACCCCACATATTTTAATTCGCATCGAGTAAGATGCATTTGAAGATAAAAAGTCGCAAGAAAAAACCTCTCAGCACTACTGAGCCACACAGCGCTAATGTAATATGTTTAATGCAACTTGTAGCGCACGGAGATAAAATGTATGTGGACACGTCTGTACTCCTACTGTGCATGTCAGACACATGACAGCTAACAGTTATTATATAATAGTTATATACAGTTAATGGTCTTCATGTCATAAAATAATACCTTCTTCCCTATCATAAAAAATGACACAATTAACAATGATTCATATCCCCCTTTAATAAAATGAATAAACAATATTGCTACCTTGACAGAATTAAACAATAATTTACTGCTTAAAATATTAACAAAATTGGATTTCCCAATTAGAGCATTGTCAATGTTACGTATCTGTCTCCCTTATGCAGTACATAATGATTGTCCTCATTATATGTGTATTCTGATACCTGACCTTCAGATTGGCCAGACAGGTCAAAAGCTTTGCTTTTTGAAGCTATCTTACTTGTCAGGAGCTACAGTATTCAGTTATTAGGGTGGTATTGACAGCAATTTTACGGTGGTTTACCAAATTGCTGTATAGTAAATTAGACAGTTTCAATATTTTCCATTGTAAACATAGTGGCTTCATAGCAATTTTGATTTTCTAAGCAAAACCACTATTTAGTATCAGCTAATGTCTGTCCCACACATTTAAAAGGAGCAAAGTCATATTAGTTATTATTTCATTTGTACCATATAATAAAACTAAATATTGTGAGCTGTCTTTTGATATAATCATGGATCAAATCTAGACTTCCAATACACACATACTATACATACTGGCTGGCTTCTATAATCATCTAAAGTACTGGTAATTGAAACACAAAGAGTACAGTATATCCCTTTAACAGAGTGTATTTAATGATACATTTTTTTTTTAATTACTGTGGATAAAATGAGTCGTCAGTCCTTGTATCCCTATTCACTGTTCTGGGACCTGCCTGGCCCTGTGCACTCTGAATATTTATTTTATTTGCAGAGAAACTTGTCTTACAGTATGGCAGCATGGAGACTCCAGAAGGCAATGTCGTATCTCAAAGGGAGCAACTTTTATTCAACGTATCCATCTTTCTGACAGTCTTTAAAAGGTTGTCTTTAAGATGAAAATCAGAGATTACAGGACTGATGTCATCATATTCCTGGAAGAGTAACAGAAAAAAAACATCAAGGAAAAACATAACACTGAGGATCGAGCATTTATTTCCTACACATACATACATTTCACTTTTTTTAAAGCCATGGAAGATTATAATTGATTTGGATTTCACTGAATAAGAGAACCAAATAATAAGACATTTTATTTCAACAAAGTATGAGATATTCTCTGATACTTTTGATATTTAAATCCATTTATCTTTGAAATTCAATAGAGAGTTATAATTGTTCTCTTACTCACCTGCATTATAGTAAAGGGGAAGACTATCAGCTTTTGTCCTTGGGTGACAGCACAAGTACTGTAAGTGCCCCGTGCTCCTTTAACGGCATGTCACAGAAATGGATATGGCCAAACTCCTTTGGACATGGTTTACCAAATACGGTTGTGTGTTTTTACACAATTAATACAAAAATGTTAAATTGTTCTTTTTAAAGAAAACAAAATGGGTGCTATGTATAATTATCTAAAAATGGGTGTACTTCGTAGAGATGTGTGGGTCCAGTTCTCAGAGAAGCGACAACAACCAAATTTAGGGGTTCTGAGTCAAACCGAATTCAAGTTTGGAAACACTTTGGGGTACCGAGTCAAATCGAGTCCCGGTTCGGATCTTCCTACGTTTCGGAACTGGGATTTAACAACCGAAGGCAGATCATTTTAGCAGTTTTTCTTTTTACATACAGATCCAAAAATAAAACACGTTAGGATGGTTTTGCAAAACCAAAAAATGAAGATGAATCTGGATCCCAAACCAAAACACGGGGGTGAGCACCCAGCTCTAGTAATTAGCATTCAGCTGCTGCCCTTACACTTGCAAAACCATGATTCTTGCAATAAATTAGACCAATATAGAAAAAATAATAATCCCCTACATTTGAGAGTACTTTCTTAATGAAGAACACAATCAACCAGACTAAAAGATATCTTTAAGGGCATGCAAGACATGATGTTGATGTAAGGATACCCACTAAGCATACTGTTTGCTGATGTATATCCTTTAGCATCATTATCATTATGTCCGCTGTGGTGGAATCAGTTGATTTTCTAAGCTATATTGCACTATGTTGCTTTGTATTTTATTTTCTATGTGGATGGACTCCAAAACCTATTGAGGAAATATTTAGAATCTACACCTGATGAGTACAAGGGACCTCCGCTATCATTAAGAGATGTATTACCTTTTCCGATATATTTGTGTATTTCAGAGCATAGAGATCTGTGACTTTGATATTATTGTTAAAGATTTAGATGTTGTTAGGTGACATCTTGTATTACATTGGATGCAAGATGCTCATTTAACACTCTGCTGTGTTTTATATATGTTTCCAAACTCCAGTCCTCAAGGATCCCTTACAGTGCTTGTTTTCCATACTCTGTGCTAGAGCACAAGTGTAGTCATTACTGACTGATACATTTTGAAAGATCCACATATGGTATTAGTCATTTCACTTGTGATTCTGTGGGGGAGACCTAGAAAAATGCACTGTTAGGATTCCCTGTGGACTGTAGTTTAGAAACACTGTAATAGATGACTCCAGGCCAAAGATTTATCAATCAACATAACAAATGAGTTTATGTAGGAGAAACCTTTACACCTCATATTTCATGGTGAGTATAGCTCAAGATAAAACACATGTACTTAGTGTACCCCACCTGCATACTAACACCCACGATTCGCTTCTCCAAGTGCAAAGTGTCACAAGGGCAAGATATGTGCAACTCTCTATGCGAGTATAGAATGTACATTTTGCACCAACATGCATCTTTACTAGAGATGTGTGTGGACCTCTTGTTTGGAACCACCCTCAAGTGTTTTGGTTCGGATTCGGTTTTGGATTTCTTAAAAATTGATAAAAACAGCTAAAATCTTGTAATCTGGACCTGTTTACATGCAATCCAAAACCTGAGATTTGAGATTTAAGTTTCAAACTTACACCAGACCTGAGCAGGGACTCTACTTGGAACCCCAAAAGTGATCCGAGCCAGGACTCGATTAAGCTTAGATCTCCAAAGTTTGGCTGTGTTTGTTTTTCTTTAAGAAAACTAAACTGCACAAATCCAATCTTTATATGATACAAGTGCAGTGCACATATGTGTAACTCTTTATCTATTAAAGCTTTATAGTAAGTCTACTAATGCCATCTCATCAACCCTTAGGTGTACAACAAAAGTCACACAGTTGCTGACAGTCACCTTCTCTGTTCTTTGGTCTAGGATTCTGTATTATTGGAATTCTCATTGTATCCAGCAAAGAACTCTTCCACTGCTTGGTTTCCCTTCCATGGACTCATTTGATTTTCAGAAACATAATCAAATGCTTTCATCCAAAACCTCTGATGTAAGGGTAGTAACTGTGCAATAATATCAGTAATGTATTGGAAATGTTTTTGTGCATCCTGAGATGTAACAAGGTTCCTCTTTTTGCTCGGAAAGAATAAAGGGTAGTTTGAGTACCGAACCATACTATCAATAGAGGGAGGTGGGTAGAGAGGATTTGGTATGAGTGGAACTTAATGGGATAAATATTCATACAATATATGTATAAGAGGAGCCAATGCATCAAGCTACCCTACAAGAGGTGATGTGTTTTATGATAGGTCTCTCAAATGATTAAGCTCATATGGAACTTTCTATAGCATTCAAGAGAATAAGCTACTTGGCAAGTAAGTATCTGTAATTGTTGTACTACTCCAGTATGTATCTGATAATTAAGACAGTGTTAGCCTTTCTGATCTTCCTACGGTATCCCATTTCTGTCATGTGAGTATGGGACTGTCTTATGGTGCTCTAAGCTATGTGTTATTATAAGTTCTCATTTTCGTACATTGTGAATTCACCTTACTTTATTCTCATTCATTCACTTTCAAAGGCTCTTCAGATTTCTCTGGAAATTGCTTGCATTCTCCTGTTCTGTTCTGTCTGGGCTATTTGTTGCTTTATATGCTTCTTTGTTCAAACATAAATACTGTATGCAGGGAAGATTGTGGGATAAATATACTCTGACCAATTCATGTACATAATAATGCATTTCATAACATAAAATGGAAGATTACCAACAATATTCTAAAAGTCAGTGTGCACTGCCACAATCTAGATCCCATATATTACAATTCAGGACCTTTGCAAACTAGTTATTGGACTACAGTTTCATTCTGTTTCATTATGTTCACAGTCATTGCTATATATTGAATAAAAGCTTAGGCACCAATATTTTCAAGCTTTTTTTTCCTTTAAAGGAAATAAAACATGCAAATTACATAACATTTTTAGGCCAAACAATAGTCCAGCATCTCAGGGAACATTTGGACTTCAATCCTTTCATGTAACAATGTTGAAAATTATAACTTTTTGGTTGTTCTTTGTCTGCTCTTTACAGCTAGTTCTCTTTATACAGAGTAAAAACAGGAACCATAGGGGTCTAACAGCTGCAATATTGAGACATAGATAATGCAAATCTGTGCCTCCCACACAAGCTGACTTTATTTCGTTCATTAAATGGAAATTAGTGGAACTCGTTACCTTTATTGTTTGGTGTTCTTTACTTTTGCAGCTGCTAAGCAAATCACTAGATATTCTGTCAATAGAAGTTATGGATGTTTTTTAATATTTTGTATTCCTTTGAAGATTGTGAAGATATTTTGCAATAATTTTTTCTTAGTACCATCTTTCATATTTATTCTTCTGCTTTGCAAAACCCAAAGCACGTATTGATGATAGCATTTGAAGGGGGACATTAGTGCACTTTGAAACTTGCAGATGGATATCTATATTTTTACAAACATATATAGCTGTATGGCTGAATGAGCGAGTACATGGTTCATATGCTCATATATTGGATGCGATAATTGTAATTTTTGTTAGAGAGCAGTACACTCTTGCACTGCCTATATACATGTTAAGCTCTAGGACCCAGAGTCAGTGGGAACTGTTACATCTGAGCTGATGATGTCATTGCTGGGCTACTGCTCATGTACAGTTGGCACCATCTGTACTGTGCAGAGTGTCACAGTACTGTGCACTATAGAGATGCTGCTTATGTGGGAGAAGCTGTGGAAAATCACAAATGATCCAGATGACAATCCAAATCCTGGTCGATAGGGCCAAGGGGACCATAGGCCTATCTGTGTAACTACACATGTTTTCCATAATTCATGGGCAAGTGTTACAGTACCAAACTGAGTGCAGGTGTGAGGACACAGGGTTCTCTCAATCGCCCAGACACCGAGCAGATGAAACCAACGTGATGGTTTATTTTTCCACAGCACACAGCCACAGATAATATGTATGGACAAGTGGTAAATACAGTGAACAGGCAATAAACAGGTAGCAGTCCAGTCAGAGGCAGTTCCAGTAGAGTATAACATCCTAGAACAATTCCATAAAATAGCTTGAGACCCTCAGTCCCCACAGCAGAAACTATCACTGATCACACTTGTAGTGAATAGTGCACTCAATTGTTTCCAGGACCCCACATGTAGAAACTATCAGAGATCACACAGCAGTGATAGTCCCTGGGTCCAACCAAGTGTTTCCAGGATCCCGTACAGTAGAAGCTAATCACAGAACACACAGCAGTGAATAGCATATAGGTCCTTGCAGAATTTCCAAAGTATAAATCCACAGAACTGGTGATGCGTTCCACTAGCACCTTGACAGAGCGAGGTCTCTTAGCCAAAGTCAGCGACTAACATGTGCAGCTGCCTTTGGTGACCTGTTTTTAAATCTTCAAATTTCCCACCATATTGTGACCTCCCAGCTTAATTGCACCGTTTCCTGATTGGAGAGAGTCCCTTATGCTGTCACTTTCTCCTACCTCCTCCGGATATTCCTTCCCTGATGAACACCTGCTGGGTTGGTTCCGTTCAGTTTACCAGATTCAAGTGAGGCACAAAACAGGCAAATGGAAGGAGGAGTAAATCCTGAGCGTCCCCTGGGGAGGTGGGAATCAACTTAGAGGGTCTTTTGTTCTGGGAGGTATGGGAAAGATTTCTGGACTGCACAACCTGACTATATATATGATGGGAGGTGCTACCTGATGAGACTAATTGCAGGCACAGAAACAGACAAATCTCAGGTGCACAACTCCAAATTATTAATAATATATATAAATGCAATTAAATTTTGCAATCAATAGAGGTTTTTAGCATAATCATGGCCAAGGTTATGGGCCTACCACCATATCCAGGTAACCTCTTTCGGGTAGGTCCCTAACATACTAGGGTTCAAATCCAGAGCGCAGGACCCCCAAAAACTGGCCCAGCCAAGCTGCCCTAGGGCACCACCATAGTAAGAAAAGTGCAGTGTAAAGAGATAGTTAGGAGCAGCTGCAGCTGCATATTAAGAATGAAAATAAAATTGAAGTACATATATATTAAACGCACAGTGAAGGGTTAAAATGTGTTATAAAGGAAAATGTGTTATAATGCGGTGCCCTGATCAACCAATGCAATCCTCAAAAATTAACCAAAGTTGGGGGGTCCTGCGCTCTGGATTTGAACACTAATATGTTAGGGACCTACCCGAAAGAGGTTACCTGGATATGGTGGGTAGGCCCATAACCTTGGCCATGATTATGCTAAAAACCTCTATTGATTGCAAAATTTTATTGCATTTATATATATTATTAATAATTTGGAGTTGTGCACCTGAGATTTGTCTGTTTCTGTGCCTTGTTCTGGGTGGTGTTACCTTGCTCTAGTGGTTATGAATAACACAGACATATGGACCAGGCTAACATCAAGGCTTATCCAGTATTAAAAATTACAATTACTTACATTATTACAGTACATAATATACATGCTAATGGAAATGTGTGTCCTGAGAATGATCACACATACACTAGGAGACGGAAAGGGGAACACAAAAGGATTAAAAAGTTAATTAATCTCTGCAAGCACTGAGATGCTGCCAGTACATTTGTACCATACATCTCATGTCCTCACATTAGGCATAGACTTGAAATAGTACAATGACAAGTTGTTATCCACAACTCAGATTTTGACATATGTAGAAGTGCAGATGGACAACAAGGAGGTTGTGATGGCAATGCTGGAGAATCTAATGCTTGAATTTGACTTCTTAGTGGTGGCTTTAGAATCCACTGTGGCTAAGCTATCAATTGAGACAGTGAGGATTAAAATGCTGCAATTCCAACCCACATACCGGTTAAGACCAATGATAAGAGATCTTCATTACTCACAAGGGACACTAAGTATAAAAAGGTTAAGTACAACTATTTCATATGTCACAAGGTGGGATGTAAAGCCTCTGAATGCAGACTGAGAGATGCAAGTAGTGTACAACAAAAGAAGCACACGAAAAGAAACAAGTAAAGTTTAAATGTAACAGTTGCAGGAAGTCTCACTGGTATAGTACATGAATTCGGAAAGCACAAGGCATTTCAGTTGCAACAAAGAATACCTTACATAACTGAGTACATGTGATCCTATAGCAGTCAAAGGGATTGAAGACAAACTCCTTACAGCCACAAAAGTTGGGACAATCATAGTGCACCTAAAAATAAAAGGTGAAACCATAGATGTGCTATTTGTATCAGATATGGGGACAAACCTCATTGCCGTAAGCATCCTAGAAAATAAAGACTTCAAGGTCAATTGTGCAGTGGGCAAGTGTGTTGTGCAAAATAGAAGAGGGACTGTGATAGCAACAGTAACGCAGTGCCGGCAACTATTTGTCTTAGACACAGAGGAATGTTGTGTGATGATGGCCTCGGAGACAAATTATGGGGCATACACACGGTCAGATTTTCTGTCAGATCTGAACGATAACGATTTTTAAAATCGTTCAATTGTTCATAACTTAAAGAGAATCTCACATGTGAGCCTGCAACGATGAACGATGTACGTTCCCGCATGTCAGAAAACGATATCTGACATCTGATGTGTTTGAGTCAGATTTGGACGATTCCATTCATTTTAATACAGTTGACATATCTGACCAATGTTCTGCACTATTAATTTATAGAACTGTGGCACAGGTTGCTAGGCCACCTGGGGTATGATCATGTCCAAAAGTTTTGTGATGGAATTGTGATGGGATAGCTGTGAGTGATATGGAGAGACCAGCATGTCAGTGGTGTATAATGAGTAAGCATACTCACTGAACCTTCCTGTAGTCAGCAACAAGAGTTGAATCACCATTAGCATTAGTGAATATAGATGTGTGTGGCCTAAACAAAGTAAAATCGATAAGTGGATACTAATATTTCTGCATAATCATTAATGATTTCATGGGATTGACACACATTTACTTCATCAAAGTCAAGAGTGAAGTAGTGAGCAAAATAGCAGACTGCAAAAGTCTGGTGGATACTCAAACAATTCAGAAACATAAAATCTTGAGATCTGACAATGGGGGAAATATTGAAAACAGGAATGTAACTTCCTAAAAAAATCTTGCATTGTCCACTAGTTATCTATTGTGAACAAAAAACAGAACAAAGGACCTGATTCAGCAGCGATCGCAAATCCAATTACGTACGTAGATCGAGCGATTGTTAGCCATTGTGCATGCATATAAGCTGCACTGCACATGCGATGTGATCACACTGTGATTACGCACACACAAAGGAATCCATTGCAGACTAAGTGACAAGATGTGGGTGTTTGGGGGTGGTGACAAGGGAGTGGTCATAAAAATGCAGCTGTACCTGTCCGTTTGAACACCATTGCTTGGGTTCGCATAAATTAGCCACTGCAATTGCATACACTGCTTGAGAGTCCACTGTGTGCAAAGAGACTTGCAGTTTCTGCAGCAGGTCAGACTTGGTGCAAATGCTGCACAGCTGGCTGATGGTTCCAATGTTTACGCAGGTCAAGTGATGTCATATGCATGTGAGAAGGCAGCAGTGGGTATCTTTATGCCAGCTGTGCTTTGGCAGGCATTAGCATATTTTTTGCAGCTGTGTTCCATGCAATATGGCAGCTATGATCGTTTCAGCGATCGCTGCTGAATTAAGCCCAAAGTGGCATCAGCAAGCATTCAAACCACAAAATTATGGAGAGAGTGCAGACTATGCTGAGTGATGTGAGCCTGGAAGAGTGTTTTTTTTATAATAGCAGTGTTTACAGCAGTATACACTGGAGGCATAGCCTGGAATCAATCCAATGTTAATAATCTGAGTGTGTGGATGCAGAGCTTATGTGCACATTCCAAAATGAATAAAGGCAAGATGGATCCCAAATAAGTGGAGTGTATCTTGCTTGGATACTCTCAAGAGAGTAAGGGATACAGAATATGGGACATTACAAATAAAAAACTGATAAAGTCCAGAGATGTAATGTTCTGTGGAACAACATCACCAGTCTGGAGCAAGAATCACAGTACAAGTGTATAGTATTTCAGCTTGTCTTAGTTGGAGACTGGCAGTGTGGATACCCAATTGTAGTACAGGAGCTCTGTAAGAACAAACAAAGAAGAGCCCCCCTAACAAGAGATATTATGAGCAATTTGCAAATATCACTTTCTGTGAACTCCCCCCCAAAAAAAGGTAGAATTAATCAGCAACTGGGAAAAATTTAAATGAGCAGTAGACTAAAAATGGTATCATTGTATTCCAATAATATGTGGACTCTTGTAATCAGGCTATGTCACCACAAGACAATCAAGAAAAAGTGTGTGGAACTATTGCCTGTTACAAAGACTGTCTTGTCGCTAAAGGATGGATGTTGTAATGGGCAACAGTTCACAGAATTCTGAGATGACTAAGGTGAAGTCTACTTGCCAAAGTACACTGCATTTAGTCATAGCCATATCTGCCATATATGATTTATTGATGTACCAGTTAGATTTAGATGAAGATAATTATATGGAACCTCCTGAACATTATAATGATGACATGTTCCAAGAAGAAAAAGTCTGTTTATTAAAGAAATCATTGTACAGTTTGAAGCAGAATGGCCGCTGCTGGTACGTTAAGTTAGTTATAGTACTTTTGCAAATGGACTTTGCATGTTCAAAGACTGATCACTGTCCATACCACAAAACAATAAAGCAGAGGCTGTTCATCATTGTGTACAGTATGTGGATGACTTGTTACTAGCAGGTCAAGAAAGGCACATAGCCAGTGTCAGGCATCTATTAAAGCAGAAGTTCAAGTTGAAAGACTTAGGGTATATTTACTAAAGTGCAGTTTTTTGAAATGGAGTTATTGCCCATAGCAACCAAGCAAATTCTAAATTCATCTAGCACATTCTAGAAGATGATAGCTAGAATCTGATTGGTTGCTAAATATCACCTGTTAGGCTTCATAATCTTGACTGAGAGAGTCAGTTTGCCGTTAATTTTGGTAAACAATACTGGACTGCATTCACAAGAATCCTGTAGTATCTAAAGGGCTCAAATTCCATGAAAAATGTTTTCAAAGCATGGAAATTCTAAGCTGAAATCCTTCTGTGATGCTGACTGGGTTGCAGATGTGGATGACTGTTGTTCATACATGCGATATACTGACAGGCACTGCTTTCAGCTAGGAAGGCAGAAGGCAACCCACAGTTGGCCTTAAAACCACTGAGGCAGAATGCATGGCACATACAGTAAGCCAAGAAACTCTTATATCTAAAGGAGACTTCATATGAATTGGGTCTTCTGGAACAGGATGAAACCATCGACATAGAGTGTGATAACAGAGATGCAATAGACGTCCTACAGCACAAAGCACCATGGAAGGTCATTTCATCCGAGAGTAAGTAAGCAAGAGGGAGCTTTAGAAAGCAGTGCACTCTGGCACTGTCTCCTCTCTCTATTTACATGCTGGGTACTAGAACTAAGAGTCAGAGGGATGGACAATCTGATGTCAACACAACTGGGCTACTGCTCATGAGCAGCTGGCAAAATAATGACCATATAGAGTGACACAGTAATGTGCAGATGCACAGTACTTGGCTCCTGAGGAAAGAAACTTATAACTGTTACCACTGTTACCCTGTTAATATCTATAAACCCAGCATCCTGGTTAAGGACTCTCTGTGTGGCCTAACAGTCTTTGTCACATTCTGTCTGACACCTATTGTGACCACCACCCCAACAGGCTATATCAAAAGTGAAATCAGGCTTTTTGGACCAAGTGGCATGTGTAGTGGTTGATGCATCATGATTCACCACATTGTGCCACATCCCTGTGGTGTAATGCCTCAAATTGTGTCATCACACTGAAAGGTGGAGACCTGATGAAACGATTTGCAGCCATCTAGGAAAGAGTTGAGAACTTTTAAAATTGTCAAGCCCTTGTCATTAATGTAGTTAGTTCCTTCGCTTTCCAGATATTCTCCTTTATACCCTTATTCATGCTTTGTACATCTCATAAAACATCTGCAGTGGAACATGAGCTACATTTATTTGCAGCAGTAAATCTTTTAGGTTTTCCTATTTAACATTCTGTATTATACTGTACTTGCACATATTTTTTGTTGGTTGTGCAAGAACGTAGACCAGCCACCTACACACAATGCACCCAGCCAACCATTGGACCAAAGAAGGTAGGGAACCATATTGTGTGCTATGCTAACATACATGACAATGAAGCAGATCATCTGATAAACATTAGTCAGGCAATATCACTGCCTCTACAAGCCTCTACCCCTAGTGATGCATTTCCCAAACATGGTCCTCAAAGCACACTAACAGTCCAGGTTTTCAGGATAATCATGCAAGTTAAATTATTTTGTCTAACAAAATTTGATCACATTTTTTGTCTCATCAACGTAGCCACCCTTTGCATATATAACCACTGGACACACTAGAGGCATTCTTTGTACAATAAAATCAAATATTGTTCGAGATGTTCCTCCTGACACTGCAGAAACCCCCACAATGTGTTTCACTTGTAGGTTGCTTTGCTTTCACTCTTCTTGTCAGGTAATCCCAAAGCGGCTCAATGGGGTTTAAGTCTGAAAACTGTGCTGGTCATTCCATGTTTTGAAGCCTACCATCTTCTTCTTGTCCTTGACCGCAGTTCTGACATAACCTGGAGGTACACTACCATGGTTTTAGTCATTATCTTGCTGTTGGATGAACCCTTGATCAACTAGGCATACATCAGAGGGTATTGCCTGGTGCAGCTTTTGGTTCAGGATGCCAGTCACTCTGACTGTGACTCGGCATCCAGCAAAAGAGATACAAATAATCACACTTCCTCCACTAAGTTTAACAGTTGGGGGTAAATTTACTAAAGTTAAAGTTTATAGAAGTACAGATGTTGCCCATAGCAACCAATCAGATTTTAGCTATAATCTTCTATAAGGTGCTAGTTAAATGTTAAGTAGAATCTGATTGGTTGCTATGGGCAACATCTGCACCTCTATAAACTTTCACTTTAGTAAATATACACCTTGGTGTCACTGGGTCCATAAAACTTTCTTCAGTTCTTCAGTAGTCCACTGCTGGTACTTAATGATCCAAGAATGCCTATTTTTCATTGCTGCAGAACATCTGTAAGTTTTAAGCTCATTACTTGTTCCCTGAAAAACTCTGATACTTACAAGTATATGTTAATAAAGAGTTTTTTTTTGAACCTCTATCACTTTACCTCTTACCTTTGTAATACTTAAGTTGCGTACACACACAATGCTGTTAGTATCCAACGATTTTAATGAACGACTTTCGTTCAGATTTTCCCTTGAAAGAGTGAATGAAAATCGTTCACTAAAATTGTTGGTTACTAAAATAATGAACGATTTTCAAAACGATGAACGATTTTTTAATCATGCCTACAGAGAATATAAATCATTCATCAGTTATCGTTCATTCTGCACAACATGAACAGTCAGAATGGACGATGAACTACAAACTACAAACTACAAATGTGAACGCGCAGGAACGATCATCGTTCCGCTTAAAAAGATGAATGATTTTACAAACGATTTAACGATAACGACGTAAAAAAAAATGTATGTGTGTGTACGCACCTTGAAAGTTATTTACTTGACTTATATTACTTAAATTTCAGTAAAAACTGGATAAATGTTTTGTTTAAAAACTTTTGACTTGTTAGTGTATATAACATATATATATATATATACATACAGTGTGTGTAGTGTTTATTCTGGCACCCTGCACCTATCATAACCCGTAACAGTTCCTCTTTCCTGACTGGAGTATCACTCCCTGCTCTGGCACTTCTAGCACACACAGCGGATGCCACAAACTGCAGAGATACAGACCAGAGTGTGCTAGAATCACCAGAGCAGAGAGCAACACCCCAGGCAGGAAAGAGAAACTGCGCAGGCTGTGACAGGTGCACCATGCAGGGTGTTAGAATGAACACTATATACAGTGTATTTGTGTGTATATATACTCTGCAGTGTATACACAAATAAGCAAAGCTCATACTCAGTTGGGGAAGTGGGAAAACCTGCACATAAATATTTCACTTGTGTCATTTAAATAAATAAAATTTACTATTTGAATTTGTTTTCCTTCACATGTTGCATGCGTCAAACTAGGGATGTGCAGACTCGGATAGGTTCGAGCTTGCACGTTGAGTTCGGACCTATCCGAGCCTGCACATCCCTACTTCAAACCACTTGGGTACTTATTATCTTCAATGTTTGGCAAATAACTGTACATTTTTGGAGTTTCAAAAATCAGAATGCAACCACGCCTCTACTCCAGGTACGTCAAGGGAAGGGGAGGAAGCTTGCCGCCACAGATCAGGGTCTGCCAATAATGCATTTTACTATAAATATGGCCCATTTTCTTTATTTGAATTACCTTTATGTTGCTGTTGCCCAAAACTTACCTCAGCCCATTTCATTGCAATCTCACCAGGGGTCCATGCTCAAATCAGGGCCAGATTAACAATGGGGCAGACGGAGCAGCAGCTCCAGGCCTTCACATAAAAATAGGCCCATCTTCATGACAGTATGATGATGACCAACTGCCTAGCTGGCACACAGTCAGCCATAAAATTATGCATTTTTTTTTTTTTTTTTATGTATTCAGGGAGACATTAGGGCTGACAGTGTAGAGCAGTGTTGGCTAACCTTGACACTCCAGCTGTTATGGAACTACATAACCCAACATGCACTGCTACAGTTTTGCTATTAGGGCATGCTAAAACTGTGGCAGGGCATGCTGGGATATATAGTTCCACAACAGCTGGAGTGTCAAGGTTAGCCAACACTGGTATAGAGGGTGTATATGGTAATTTGTCTTTGATCACACCCACACAGCCCACATCACAGCTCCTCCCCTTCTCAGTATTGGCCTTTGAACATTTTCCGCTCCAGGCCTATGTGGCCCTTAATCCGGCCCTGGCTCAAATACAGTACCTGTGGGGCTAATTCAGCAAAGCACGTAAGTGCACTGCTGAACGCAGATTCCTGATTATTGTGAATCTGAGCATGCGCAGTTCCCATTCTGTGATTGTGCAGAATGGCTTCTACTAACACGCACACTAGCCCTTGAATGCCCCTGCCTGATTGATCCCAGTACTGTGACCTCCGTCATAGTGCTGGGATCGCAAGTGCAGCATGGGGTGCACGATTGCAAGGATCGCATTGCAAAGCTGAGTCAGGCTCTGTGATTGGTGAGTGGATACAGTGATAGGAGATCACTGATCTCCTATCACTGATTATTTATCCCAACTGCAACCTTTCAAATAAGGTAGTTTAAACTGCACCAAAAAAAATAACATTCTGTTCATGGAGTTGTTAGCAGCATAGTAATATGCTCTGATTGTGCCCAGGATTTCCCTAGAAAATCCCTATTGTTACTGAGTTATTTCCAGGTGGAGCAATACCTTAAATGACCCATTTACAATGCAGTGTTTGTAAAGACATTAGCTGTTTGAACAAGTGCTTATCTCTAGTGAATACAACTATCTCGTATTTTCAAGAGAGAATGTTATGTCTCACAAAGCGATAAGTAAGATTACAGCTATAACTCACAACAAATGAGAACAGCAGGAATAATCAATAAGGTTATGATAGATAACCTAATTCTGTCTCCAAGTTGCTGTCAGTTCATGAGCTCAAATTAAAAGCAAAACTACCATTTTACAGATTAAAGGGGAAGTGCGACAATAGCATAGTCTAAAATACTTTTTAACTAACCTTAGAATAAAATGATGCAAGGAGAATTATATGCCACAAAAGCGACAGTCTTCTCACTTACTGTTTGTAGGTGTATGTCTGCTTCCTAATTTGGTAAATTCCCTTTTGCAAGTACTGGATACTTGCCCAGAGAGCACACACAGGTGGCCACTTTATGGGGGCAGGGCTGAATTCCTATGTCATCAGGCCCCACCCCATGTCACGGCAAACTGCCCGTAATCGTGGGAGCGTGATGAGGGGGCGGGGCTAGATAATGTTTTTGTATAATTAAGCATTATCCCCTCCATTCGCAGCCGTGATTCAGGCATTTATCTCCCCATCCTGCCCACTGCACTAAGAAATGGGTGGCATGCGGGAGATCCAGATACTCTTCCAGTATCTGGGGTACAGGGGGCTCCAAGAAAATTCAGGAGCTTCCCGACCCTTCTGCGAGAGTAGGTAAGTACAGTATGTTGCAGTTATAAATGGAAATGTTCATGACAGACAAAGTGAAAAGTCATGTACTTGGAACCCTCTCCATAAATTGATATGGTTATTCAGAAAAGTCATCGGAACCGAGACGCCAGAGCCTCTGCAACTGCATTGATATTGCAGTTGCAGGCTGAGACACACCCTATAAACGGATGTCACCTGCTTGCGCTTAAGTCACCACACCCTCGTTTCTACCCACAAATTGTCCCTTATCCATCACTTTGCGAATAAATCTTCACTGAGAGCAACAATGGTACAGTATTCCTTCAGGACACATGCGCTGCGTAACTCCGGCGAATGAGAAGTATTTAAAACATGGACAACTGTGAACATATCAGTTTTGTATCCCTCTCTGAATAAGGCCAACTGTTTCATCAAGCTGTTCTTCAAATGAAAAGGCACTAGCACTTCATTGTAGTTTCCAATGTACTTTACTTTCACCACTGTTAATACTTGACATATTGTACACGAAGATCCGAAACTTTGGTATAAAAGTGGTATTAGTGACCTGGATTTAAATTCCGGGTTGCTCGACCCAGCTTATTTTAACCTGGTCCTTTCACATTGCACAGTAACCCGTGTTGCTGTGCATTTACGTTCAATAATCCGGGTTATTGTAGCAAGTATTAGAGGGGTATGAGTGTGATAGGGTCCCTGAAAAATAACCCAGGTCGAGTGACTTGGGAAACCAACTCTGGTAGTGGTGCAGTGTGTGAATGGTCTGACCCGTGTCATGCCTAAACTGAGCTGATTGGCAGCCATGGAGCAGTCACCACCCACTTTTTGTGACCTCACAAGTTTAGCAGGGCAGACCTGGGTTCAGTGTGAAAGGGGCCTACCTGGGAATAACCCAAGTCGAAGGTGCAGTGTAAACAGGGTCTAACTTGGGTCTTATCCGGGTCTGACCTGTGTTCAAAATCCTGGGTCAGACTCAGGATTTTGGTGTGAAAGGGGTACATCTCCACTTGTAACTGAAAGATCATAACTGGGTGATAAAGGAGCATTCACATATAGGCAAAGATTAATCAGGGTGTGGCCATTGCATGTAGACAGAATTGTTCAAATGCATAATTATTTTTGTTTTCAGATGTATCTTTTGCACCAAAGATAGTATAAACTGCAGATATGCTTCCAACTTCACAAATGGGTAAAATCCACAATTATTTTCATAAACACAATGCAGGTGTAATTAATGGCCAACTTGCGTTCAATTTTGTATTGGCCCCAAAATGTTATTCTCTATAAAGTAACTGACAATCAGCTCAATTATTGTGATTTTGGAGCTGGTCAGTACAATTAGGGTTACAGTTAGAGGGGATAGACAGACTGACTAGTGATACTGACAAGCATAAAAATAAATATTTTTTTTCTTTGTAAAACAGCACCAGTGACATTATAATCCATTACCTTATTATTTACAGTATACAATAAAATGGCTAATTGTACTAAAGGTGAAAGTAAAATTATTTTTTCTGCCCCAGACACTAACAATGAAAACTAGTTGAGATAGCCAAAAATGTATTGTTAGGGTATTTGAACATACGTATAGGTAATGACAAGCAACAGTGGGGTTTGGATGTGAATTGCAGTACTGATTTAAGTGAAACCGGATCAGATGTGAAGATATGATAAATACAATCAGGCAATGCTGCTATGTACAAATTGTGCACATGATAGAATTGATGATTCGTTTAGTCAGAGAAGTCACAGATGAATCACACAGCCCATGTCACAATTCAAGATCTCAAATAGTAGCATTCACAGATGTTTTTCTCTAGAACAATCAAGGGAAGAATGAACGTCAGTTTTATATGGCTATGGACAAGTGACATTTCTTGAAAATTGCTGATTACTGTCATTCTGCACAACTTGGAATTGGCCAAATCAAATCATCCAAAACATTCTCATAACACTGCTGTAAGTGGTTGGTTGAGGTTTAAAAGGCCAATAACAGTTTCCATCTATCACACGGTTTATTGAGACTTCCCACTGCCTTGATAAAGTGTATGTAATACATGTAAAATGGCTGTTACCTGGGATTGCTTTCATGCCTCTGTGATTCGTTCTAAGAGTTTGTAGTTAAAAATAAATAGAACCTTTTCTCACAAAACCTTTTATCACAAAACTTTTGACATCCGGATAACTATGTCGATTTTATTTAACGCTTATATATTGGTTAAAAAAATTATCTTTTTGGAGTAATTTTATTAAACCTGAAATAGATTATAATATTATATGAGTGTCAAAATTGTTTTTGCTCCTTTTTCATTGAAAGATACTGTAGTGCTAGAAGGCTGTGAGCCAGATGCAGAGTTGGATAGAACATCGGGCGAATGTTCCTCCGGAACTGCTTGTGTGAAAAAAAATTATATAATGGCAAGGTGTGCATACAGCATCTTGCATACAGTAGTCAGCATACTGATTATATGCATTTGCACCTCCCTATACTAATGTAATTGCCAAAGATATACCTACAAACATGTGTACATGTGCTTATGGTCAACCCTAGTTGAACTGCAGTGGCTTTGACATTCCCTCGCTCATCTCTGCCTACAATCCAGTTACGTCTTTTTTTTTGTAGGTCTACATATTCTTCAAATGCGTATGACTCTTTATATTTGTATTTGTATATGCTCAGTTTTGGCACAATCAAAGTGCCAAAACATCCAAAGTAGTGTATGCTGTGCAAACAGGTGTATGTTTTTCTCTGCCCCTTGTATTTTGGTATTCAGCAGCACCTATTGCCATTTCTCTCACCCCCCAGATTAGGAATCTCAGTGACATTACTGACAGATTTCTCTTGTAATCAAAAAATGTATAACCATTGGATCTGGGCTTTTGAATGACATTTGCCTGAGGAGCCATTATTGCATGGCAAGAGACGAGGTCAACGCCACCAAGATTTACCAAGTGTTCCAAAAGAATTACATCACCTATCTGAGTTACAATAAAAGAAAAGGAAACATGATGCACTCAGAGTCCTCATGTTGACTCCACTATCAACCTTCATCCAACTACATGGTACTGGATGTTGGCCCCATCATTCCATCTGCTAGTACCCAGGATGAAGCCTGGAACTAACATATTTCTATCACACTGCTGCCTATGATTCATCTCTGACTGTGCACCTCAACATTTGACCAGCATTCCTTCTCATCAAAGCTGGTGACTACCTCAAACATGTGCTGTGCTTCGTCTACAGAAATATTGCATCAAACCACTTCTGAGGACCAGGTTGTCTGGTTTGACAGGTTAGATGCCTCATAGCTGGTCACTCTGCTGCACACCATGGCCTACATTGCAAATAAATTGATGTTTTCATATCAAGATACAATGACACTTACCACTTAAATGGTGGAATACTTCCCTGCCCTGGATGATCTGAAGCTCTTGACTATTCTCCATCTGGCCATCTCTTGGTGCAAACTACTAACTTTTAGAGCCTTCTAGGGTACATGCATCTTCTACTACAATGGATGGTTGGCACCTCCTGACAATCTTCATTCCAATCATTACTGTGTGAGATTTGATAAATTTCCAGGGTGTGTTAGTATATTGGGCCTTTTACCACCATGTATTATTTGTAGCTCCACATTACCCTCCTGCCAACCATCATTGAGTCAGATCTGCTAGCTTCCAAGGCCTGCAAGAATATTTTGGTCATCTACCACCTTGAATCTCTATTGATGCAGTGACCTACTATTATCCACTCTGCACTCTGAGCTGCAAGGCAACCTGTCTTCTGCCCTAATTTCACACTGAGACCTACCACTACCTCTCTGTCTGGACAAGCTGCCCCCACTCCATCATGTCCATATGTTTATTACCTTAACAATCTGCTCTGCCACTATGTGGAGAAGATACAGAACTGAATGCAATTCGTCTGTAATTACTGCATTATGTGCATAGAATAATATGTGTATATTCACCTGTACGCAGGTCAGACTGTCCATTTTTGTGCACTTTGTTTTATCGCCGTCATCACCAGTGTTTTGAAGATAGAGATCAAGGAATAATATTGGTTGGTTTTCACAGTACATCCAAATATGATTGTGATGTCTGAATGCTGATATGTAGACATTAATATTGGCTAAATAACATTTGATGATCATGGTGGAAGACTTCTAGATACCATCCTAAAACAATGCCCATCACTTCCTGTTATTTAGCATGTTAAGGTTGAGGATTTCTCTGACAGTGTACATATTCAATGGTTTGCTACAGTTCTTTAGTTTTAGAGGGTGTGGTATGATTGGTCGACAGTTATCATCTCCACATGCATCAGATCAACATGAGAATGTCGACATGGTTGAACTGCCGATTTGCTCATCAGGTCGATAGTGGCCATATTGAAACTCATAATGTCTACATTGATGATTTTTTGACATGATGAACTGTCCACAATCTGTCCCTGGTGGTTTATTGGTGTCTTACCTTCTCCCAGTAGTAGCGTTGGCTTCAAGGTCTTCTTCCTGATCCTGGCATTCAGGTGAAGAGCAGTTCCATAGGCATATCATCAATAGCTGCATTCTAATGAACCTCCCGGCAACACCTAAACCTAACCGTCGGCATCCTCAGAATGTTGAAATGTCACCTGCTAACATTTCAGGTATCGACATTGTGAACATGTTGAAATTATAATTGTTGACATGGTGCCTGTTGACCATTTGACCAGATACCAGTTTAACATTTTAGTTAGAAGATGTGGTTAAATGATGTTTTAATTAAGATTGTATCTTGGCAAGCACTGGTCTCTTCAAATAATGTCATCTATCCAACAACTTCTATAAAATGACAATAGGGATCACCATATTAATTTCTGCTGGCACAGCACTCTTCTGTCATCATGAAGTTAACGGTGATCTTAACGAAAACCAGCAAAGGATGTCTTACATTTGTCCTACAGTTATTTTAATTGCAAAGCAGCAGGATTTCTGAGCCTACAGTATATGTCATGAATGTCCAGAATAGCCCCAGGTGTGGAACTGGCTGATTGCAATGATTCCATTTAATTTACCCCCATTGTGGTATATGAGCACCTGTGCCACTCTAATCTATTATACTAAAACAGAGACAGACAAGAACTGAAAGATATTAGTTTTTTTTGGCATTTTCTCTTAGGCATAATGTCAATTTTCTGTTCTTTTAGGCTTTGGCTGATGTTATATCAGTGTAATCAGTAGGTGTCAGTCAGCTTGTATAACACAGAACTGGCAATCCTCCTGAAGTTTGATTATGTCACAAAAACTTCTCAAGAGCATAATAAGCATTCACATGGAATATCCCTTCTCTAATTAATATTCATGATTATTCATACCTGCAGCAGGGATAGATTTGCATAATTGAAGCCAGTATGCAGGTAACAGTTGGCATCCTAACTTTCACAAATTCACTGGCCACACCTACAATATAGAAAGGTAAAAATAAAAATAAAATGTATGGCTTTAATAATAATAAAAAATGAAATATATTTATGTATGACTGTGGTACATGTTTTTGGATAATAGGTCAATGTTAATCTTTTGTATTTTATAATATCTAAAAAAAATAATCAGTGTAATCAAATATATTAAATTACTGACTATCTATTACAAAATAATTCTGTATGTGTGTATATATTTCTGTTAATAAAACTCTTTATCTCACCAATTAACCTATGATAATGTCTGTGCATTAGGTAGACTGTTGTAACATTACATCTTTTCAGATATTTAAAATTGAAGCTGCATTTAACTTTTAAAGTGTGTATAGATGGGATGCAATTGGGAAACCGGCTGCCTTAATACTGACAGCCGGCTTCCCGACTGTCATATCCCGGCGAGGGTGAAATGCTGGGCATCTAGATGTAGACGCCTGATATTTTCCCGATGCTGGGAGAAAGGCGCCCGGCATCCCAATCGAGCAGAAGCCGGGCTCCGCGAGTGGACAGCCATGGGGGGAGGGTTAGGTTTAGGCCACCCGGGGTTAGGGTTAGGCTAGGGGGAGGGAGGGTTAGGGTTAGGCACCACTGGGGGGGACTTAGGGTTAGGAACCCCCCAGGGGACTTAGGTTTAGGCAGCGGGGAAGGGGGTAGGTTTAGGCACGTAGAGGGGGGATTAGGGTTAGGCACTTGGGGGGAGGTTAGGGTTAAGCACCCCTAAGGATGGTTAGGGTTAGGGGGTTAGGTTAGTAAGTACTTACCTATCGACGATCGGGATTTCCAGCGCTGTCGGGCTTCCGCTGCCGGGAACTGTGCTTCTTTCAGCCTGCCGATGCCGGGAATCGGCCGGCAGTATTTCATACCGATTCCGTATAGATGCCTCAGTTTTGTCAGCCAATTAGTATTACATCTAAATGGCTACAACGACAACTGTTATGGTTTTAAAAAGATTGTGGATCCGAATCAATAGCTCTATGTCATACCTCACATTCAGGAGGGACTAAATGCTGTTTCTGGAATTCCCTCTTAGTTTATGATTGCTGTAATAATAATAATAATAATAATAATAATAATAATAATAATAATAATAATAATAATAATAATAATAATATAATTGATAAGAAAAGTGTTTCTACACAGGTGATGGCAATCATAAATTAAGAGGGAAGTCCAGAAACAGAGCATTTTGTCCCTCCTGGAATGGGTCATGTTGAGACTTATGCTATGTTATGGTAAAGATGTCACCCAGGCTAGATAATAAATACAGCTACCAGAGTTTCCCAAACTCTGCCATTACAGTCCAGGTTTTAAGGATATCCATGTTTTAGCATAGGTGACTTAATTAGTACCTCAGCCAATTTGATTTAACCATCTCCACTCAAGCATGGATATCCTTGAAACTTGGACTGTAATGGCAGAGTTTGGGAAACTCAGGATTAGACCACATGTTCTCAAAATCAGTCCTCAGGACCTGAAACAGTTCATGTTTTCCAAGTCACCTCACAGAATCACAAGTGAAATAATTAGCTCCACCTGTGGATCTTTTAAAATGTATCAGTGAGTAATGAACACACCTGTGCACCTGCAGGGTGACCTGGAAAATGTGACCTGTTTAGGGTCCTGAGGACCAAGTTTGAGAACCACTAGGCTAGGCAATGATCTTATCCAGTGTTTCCCAAACTCATTCCTCTGGGAGCACTAACACTAGCACTAAGCAGTGTTAGGAGACAGAGTGAAAAGTGATAAGAAAGTGATAAGGTGCCAGCCAATCAGCTCCGAACTGTCATCTCACAGGCTGTATTTGAAAAATGATAGTTGGGAGCTGCTTGGCTGGCACCTTATCATTTTCTCATCACTTTTCACTCTGTCTCCTAACACTGCTTAGTAAATAGACCCCCTAATCGATAGAACTCTGGCCACTAAAGAGTTGGCCTCCAAAGATATTTTTGCTGAGTTTTTCAGGAGAAAAAAATATATATATACTGTGTATATATATATATATATTTTTTTTTTTTAGTTGAAAGGATTAACAAGTAACAGGTCTACAGAAATAGTATGTGCTTACAGATGCATTTTTAGTTTAATAAAATGTGGTTTCCTCTATTAATGTATATTTCTGTGCAGAAGATGAGGATCTGTCACTGTACTGCAGGCTGTGCAATGATTCACAAGTCCTTTAGGATTAGAGTGATATTTTCCTAGAAACCCACTCATTTAAAAAAAAAGTTGAAAATTAATGTTTTTGTCACATGAATTATGTAGAAGATTGTAACTGTTCATGCTGTGATTCTAATTTCTTTTTATTACCCTGCTACTCATGGTTCTTGGTGAGTCCTTTGTAGGCATACTCTTCCGTCTTAATGTAACATTGGAGATATGTACGTCCAGGCCTGTATTATTATTTATTGAACAGCTTTTGCAGTTAGTCATTTGAAATTTCCAGTTTTAGGAGGAATTTAGCATTAATTAGCCATTTAATATGAGGGTACCACAGCATATATGAGAGACCAGTGGAGGACCCTTTGTTTATATTTGCAAAAGCAGAAAATGGGCAATTTGCAAAACTCCAAAGATCTTAGCTACATACAGTAGGCTACATTTGTATATATTTTCCAGGTAGGGATCCCTTTTATTTCTTTCAGCCAGCCTATGCTCACACATACGCAGCCCACTGCCTGCACATGCGCATTAGACTTGCTGGAACAAGGAAGTCAAGTGATCGGGTAAGCTATCATTTTACCATTTACTCTACAATGGAAGGGCACCTATCACTTTCTCGCTGAACCGCTTTCCAACAAGAGATGTTTGATACGTTGCTAAACTATAATAGAGATGTGCGGTTCAGTTCTCCAGAAATCCAAATCCACCCGAATTTGTGAATCTGGGTAAATCCGGGTCACGGTTCTGATCTTTTTGCAGTTCGGAATTCGGATTTTAAATCCGAATTTTGGGTTTTGGATTGCATAAATGACATGATTTTAGCTGTTTTTAAAACTTTTGATCTATTTTTTATTTTAAAAATCCAGATCCAAAACAAAAACACTTGAGGGGAGTTTGCAAAACCAAATCCAGATCCAAAACCTTGAAGGAGATACAGATCCAAAACCAAAACACGAGGGTCGGCGCACATCCCTAAACTATAATAATAATGCTA
The DNA here is from genome assembly GCA_031769625.1 of Taudactylus pleione. NCBI lineage: Eukaryota > Metazoa > Chordata > Amphibia > Anura > Myobatrachidae > Taudactylus > Taudactylus pleione. Next base: position 1,986,047 of record JAUIMM010000780.1, read on the forward strand.
AAGTTTTATTGACTTACTGTTACTGATATTCATTTTGGACAGAATGTATCAATCAAAAAAATGTGGTAAACCCTCCGAAAATGGAAGCGTTTGGAGGTTTACCGTAATACATATGGCACGCCAGTCTCGTGCAACTCTGTTAGCGTTGGGCATCTTTTTCTTGCTGAAAATGCATTTAAGTATACTGTATGTACACATGTGTCCTCACTCATCTTTCCTGCAATCGCACCAAACAGCCCCTATCAGCGCGCCTGGCCCCCTGGGTGCATTTTTTGCAAATGTTTTTGTTAAAAATGCATCTAAATCACAATGTGGTGCAACAAGATTGTGCTGATTAATTTGATATGTGACACTTGTACAGTATATATGTGTGCAACTGAGTCTATAAACGGAACTTGATGTGGGAAAAAGCTGTGGCTGCTGCATCTGAATGCTTTGCATGATGATTGAGAGACTCAGTCGCACACAGATATACAAGGTAGGGTTGCATGCGAGCATCCAATGTGCGGCTATTGAGAGGTGCAGTCAATGGCGTCCCTCCTCGTGGTGTCACCTAGTGTGGGGAGGGCCGTTGTGCCGCTGAAAAGGGGCATGGCCTCATGGGATGGGGGCATGGCCTCATTAAATGGGGGTGTGGCCTCGTGCCCCGATCTTCGGTGGTCCCGTTCTTGTTACTGCAGGGGGGTGCAGAAGGTGCCTTTTGGCTGTGCCAGCTCCCTTACAATGTCAGGAGCCGAGTGCTGCACTGAATGCTTCAGTGCAGCACCCGGCTCCTGCCACTGAAGGGGAGTCTGCACCTTGGTGTCACCCTTCGGCGGGTGATACCCGGGTGCGGGCCGAAACCCCCACACCCCCATGTGATGCCACTGTGTGCAGTAGCCTTAAGAAACCTGCAGGAAGCAGGTCTGTGTGTGGACTGAAAGATGCCAGATTACAGACACAGTCCAAAGAAAAGTCACAGGTTTGATACTCTGCAGTGACTTTTTACAGTGTGGCTCAGATTGGCAGTTGCAGTGCCAGACATACAATACAAAGGCAACTACAAGTTAAAAGGGCCACACCTTTTTTTTATTTGGAAAACAGTGTTGATACATGTCCGGTGTAAAAGGGGGTACAAAGCTGCCGGTAAAGCCTGATGATATGGAGGAACTGATCGTTCAGTTGGTGCAAGCCAATATAAACCAGGCTAAAGCTAATGAAAACTTTCAGAAAGCCAACAGCGTGTAACCTTGACTGAGATAGTACAGCAGATGACAGCAGTGGCTAAAAATGTGTCCTCCAGCTAGTGACCAGCTCCAGTTCCAAATGAGCTTGTCACTTTCTTCAAATTATTACTATGGCTGATGGGGTTGAGGTGCATTTGGATACTTTTGAGAGAACCGCTGAGTGTGAGTTGTCTTAAACAACCAACAGTGAACCAGCCTGTTGGTCCTTTTACTTGCAGGAGAACCTCAAAAATCATACTTCAGTTTAAACCCTGTAGATGATCAGTACCAAGTAAAGCTAAAAACTGACATCCTGATTTGCCTTGGAGTTATGCTGTCTATTCAAGCAGAAGGAGTGCACTGCTGAGTGGCTAATTGGACAAGTCTCTCTATGAGAGAAAAGGATGCTGGGCATTCAAGAGGACTTAAAAATGGAGAGACACTGGGCATGGAGACTGGCCAAGGTCCCTGCCACACAAAATATAGTAATTTGCTTAAATATTGTATGTGATATGCCAGAACATGCTGTCATCAGTTGTTCAAGAACCCTTGCAATGTGTTTCTGCCTGTGAATGTCACAGAACATCATTCTTTGCCAGTACTGTTTTACCTCTGGCTATGCCAGAAAAACAAATCTGTGTAATTGTTAGGGAGGGCAACTGGATAGAGGCAATGTTAGACTCAGAAAGTTTAATTACTTCTGTGAAAGCTGGGTTAGTAAATTTCCTCAAAGTTCCAGCAAAAAACTATTGGTGTAACTTTCATCCATGGTGATATCTTGCATTATGTCACTGCTGAAGTGAATATTAACACACCTTGTAGTTTTACCTATTGCAAAGGTAGAATTGGTCCCTTCCTTGGTGCATGAGTTTATAATAGGGAAAGATTTTCCCCATTTTTGGAAATTATGGGAATCCCATATGGTTACAGGTGTGAATGGTATAAAGTCGTTTGACAGTGCTCATGGTCTGCTGGTAGTGGGTGTGCCCTCTGAACTCCCTTAGAACTAATAGGCTGGATTAATCATGTGACCAGTGTTGCTGGAGACTGGTTTATCAGAGCGGATCATGTGATACTGTCCAAGATGGCGGAACCGATGGCGGCAGAACAACAAGAACTGCATGAGAGAGATGAGTGACAACAAATATGAGGGTTGCCACAGGGGGCACAGATGGTAAAAAGGTGACACTGCCGGACCCAGTAATGGGGAACCGGACCCCATTGTGTGATAACCACTACATACCCATAATAAGTGCATTGTCATGCCTGGGCAAAATATAAAAAAAAACACCACTTGCGTGTGGAATTTTTTTTTACCGCAGGCCAAATAACATTTGCCAATGTATATGTTGCCTTTGTCATATTAAAATACTGTACAGTAAGTAGAGGTAGGTAAGTTAACCAAATAGGCATTTCTTCCCTATTATGACATTTGCAGAGAGTTCTATCAATTTGCTCATCGAAACTGCAAAAATCATGGCGCAATGCATGCGCACATTTGTAGCGTGATCGGCAAGGATTTAAAAGGGCACATCTGTAGTAAAAGCAGCATGGCTAGATACCTCAAGCAATCTTTAACGCCAACACATTTATTATTAATCTCCACATTAGGAGGTAGTCTTGCATCAATTTGCAAATGCATACTGATGGAGATTCCCACAAAAAATGCTTTTAAAATTAGTTTACAAGAGTAACCAAGGTATGACAGCCAGCATTTTGTTGTACACTAGGGAGTTCATTCAGAGCCGCTTGCAAGCAGCCCGATGTTTGCGCGTGCGCAAGCCCCGCTGAGCAACTGAAGTTCAGTCGCTACGGGGCTCGCAACAAGATGGGGCGGCTGTCGATGGTGAGTGACAGCTTGCCCCGTTTTGTTGGCGTTGGACAAACGCAGGCGTTCCCTTAGGAAAGTCTGGTGTTTGTTGGACGGGCAAACTGACATCACTACTGATGTCAGTAGTGGACTTCCTGCTCTATTAGAGCAGGGAGTCCACCCGGCCTTGAGGTAGCCTAGGCCCTACCGCAGGGTCTCGTTGCAAGGCAGATGGTAGCGATTATCGCGACGGTCTCCTGGCCGCTTGCACAAGCTGTGGGTGGTCTCCCACAGCTTTGCCAGTGGCAGGAGAAAAAAAATAAAAAATAAAAAACGCCCACAGACCCATCGAGCGGCCAGCGGCTGCGAGCGGGTCTGAATCAGGGCCTAGATCAATAAAGCCAAGAGAACTATGGTAGCATTGTGTCTGCAACCAATTTCTGACATCAACACATCAGGGTATAGACTAGTTGATCGATAGCAAGGTTAGCCAGCACTCACTTCATAAAAGTATTGTTGCTAGATACTTTATATAAAGGAATGAATAAATGATGACAATGGTATGTATAAACAGTGCTATTTACGAATTCTTAATAGAGCTCTCATGGATTTATAAACTGATCTAAAATGGACAAACAGACTCACATTGATACATGAGGGAAAGGAAATGGGAAGTGAAGGATAAATTACAAAGATTCCTTATATAAAAGAAATTAAAAGTATATAAAAATGGCAAAAAATAAGTATCCAAAGAAGGCTCTATGGTCAGGCAATAATCAAAGAGTAGAAAAAGTTTGAAAAAAAAAAATGCCAGTCAAAATGAGGAATGGAAAAATGGTTCTTTCATGTAAAGAAATAATAAAATCGAAGTGGGAAAAAAGGTTCAGTGGAATTCAATTAAATCCATTGTATCCAAATATATAAGTAGCAAGTTTAGGATGAATGTGCACTTGATAATGTTAGGTAGGATTGGTCATCTGTTGCACAGCCAGTCTTTAACACATTAGATGCTGAGATAAATGATGCAGACCCACATGTTGTTAATACACAAGGCTGTCAGTCCTGCAGGGACTGAGCAACTCCACAGTGCTATTATAATGGCAGGTAAGAACCAGGCTAGCGCTCCTCTAAACTGCGGTGGCAGGCAGTGAGAGAGCGATCCCTAAGGTAGCGGCTTCAGGGGTCTGATAATGTGCAGAGAACATGGGCAGAAAGCCCAAGATTTCGGGTCCGCCGCTATCACTGGGCTTTACCGCTCATGTCCGGCACTATCAGCTACCCCAGCACCGCGTCTCTCCCTTGCTTACCTTACCTCACCTGTCCTCTGTACACCTAATAAAACAGAAATATGTGGACATACATATTCATTCAGAAACTCATACACATATGCATGCTCATGTTACCTTCTTTTCTGCACTGCAATTTAGGGCATATAGTAAATGATTAATAAGTTATATATACTGTAGGTGTGCAAGTTGCAGAAGGCCACACTTGTCGAATGGCCCTAGGCCTAGAGAGCATAAGGCCTTCCCTTTTGTCTCTAGGCAAGTGTGTGTCTGAAGCAGCAGCCATTTTGTTTCATAACTTAGCTAAACGTACGTCAAATGATGTATTAAAAAGTGTGTAGAGATTAGTGTTTTTGTCTCTGCAGGTGTGATTAACTGTGGAGATACCAGATACGCATAGGCTGAACTGCTATATAAGTTGTTCTAGCAATAAGACTTATAGGTTTAAAATGTATAAGTTTAACACATACAGAATGGCTGATGGCAGCAGGTCTTAGTTTTTACATAAACAAAGGATCTAACTGAGGGTCTGGGTCACTACCGATCGCAATTGCTAATGCAATAGTGATTACGCACGCAGTTCAACTGCAACAGTATGCTAATCCATTGTGATCGCTATGCCGCTGCAGCACTACATATGGACGCGCTATGCCACCGCAGCACAACATAAGGACGCCCACTTTACCTTACACACATCCGCAATTTTTAACAAGACTGCAAAACTATTGGTAACATTGAGTACCATCGCAGCCTCACGCACACTTGTAGAAGGTGTGACTTTACTCAGAAATTCTAAGCTCATCGTATGCTATGAGTCCACCTGCATAAGGCATCGCAGTGGTTAATATATGCACGCCGCAGCAATGTCATTCAAATGCACTGGCACGCCTGCGTTTCATCGACCACCTCCCCTTCACCACCCACAAATGGCACTTCCTGTCAATCACTCTGATATGGGTCTGTGTAGTTACTGTGATCGCAGTCCCGATCGCAGTGGCCAGTGATTGCATGTGTAATTGCAGTTGCGATCGTTAATGAATCAGGCCCCAAGTCAGCCCCTTTCAGACATACAGCAGAAACCTGGGTTTTTGGCATTGAACGTGCATCAACCTGGGTTTTTGCTATGTGTGAATAGAAATGACCTGTGACCCTGCTCTGTACCAGGGTTTTTCCTGAATGCAACCCTGTTAGCCTCTAGTGTGAACGCATCTAACCCAGGTTTTTAGACCCGGGTTTTAAGAAAACTTGCTCAGTGGCTGTTCTGTGCACTTGCGGATGACATCAACTGCAGGCACCTGGACCAAATGACTGGGGAGCAAACTAATGTAAGTGTGTATTATTTTATGATCAACTTTTTATGTGAAAATTTTGTCTTTGTTTAGACTGAAACTTTCTAGAGGCTATATTCATCATTTTCTTATATTGTAATGTAAAAATGTATTGGTTTTCAATTAAAAACACATTAGAAATAAACAAACTTTGAGGCCTTTACTCTAAAAATGCTATTTTCTATATTATGTCATTACTGTGAACAAACAAAAAGTGTCCCGTTTAAATCCACACCAAATTCCTGGGCAGACCCAGGTCCAGTGTGAACATTTCCAACCCTGGAATTTCCCCGGTTTTGGTGTAGTGTGAATGGGGGTCTCAGACTAAGACCTGTGAATTTCCAGGGTGATAGACCTGGGAAGTACCCATATATTTCTCAGGTCTTATGTCTGAAAGGGGTTTAAGTAAGTATATTGTCTTCCACTGCATCAGTAGTGTAGTGCTACCTTAGAACCCCATTGGCGATATTTAAGAACAGTACAGTTGTAATACACTCTAAAGCACATAACACACATACAGTCAGGTGCACAAATATTGGGACATTGACAGAATTTTCATATTTTGGCCTCTATTCACCACCACAATGGCTTTGAAAGGAAACAAACAAGATGTGCTTTAACTGCAAACTTTCAGATTTAATTTGAGGGTAATTACATCCAAATCAGGTGAATGGTGTAGGAATTATAATGGTTTCTATATGTGCCTCACACTTTTTAAGGGGCCAAAAGTAATGCGACTATCAACTCAAAAGCTATTTCATGGACAGGTGTGGGCAATTCCCATGTTATTTCATTATCAATTAAGCAGGTAAAAGGTCTGGAGTTGATTCTAGGTGTGACATTTGCATTTGGAATCAGTTGCTGTAGACTCTCAATATGAGATCCAAAGAGCTGTCACTATCAGTGAAGCAAAATCAAAACAAACCCATCAGAGAGGTAGCAAAAACATTAGGTGTGGCCAAATCAACTGTTTGGACCATTCTTAAAAAGAAAGAACGCATCGGAGAGCTCAGCAACACCAAAAGACCCGGAAGACCATGGAAAACAACTGTGGTGGATGACAGAAGAATTATTTCCCTGGTGAAGAAAAACCCCTTCACAACAGTTGGCCAAATCAAGAACACTCTCCAGGAGGTAGGTGTATATGTGTCAAAGTCAAAAATCAAGAGAAGACTTCACAAGAGTGAATATAGAGGGTTCACCTCAAGATGTAAACCATTGGTGAGCCACAAAAACAGGAAGACCAGATGAGAGTTTGCCAAACAACATCTAAAAAAGCCATTACAGTTCTGGAACAACATCCTATGGACAGATGAGACAAAGATCAACTTGTACCAGAGTGATGGAAAGAGAAGAGTATGGAGAAGGAAAGGAACTGCTCATGATCCAAAACATACCACCTCATCAGTGAAGCATGGTGGTGGCAGTGTCATGGCATGGACATGTATGGCTGCCAATGTAACTGGTTCCCTTGTATTTATTGATGATGTGACTGCTGACAAAAGCAGCAGAATGAATTCTGAAGTGTTTCAGGCAATATTATATGCTCATATTCAGTCAAATGCTTCAGAACTCATTGGACGGCGCTTTGCAGTGCAGATGGACAATGACCCGAAGCATACTGCAAAAGCAACCAAAGAGTTTTTTAAGGCTAAAAAGTGGAATGTTATGCAATGACCAAGTCAATCCCCTGACCTGAATCAGATTGAGCATGCATTTCACTTGATGAAGACAAAACTGAAGGGAAAATGACCCAAGAACAAGCAGGAACTGGAAACATTTGCAGTAGAGGCCTGGCAGAGCATCACCAGGGATGAAACCCAGCGTCTGGTGATGTCTATGCATTCCAGACTTCAGGCTGTAATTGCCTGCAAAAGATTTGCAACAAAGTATTAAAAAGTGAAAGTTAGATTTAGGATTGTTTAGTTTGTCCCATTACTTTTGGCTACTTAAAAAGTGGGAGGCACATATAGAAACCGTTGTAATTCCTACACCTTATTTGGATGTAAAATCTGACAGTCTGCAGTTGAAGCACATCTTGTTTGCTTCATTTGAAAGCCATTGATGTGGTGAATAGAGGCCAAAATATGAAAATTCTGTCAATGTCCCAATATTTATGCACCTGACTGTACGACACAACAGTACAGGTGAGGGAATGCCATGCAGTGTTAGCCTTTACTGTAACTTGTACTCAGCACCCTGCAATCTGAAGAATTGTGCACAAGCTTTTCATACTTACTTCATCACCATAATCCTGTCAGCGTTGTAGTACTAGGTTTCAACACCAGGTAATTCCCAGGAAAACCACCCTCTATATCACTGGCTTCCCTATTGTAAAATCAATATTCCGACATGTCATAGCAAAATGGCTCCAAACTGCTACAAATCTGGAGATTCCTCATTGTCAATAAAGGAGTAACAGTGGGGCTGATTCTCAGTAAGGAGTGAATCAATAAATGCAAATAATTTTGTATCTGGAATGGGATGCGGTCAAAATGCCAACAGCTCCTCTGGAACAAACTATGTTACAGTGCATGGAGTGCAAACACTTTTTTATATATGCAGGGTATATACTGGCTGCTTTTTTATGTAGCCAAAGCTGTAGTGCTGTAGTTGCACTACACTTACACTTCTGGAAACTATTGTGCATTTCATGTTTGTGTTAGAAAATTAAATGACATTTTATGTGATGTTACATGTTGTCTAGCTACCTAGACATTTTCCTCTTTTACTGTGCATCTGCTGCATTTACAATGCAAAACAAAAGTCGCACATACAGTATGTGGAAAACTGGCACCATTTATACCCCTTTTACACCGGAGCTAAAACCCGGGTTATTGCAGGGTTAACCCGGGTAGCTCCTTCATGTAAAAAGGGAAAGGGTTGGATTGCCAGGTCTAGTGACCCAGCAATCCAACCCAGGCAACTTGCAGTTGTTAACACAGGAATAACCCATGAAACCCTGCAGTGTGAACGGTGCCTTCCGGGTCACAATGACCAGGAGCACGCCGCATGCCGGCCGATTGGTCCAGCTTCAGTGGCGCTTTGAGATGACATCATCTCCAAGCATCCACTTCAACGCCAGAAAAGGCGGGTCTATGCAGACCCGACTCCGCTGTGAACGGCGCTGACTTGGGAATGTCCTGGGTCGGCACCGGCTAAATTCCGGGTCTGATCCGGATTGGAACCCTGTTCCAACTTCGGGTCAGACCCGGAATTTAGGTGTAAAAGGGGTATTAGTCAATCCATGGGTTGGAGATGGGGAGGAATACCATTCACATCAGGAGACATACCTATTCCAAAAAATTGGACTAAGATAAAAAACAGTCTTTTCAGTTGCCCTTTTTTATATGATTAAAAAATATATATATTTTAATTACTCCAATCTCAAACACTATTGCATACAGTCCCTCCCAATATTTAGACATTGTGATATGGGGACACAATTAACCATAACCATTTGTAGAGAAATTAATGGGATTTCCAGAACATAAAAAAGTCTCCTGGAAAAAAACAATGTATCACTTTTGTGGCTAATGCACTGAATAATGACTGATACAGTATTCAAGTTAAATTGCAGCTCAGAAGTATCCAAATAGGCTCTAGAGAAGGTGACCTGTATCTTATCTGCAAAAGGGTTAATATTACTGATTACATGCTATGTATATTTTAAAATGTTGTCAACCAGACTATAAAAGCAAATCTCTTACCAGTGGACATTCTGCAAGCAAACTTACACATCTAGCAGTAAGCTCATGCACAAGAAAACAAGGTGGTAGCCCCAGCCAATAGTCATTTCACATTCGACTGAACAGATTTTCTTAAGGCAGTCGGATGAAAAGGCTGTTGCTGAGAAATCTTCATGCCGTCACCTTCCTTTTGTGAAAGATTTTAATGCTGGATCTAACTTCAAGGTTTATCCAGTGGTGATGGCCTTTTCATTCATCCCCATTCATAAAAGTCATTGATACAGTACTCTTGTTGCAATCATGAAAGCTGAGAGCAAAAACATCAAAAAACAAATACTGGGCGGGGAACCTGCTGACTTTATGATGAGGAGGTAACTAGCCATTTACTTGGGCCTGATGCAAAGTCTAACTGAATCTTGTGTGTTTTCGCACTGTGAACATTCCAGATGCATTTTAATCACATATATACCTATGGAACTGGTCTTTAACTAAAAGGAAAACAATTTTGTTATATGTACAGTATATATATATATATATATATATATATATATTTTATTTTTTTTGTAATGTTGTAAATCAAAATCTAATATTCCTTTTCACTTCTTTGGTAAAAGATTAAAATAACTCCCCTTTATAAGCATTCAAAACTTTGTTTTGAGAAATTGCAAGAATTTGCTTGCAAAATATATAAATAGCAGTTGCAAATTAATATCACACGGTACACTGTGCATACATTGTAGTCTCCGGGAAAAGATGCTTAAATTACATTTTATAATTAGTGATCATTTCAGTTAATTATTTGCATTTCTTGGGGCATAAATCACTTCCTAGAAATAAAACATAATCAGAATATTAAATACAAAAAGTAACGTATTCTCTGTCTAACTGAACTGTTTACAGTCACCGTGTCGACAATCACAATGATGGCAGTCATACTGTTGACACCACAATGTCAGCTATGATATCAACATGTTATCAAAATGTTGACATGAAACATATCAACATCTACAGAATGTTGACATGTTCCAAGTGTTGATGTTTGAAATATCGACATGTGTAATGTAAACATTCTGCACAATGCCGTCATTAGGGTTAGGCTGCAAGAAAAAGGGGTTAGGCTGAAGGGTGAGGGTTAGAGTTAGGCTGTAGGGGAGGTTTGGGCTGTGGGGGGAGGGTTAGTGTTAGGCCGACGGTCAGGGTTAGGTTGTGGGGGAGAGTTAGGCTGTGGGGGGAGGATTAGGATTAGGCTGTGGAAGAGGGCTAGATGACTCTACTTTGATCTTCGCATCACCTGACCAATGGACCACAAAACACTGCCAGAGACATTGGAGCAGGTAAGTGAAGCGTATGCACCTTGGGACTTGTCGACATTCTAATCATGTCTACATTATGAATGTGGACATGATAAATACTGACTAAACAATCTCAACCCTAAGTAAACACATTATATATCATATTACTGCAAATGTTAGCTGTAATATTTATTGTGATAGAAGCACTGGGGAAGTCTGGGATGGCATATATGTGTGTCCCAGATTCTTATCATATGTGTTTTGAAAACCCCAGGAAACTCTGATATGCCAAACAGACCAGAAGTGTCGGCTTTTGGTAAAAGCCGGATAATGGGTCCTAGGGGTGTGGATGTGAGAAGAGAAGGGAGGGCTCCATACACAGGCCATTCCAGGTGTTGGGCCTTTCAGTCTGAGAGCAGGCTCATTAGTAGTTGCACCTGGAAATTACTCAGATAAGTTGTGTTAGGTTTTGGTTCAGTGTCTCACATACCCTGGGGGAGAACAGACACTGAGGGTTGTTCAGAGACACTGTGTTATTTGGAAATGCTGTGTTTGTGTTTGTGGTAAGGCAGTAGGCCTTGCCATTTGTAGAGAGGGAATAACATGTCTAGTCAGTGCCCAGATGGGCTAGGATTTATTTTTATGTTTTTTTATTTTGTTGTTTATATTGCACAATAAAACTAGTTCCAACCAGCTTGCATGAAAACCCTTGACTTGTGTGCTGTTTCCTGGCTGCTGTGTGTAAGGAGGTGTCCATCTACACCAGGAGAGGGCTCCCCTACCCCGACTATATAACAAGTGGTGGAGAATGCGGGCAGACACATGGAAAACTGCTGCAAGAGGAAAAGTTTTGCATTGAAAATTTAAAGAGACAGACACCAATTTGTTGTTTCGATGTCAACCTGTGTTTTGTGGAATCCACAAAGGTGGCATTGGTAGATGCTTAGAGAAGCAAGATTCCACTTCCAACCTACACCTAAAGTCACCAAAGAGGAAACCTGCTAGGTCTTAAGAGAGGTGGTACAACAGCTAGTAGTCCAGTCTGCAGATGCTTCTCCTGCTCTTCCAACTCACACCAAATGGGGCAGTCACTTTCTGCTAAAGATGACCCATAATGATGATGTGGAAGCGTATCTTATGGCCTCTGAAAGAAGCGCAGAAATAGAGAATTGGTCTAAAGAGCAGAAGGCAAGTCTTGTGGCACGCTTCCTGTCTGGAGAACCACAGAAAGCATACTATGACTTATGCCTGGCTGATGCGAAAGACTATGTTAAATTGAAACACCAAATCTTAACTCGATTGGGAGTCACTGTATTTGTTCACACCCAACAAGTCCACCGCTGGGAGTTCCAAACAAACAAGCCTTCATGCTCACAAATGCATGACCTCGTCCATTTTACCACAAAATGGCTGCAGCCAGAGACTCTAACAGGACCACAGATCGTGGAAAGGTTCATTATGGATCAATATCTGCGGTCTCTTCCTGCAACTCTGCACAAGTGGGTGAGCCATGCAGACCATAAAACAGCAGACCAATTGGTTGAACTGGTGGAGAGGTATGTGGTGGCTGAGGAACTGTTGAGCGTGCCCCACCAAGCACAGATTCTGCAATGGCGATCTCCCATGATCACTGGTAAGATTGATCTAGGGAGGAAGGGTGCTGGGCAATGGAATGTACTTAAGATTGTGAGTTTGAAACCTGGAGTTAGGCCAGCCAGGCCAGGAAAGTTCCTACCCCGTAATAGACTTGATAATAGTATGATGCAATGTTTCTGATGTGGTGGTTTGGGCCATATTGCTGCTAATTGTTCATGCACCTCTGAACCTATGCAATGTGATACTGCTTATGTCAATCGCAGAATGTCTTTCTTTGCACAGCCAGCCTGTACTGCTGACAGACAGGCTGAGACAGATAAGCAAATGTGTATAGTTACTGCAGAAGGCAACCAAGTAGAAGCTCTGTTAGATTCTGACAGCCTAGTTACACTTGTGAAAGCTGAACTGGTGAACCCCTTGAAGCGTAAGGGGAAAACTGTTGGTGTGACCTGCATACATGGGAATACTCGCTATTATGTTACTGCAGAAGTGAACATAGAAACACAATGTGGTTCCGCGATAGTCTCTGTGGGTTTTGTGCATGGCTTGATGTATGATGCAGTATTGGGGAGAGACTTTGCTCACTTCTGGAACTTGTGGGAAAGCCGATTTGTTATAGAAGTAAATAACCCCGACCCATCTGACGAGGTTACTGATGCAGTAGCAGAGAGAGTTTTTTCAGAGTCTGAGGTGTTCCCCTTTTCTAGCATGATTGACGAACCAGAGAATGCTGAGAATGATGGCGGTTCACCAAGTGATATGCCTCCTACTGAGATGGGAAGTGTTATGGAGCCAGTTGATCATCTGTCTGATCTTGAAGTCAGAAAAGAGATCTTTGCCATGGAGCAGTTAAATGACAATACTCTGGTAATAGCCAGGGAAAATGTAAAAGTGATTGATGGCAAATCCGTAGACCCTGATAGTCCATTGTCATATCCTCACTTGGCAGTAAGCCAGGATTTTTTTGTATCAGATGACTAAGAATGGGGAAGATGTTGTGGATCAATTAATAGTACCAAAGGCATATAGAAGAACCGTGTTAGACCTGGCTCATGGTCACATAACTGCAGGTCACCTGGGGGTAGGAAAAACCACTGAGCAAATTTTACAGAGGTTTTTTTGGCCTGGGGTCCATAAAGAGGTTTCTGACTATTGTGCATCCTGCCCTGAATATCAATATCATGCTTGAAGACCGCATTTTAAAAGTCCACTTGTCCCATTACCCATTATTGAGGTTCCATTTGAAATAATAGCTATGGATTTGATTGGACCGTTAATGAAGTCTGCCTGGGGCCATCAATATATTCTGGTGATAATGGACTATGCTACCAGGTACCCGGAAGCGATACCATTGTGCAATACGTCAACAAAGACCATTGCTAGAAAATTAGTACATGTCTTATGCAGTCCAAGTCTTTAGTGGGTTGGGAATACCTAAGGAAATCCTGATTGACCAAGGTACCCCATTTATGTCAAAAATCATGAAACAGTTATGCTGCCTGTTTAAAATTGATCAGTTAAGAACTTCTCTGTATCACCCCCAAACTGATGGGTTAGTGGAGAGGTTTAACAAAACTTTAAAACACATGCTTAGAAAAGTAGTGGACAAAGATGGTAGAGATTGGGATTACTTATTCCCTTATTTGTTGTTGGCCATAAGAGAGGTTCCCCAATCCTCCACCAGGTTTTCACCTTTCGATTTGTTGTACGGGAGACACCCAAGGGGATTACTAGACATTGTCAAAGAGACATGGTAGGGGAAGTCCAGTCTGTATAAAACTGTTATTGAGCATGTTTCCCAAATGCAGGAAAGACTTGCTGCTGTGGTGCCGATAGTGATAGAGCACTTGGAATGGGCCCAACAGGCACAGCAGAGGGTATACAGCCGCAATGCTTAGTTATGCGTCTTTGCTCCTTGGGAAAGAGTGTTGGTGTTGGTCCCCACAGTAGAAAATAAACTTCTGGCTAAGTGGCAAGGACCCTTTGAAATTCTAGAAAAAGTGGGGGAGGTTAATTATAAAGTTTACCAGCCTGGGAAAAGAAAGCCAGAACAGATATACCATGTAAATCTTATAAAACCATGGAAGGATAGAGCAGCTTTGTCAGCCATCCCAGCCCCTCCAGTAAACCCAGGGCCCTTGGTTCCTGAAGTGACAGTAGCTAAAACCCTGTTGGCAGTTCAACAGCAGGAAGTTAAGTAATTTCTTATCAGAAATAGGGGTTTTTTTTCAGATAAACCGGGCAAAACCACAGTCATTAAACATGACATAATCACTGACCCAGGGGTTAAGATTAGCCTAAAGCCCTATAGGTACCAGAAGCCCAAAAAGAATCAGTATCTAAAGAAATTTAAAAATGTTGGTATTGGGTGTAATTGAAGAAACACGTAGTGAGTGGTCAAGTCCCATTGTGCTTATTCCAAAGCCTGATGGGAGTGTGCATTTCTGCAATGATTTCTGAATGCCTACCCAATGCCTAGGGTGGATGAGCTAATTGAAAGAATAGGAACAGCCAGGTATTTAACCACTCTAGAAATAACCAAAGGGTATTGGCAAGTGCCGTTAACTGAGAATGCCAAAGAAAAGACAGCTTTTTCTGCACCAGAAGGGTTTGTTCCAATACAAGATGTTGCTGTTTGGGTTACATGGGGCACCGGCTACCTTTCAAAGGATGATGGAAAGAAATTCTAAGGCTCAATAGACAGTATGCTGCTGTTTATCTAGTCGATGTGGTCATTCATAGTCCTGATTGGCAGTCTCACTTGCCCAGAGTACAAGTAGTGTTGGATGCCATCTATAAGCCAGGATTGACAGCCAATCCAAAAAAATGTTGCCTAGGGATTGAAGAAGTAAAGTATCTTGGATATACCATTGGCAGAGATTTGATAAATCCACAGCTTAATAAAATTGAGGCAATACAAAACTGGCCACGACCCCTGAATAAGAAGCAGGTGAGACCCTTCTTAGGGATTACTGGGTATTATAGGAGATTTATACCCAATTTTGCCACCATTGCAGTCCCACTGACTGACCTTACCAAAGGCAAACAGAAAGTCATGGTTAAATGGAGTCCTGAAGCAGAGAAGGCTTTCCAGGAGTTAAAAATTGCATTGTATACCCAACCAGTTCTGATGACCACTGATTTTGACAGGGAGTTTGTTGTGCAAACTGATGCATCAGATGTAGACATAGGAGTGATCCTGTCCCAGAGTAAAGAAGGTGAAGAACACCCTATTTGTTACTTAAGCAGGAAATTGAATGTACACGAGAGAAAGTATGCTACGGTCAAGAAAGAAGCCTTTGCCGCAAAGTGGGCATTAGAAACTCTCAGGTACTACTTGATGGGAAGGAAGTTAAGGCTGATCACTGACCATGCCCCTTTAAAATGGATGTCAGAGAACAAAGAGAGCAATGGGAGAATAACAAGTTGGTTCTTGGGATTGCAAAACTTAAAATTTTCAGTCGAACACAGGCCAGGAAGCCAGCTGGCCAATGCAGATGCTTTGCTGCATGTTTATTGTTTGGGGGTTGCAATTGTTCCACCCTACAGGTTGAAACAAAGGGGGGATATGTGATAGAAGCACTGGAGAAGTCTGGGATGGCATATATGTGTGTCCCAGATTCTTATCATATGTGTTTTAAAAACCCCAGGAAAGTCTGAAATGCCAAACAGACCAGAAGTGTCGGCTTTTGGTAAAAGCCGGATAATGGGTCCTAGGGGTGTGGATGTGAGAAGAGAAGGGAGGGCTCCATACACAGGCTATTCCAGGTGTTGGGCCTTTCAGTCTGAGAGCCGGCTCATTAGTAGCTGCACCTGGAAATTACTCAGATAAGCTGTGTTAGGTTTTGGGAGAACAGACACTGAGGTTTGTTCAGAGACACTGTGTTATTTGGAAATGTTGTGTTTGTTGTAAGGCAGTAGGCCCTGCTATTTGTAGAGAGGGAATAACTTGTCTAGTCAGTGCCCAGATGGGCTAGGATTTATTTTTATGTTTTGTTTATTTTATTGTTTATATTGCACAATAAAACTGGTTCTGACCAGCTTGCATGAAAACCCAGGACTGGTGTGCTTTTGCCTGGCTGCTGTGTGTAAGGAGGTGTCCATCTACCCCAGGAGGAGGACCCCCTACCCTGACTATATAACAACATATATATATATATATATATATATATATATATATATACAAAAAGCACTATTCCATGGCACTCACCATTTCTAGATTTGGGGCACAACATGGTAAGTGACCACATTGTTTAAATATAAATCACAGGGGCTCTGCACTCACCATAATAACTAACAGTAATAATAGTAAACATAATAAACAGTGGGGTTTTGGTTCATGAATTGATCAATGCATTTAAGCTTACTGCAAGTCCCTACTCTATTGGTCAGAATTATAACATGGACATAGCCATCACATGGCTGCAAGCTTAAATGCATTGATCAATTCATGAACCAAAACCCCACTGTTTATTATGTTTATTATTATCATTGTTAGTTATTATGGAGAGTGCAGAGCCCCTGTGATTTATATATATATATATATATATATATATATATACTGATACTAACAATTTCAATGAGGGTGCCACAATTGCTTGTAATGAACTTCAATCTTGAGGTTTTGGTCAAAAAGAAAAAATGTAAAGTAGGACTGGCTAGATTTGTGGTACACTCATAGAATTTTATATAGGTTTGTATATAACTGTTCAGGGCATGTTTATTGTTTATCTGGTCAAAATGTGCCTCTCCACGGGATTCCACCAATGGTTAACAAAGACATGTGAAATCAGGTATTCTGAATGCCGCAAACCTATTGTTGTGTGGTTAGTGTCTTTAACGGATGAAAGCACTCATGGCTATATATTAATGGAACGGTATACAATTGGGAATACCTTAATACCCACAGCCGGCTTCCTGAATGTCATATCCCGGCGAGGGATAAAATGCCAGGTGTCTAGATGTAGACGCCTGACATTTCCCCAACGCTGGAAGACAGGCACCATGAGCGGACAGCCACGGGGAGGGTTAGGTTTAGGGAACCCAGGGAGTACTTATGGTTAGGTACCCCCTCCGGCAGCGTTAGGGTTAGGCTAGGGGGAGGGAGGGGTTAGGGTTAGGCACCCCTGGGGGACTTAGGTTTAGGCAGTGGGGAAGGGGGGTTAGGGTTAAGCACTTAGAGAGGGATTAGGGTTAGGCACTTGAGGGGAGGTTAGGGTTAGGCACCCCTAAGGAGGGTTAGGGTTAGGGGGTTAGGTTAGTAGATACTTACCTTAGGACAGTCGGGATTTCCAGCACTGTCGGGCTTCCGCTGCTGGGAACTCTGCATCTGTCGGCCAGGCGCTGCCGGGAATTACAGCGGCGGCCATGCGGCTGGCGGTATTTCATACCGATTCTTAATGGAACCCATCTCCAAGGTGTCCTTATCCAACCTGAAGACCTAGTGCCCCACTCCAGGTCTTAAGACATGTATCCACTAGCCAATTAAAATGAGCGATTGAACGATATTGTTATCATTCAGTCGTTCATTAATCATTCACAAATCAGGCATGAAAATGTCAAATGTCAAAAACGACCAGCGATGCACGCTCCTGCTGGTCGTTTTTGACATCTGTCATTGCCTGAACATGCTGGGCAATCTGCAGAAAATGACAGATTGACCATGTTCAGGGATGAGGGAGGGTACCTGCACTGAACTACATATCACTATCTGCTAGTGGATACGCACATTTAGAGTCAGCACTTTATATGTGATAATGCCTTAACTTCAGGCTTCATACTCTACTGTCATTTTTTAACAAAAATGACCGAGATATATAATATGAAACATAAAAAGCAGATATGAACATGACATGCAGAATGTAACTTTTTAGCTGAAAACAAAATGTCACCAAATGAAACTCATTTATATGCTTATATACCCTGTAAAGATTTGCTATAATAACATGACAACGTATTCCTAACCTGGAAGAATTGTGACATTTTATATCCTACAGATGGAGAATGAGATAACAGCTTTTCCCACTTTGCCTCATTTACATCACAGTAGTTTCAATCACATCAGGTGTCGCAGGATATGATTCTTCAAAATGTGTCACATTTATGATGCTGAAGAAACTCTGCCTCTATACATTATCAGGAAACAGAGAAAACCTGCTTATGTACAATATTAGCAAAACACTTTCATATTTTAAAACTTGTGCAGTTTATTTTTATTAATTGTGTTACATTCTGGAACTAAATTTAGTTTTCTCATGGATTCATAATAAAATGGTCTTTTTTTCAGTGGTAGGACTTTTTTATTTTAGAAAATTAATTACCTATGGATATGAAGTCATATAAAATAACATTAAATGTTATAAAAACTTGAAGTCAATTGGAGGATAAAAAGAAAATTTAACAAAAACTCCCAAAAATCTATTTTGATGAAAATGATGCAGAAGTTTTGTTTCTGAAGATCCAACCATCTTATAGGCAGAACTGGTGGCTGAATTGCCCTGTAGTACTTTCAACTTATTATGAACTACTGGTATATTGTCAGAAGGAGCATAACCAGTAGGTAGAATAATACAGATTTTCTATTGAAGGGTTTTCTGTCCATATAGTAATATATTGTCTAGGCATATGTTAAATGCTGTAGATGGAATTACAACTGCAAAGTCACTTATCTCTCTAAAATGCTGATGTTTTTTAACACTGGATGTTCCCTAAACTCCTATCTTCAAGATTCACAAGAACAAAAAGTGTATAATGAAAAAGTATCATTATATTGATTTGGAATAAATAAAATATTTCCCAGTAAGTACTGTAGAAACAATATTCATAAGGACCTTATCGCTACTTTTTATAGTCTCTTAATTGCCCACAATCAACCTTTAAAAGAGCCTCATGAGTTAGCTTGGGAAATGGACATGGGGGAGACTCTGGAGCCGGAGCAGTGGTTAAAATTCGTGAGCTCACCGCTAAATCTTCTATTTGCTTCAGAATCAAAGAAAAACCTATAAGTGTTTATACAGATGGTATCTAGTACCTACCCGTATCTGAGCTATTTTTCCCCAGTCATCAGATAGATGCTGGAGGGGCTGTGGAGAGGAGGGCACATTTGCTCATAATTGGTGGCATTCTCCTATGATTAGATGCTTTTGAGACATAGTACACCACCTGATTGTCTCCCTCATGATCATCTCATTTCCACATTGCCTCTCTTATTGTCTCCTCCTGTGGACCATCCCTGATGGTGATAAACCCACTGAAATACTTATTAGGCACATTCTTAATGCAGCTAACTGTGCTATTGCGGCTTCTTGGAAAAAGGTAGACCCCCCTCCTCCGTTGCCTTGCACAGCTCCATTTGACATGCCTATCATTTGGAACATATTACTAGCCGCTTACATGAATACCCTTGCAAATTTACTATAATTTGGTCTCCCTGGACTTCTTATCAGGAGGTTCGTACTTGAATTTTTATAGACTCACCTCCTGTGTGTAGCTTGCCAACAACCCCCCATTTTCCCTCCACCTCCCCCCTTTTATCTTCTTACTAACACCTCCCAGGCTCCCCACCCCCCCCTCTCTCCCTCCCCATACCTTTCTTTCCCCTTGCCTTCTAAACTTACCTACTCTATTTCTTAACTTCTACTCAATGTATCTTGTTTTATCCGTATGCTGATACTAGAATTATATCCCATTAATAGCCTCTTGCATACTGTTATATTTTTTTCTGCTATTTTTGTTTCTTTCTGTTATAAAATCTCAATAAATGTATTTTTTTTTTAAAAAGAAACAATATTCCACAAACATGCAGAACCATCTGAAGGTATGCTGAACACTTAGGGCAACATTTGTAAGCCATGGCTTTTAAGTGGATATGCAGAGAAAAGATAAAGCAGCATTGTCATTAAGGGTAAATATCATCAGGGCTTTACCCATAATGTTAGTGCTGCTTTAAATTTTTACTTCTAGCCTTCCAAGAAGCGGTGGCTTACAAAAGCCATCACTTACCGTATTAAATATAGCACTTGGGCAGAGATGCAGTGGGGTGGGGGATGTATTAAAAGCCTGGGCCTGTCTTTGTATCTGGGCATGCTGGTGGGGCATTACAATTCCCCACCAGCATGGTCAAACCTCCTTTGTTGCTGAAAGCTACTGCAGAGGGCCCTGTTATTAACAATGGAGCGTGATGTGCTCTTCGGCCATCCACCCCTTGTGTGGGGCACATCAGATCTCTTGGTGCCTAGGTGGTCATTTATCTTGTGCAATACTGCTTACAACTTACAAGCAGTGCAAAAATCCTCTATGGTTAATTACATTACATGGATTGGTGTGTGCACTACCATTTGCACTCTTGAATTTTGGAATCTACTGTATGAAAAACAAACTTCACTTCCTTTCATGGAATTCAATAATTTTGCATTGAATTCATGTATATCAACACAAATATAGCTTCTGCAGCATCACAGATCTTCATATTTCAGACCACTCTGTTGTATAGTATTTGCTAAATGACAGGGTAATCTGTGGACCGTTCCAAAGTCAGAACTGCACAAGAGACACGATGGTGAAATTACATTTTTAATTTCAGCCCTGTGAAATTAAATGACTGTGGTTAGACCAAAAGCAACAATATCAAACAGAAAATAAAAGTCTGGGGTGGCAATTTACACTAAGGGCCCTATTCAAATTGAGGCGAAAAGTCCGTAATTTTTGCCTGTTTCAATTATCCCGTATTCAATTTCAAAGACTTTTCACCGGTGCAACAAGTCTTTGTTAAAAAATCGGGATAACGTTTCTCCATGTAATGCATGGTGAAAAAAAGTGCAGAATTGGGGTTTTGGGTTGCAGGCTTAAAAATATAGCCTGCAGCCTTTAGAATGTCCCCTTAATTTAATCTGTGTTTTCGTCATTGCGGTTGGTTGCGGCAGGTGCATTTTTGAAGAATTTTGAAAAATTACTTTACGGACTTAAAAATATGCTTGCACACATTTTCGTGTACCCCAAATTTGATGGTCATAGTTATTTCCCTGCCCCCCAAAAAACTAAAAGCTATTCTTCACCACTTTAGCAAAGCCGCATTTATGCACCTGTTGCTGCTATTAAAAGACCCAACTTACCATCTGCAGGCTAAAACGGGGGTACTCATAGTGATCCCCCATGTCAGGACATCTTTACAGGGGTGCCAGGATGATTTCCCGAAAAATTACAGGACTTTTCCGATACTTACCTTTCCGCCGGGTCCTGTTTTCACCGGATCCTAATTGAATACTGGGATAAAGCGGGCACGTGCTCGATACTTTATACCAGAAAAAACGGTGATGATGGCGGAAAGTCCGACCTCTGACTTTTCGCCTCAAATTGAATACGGGCCTAAATGGTATAAACAGGGATTGAGATATATTTACCAAATACAGTATAAGACAGGACAAATAAAACTATTCATACATGCAAATATATTAAAGAAAATTATCTACTAATTGAAATATCTTTATTTTCATATTTTCAAATAAGAAGTTAAGTTAACACAATAGCATCATGGATTTTTGTTTTGGGTATGGATCATTGATTGGATGACATGCTGCACCATTGCTCTAGATCGGTAATATCTACATCAAGGATTTATGGACAGATACATAGGGTGATGACTCTGGAAATGGAAAAAGTGGGGTTAGCTAGATGGAGAGATATATTCCTAAACATAACCTTAGAATCTATGATTAAATATACTGTAAAATTGAACAAACAGTTATTATCGGCATCATATACAGAGATGCACCTTAAAATATTAAAGTTCATTATGGGAACATCTATAAACTCAAATTGTTTTAAATGTAATAAACCTGAAGCAGATATAATGCACTGTCTATGGGACTGTAATGTAAATAAGAAAATTCTGGACACTAGTACACACATACATAGGTACAGTGATGGGTAAATCATTTAAAATGACGCCAGAATGGCAATATGAAACTGTGGCCCTGATTCAGAGCTGGATGCTCTGTCAGAGCGCTCGCTCTGAATCAGGGCTGGCCCTCTGGTTTTTTAGAGCGGCCCCCTGGCCACTCGCATAGTGAGCGGCCAAAAAGATGGTCGCGATGGTCTTGACCATCATGACCATCAGGCTTGCGATGAGACCCTTGTGGTGGGGTCTCATTGCTGCAAGCCCTGGAGTGCTTTTGGCTCTATCAGAGCCAAAAGCTCTCCCACTGACATCACTTGTGATGTCAGTGGGGCCGGTCCAAGATGGTAGGCGTTCCCAGCACGCTTCCTTTGTAGCGAGACCCATAGCAATGGCTTGCCCGTCGCTATGCGGGTCTCGCGCATGTGCACGATGGAGCCGGCTCCCACATGCACATGCACACTTGGCCAACATCGACCCGCTTGCGAGCGCTCAGCACTCGTGAGTGGGTATGAATCAGGCCCTGTATACCTAGAGATGGTGGGAATACACTTGGGGGAAAGACAGAGGATAGCTAAAATCACAGTGACGACAAAAAAAACTATACTAGTGCAATGAATATCGCCAGACCCAGTAGACACGGCTTTATTAAATCCCAAGATATCATATCTATTCAAATTGGAATGGGTAGAAATGATACATGACAAGGAAAAAAGAATAAAAAAAGTCTCCATATGGTTACATATATTTAATAAATAACACCGTAAGTAAAAAGGGATATTCGTAAAGAAGTAAGTCATTCAAAATGGTATATTGAAGAAGAGATATTATTGGGACATACAATACTTTGATGAATATGAGAAAAAAAGCAAATTAATGTAGTAATTTGGGAAAATATCAGGATAACAAAATGAAAGAATGTAAAGAAGACAAATGATGTTGGAAGTAAAATGTGAAAGATAAAGATAATTAATATTATGGTGGTATTAAAAACACTAAGGTTATTAGGATGTATAACGAAAAGGTAATCAAAATACATAAAATGGATTATAGTTAGAATATAGGATGCATGTAATCATGTATGGATAACTTTTTGTAATGTTTGTAATATGCAGCCTTGTAATAACATATTGAAGAAAAATAAAAACAATGCCTTTGGCCATCCACCCCTTGTACAGGGCCCATCAGATCTCTTGGTGGCTTGGTGCCTAAGTGGACATTTATCTTATGCAATACTGCTGAGGAGCAGTGCTATATCCTTTATAGTAAATGACATTACATGGATTGGTGAGTGCACATGTTAAGGAGCATCAGGGAAGCCCAGCCATAAATCAAACTTCAGTTCATTTCTTAAAGTTCAATAATTCTGCATTTGACTTCATGCACATCAACACAAATCTAGCTTCTGCGGCATCACAGATCTCCATATTTTAGACCACTCTGTTGTTTAGTATTTGCTAAATGACAGGTTATTCTGGGGACCGTTCCAAAGTCAGAACTGCACAAGAGACACGATGGTGAAATTACATCTCTAATTCCATCCCTGTGAAATTCAATGACTGTGGTTAGACCAAAAGCAACAATATCAAACAGAAAACAAAAGTCTGGGATGACCCAAAGCTTTTAGGCTGGTGTCCAAGTAATGAATTGTAAAAGGTATGCACACAGACAGTGGTATATCAGGAAATGGCCAAACTGTGAAAACGTTTCTGCAGCGTAGGCTATATAATGGATGCTAAAAGCCAGAATGTCACCAACACTGCAGTTAAATTGCTACGGCTGCAGCTTTTGAGAGTCGAGTGATCAAGTATAGATGGAATAGGTCATTAGTAAATGATTGATTAGTATTTTAGTCACAAATGTAACCACATTGAGTCACTGTAAAATTATCTAAAATACTTTGCAGAAATATATATATTTACTGTAAAGATCACTTGATGGTATTTGTATATATTCACAGCTTCTAAATACCATTCATTTTCTTCTTCTTTTGTAATTGTAGGTAAATGTTTCCATTCCTTATGCATGGGAAAAACCAAAGAACACATAGGAGGATATTTACTTAGCAGTGGTTTTGCAAATCATCACACCTAATGGGTCTGATTCTATAGAGGCATACACACTAGATGGTTCACTCCATGAGCGATATCATCTAGCGTGTCCCTGGCAGGTGTGTGCTCAATGTTGTCAACGACATTGAGCACACACACTGAACGATATCGTGCACGATATCATTCATTGCCCGGTACCCCTCCCCGAATCAAAACAGGGTAGAGGGCCCTGCTTGTGAGAACTTACATTCTAATAGTGTTGAGGCCCATTATATTAATCTAGATAGGGACCTTTTTCTTAATTTACCTTTAGAATATGCTCATTATATGAAATGATTTAGTAATGCAGGACATTAGATGACTTTATATAGGAACACAGACCATTATATTTATATATATAGGATTGGGGCACATTATAGGAGTTTATATAGGATCAAAAAATGTTTCTCTCTTTGGGATTGTGGCCAAGCTTTGTAGTGCACCCTTGTGGCACTATGGGGCTGAATATGAGCTGGTCGGTTGAGATACCAGCTGCTTCTTTTCCCGCAGTTGCTCATCCATCTTTATGCTAATGCTGTTACAAAGTCTTTCCCTGGTGTTGATCTGTGCTTCCGACTGTGCAAGGATTGTGACGTCCACTGTTAGCATCCATAGACATAGATATACTGCTTGGTCACACCATCAAAACTTATATCAGCTCTATGACAGTTGCAGTTTCTGTGTCTCAGTATGGCCTCCTACATCAGCGATTTAGCATCTTTCTATGCATCCATTCTCCATTGCATGCCTGCGACACTCCCAGAAGATGCAACATCTCCATGTTTCTCTTTTGCCACCGACTGTTAACTCTCAGTCATCGTTCTGGAATGCTCCTTACATTTCTGCAACCATGCATCCAAATCTGTACTGAAATTATGTATGTACAAATTCAGGGTGCATATGTGGTGCAACTCAGATGTATGCTCAGAAAAACATCGCTCCACTGCGTCCAATATTACTGCTGCATCCAACTTAGATTCAGGCTCTATAAGTGCTACTTTGTACTGCTGCCTCAAATGCATGCACTGCATTTAAACGTTTTTATTGTTTTTTCAGTAATACTCAGTATTAGGCTGGTCATGTCTTGGTGCACCAGCCCTATGGTGAATGACCAAGCTTGTAAGAAATGGAACTGTAAAACCATATATTTTATGTATAAGTAGCTCTTGCCCGTAGATTCGCCTATGGTGAAATTGCTTCTGCCAACATTTTTTTTTATTTGAGGTGTTCCAACTATAATTCTTTGCGTAGAGGCCCTGTTGCAGGAGTGGTCCATGTGATCAGCAGTGCTATACAGACTGGTGGCAACAGCGCCTTCACCCACCACTCACACCAATGACATTATGTGCCCTGTGTACAGACTGCTATGTAGCCTATTCTATGCAAGTGGACGCGGGACAAAAGCACATCTCCCCCCACCCTTTCCTGGCCTGCGCGCATGGTGCCACACCTCTATCTTGCAATGATGATGTCAATACATTTAATTTTTGTTATTGCTTATCTTCAACTTGACAGATTGAGTGCAAGCTATTTCTAGGTGTTTCCACTACAAAATGATAAAACCAATACAAGTGTATAGGTGCTGTGAGAATCTCGAGCGGGATTTAACCCCCTATTGTACCTCAGTACACTGAATAATACCTGCAACAATATATGAAGACTATATGGTCATAGAAATTCAGAGATATTAGTTGCATGCATTTGCAAATACATGGGAGGCTGCTGGGCCACGTCACGGCTTCTCTGTTACCAGCAGTCCCTAACACTAAGAGGGGTTCACGTCCAGGGCGCAATGCACCCCAAAAAACATCCAGCCCAGGACCCCCCCAGGGCATCACACGAAAATGGAAAAAGAGTGACAGTGCAGTGTAAAGTATAGCTGTGTGTGAGTAATCATTAAGTGTGGAATGAGAGGTTAAAATATATGTGAAAAAATACATGAATAATAAACAAACATAAAAGGTGATGTGAAAAGCAACTATGTGTATTAAGTGGTGATGCACCTGATTAGTACTGCTAGATTGATTGAGCAGCTGCCATTTTTGTTTGTTTGTTATGAGTTGCATGAAGGAGCCAGCATTAGTAGGGCATTCTGGTTCTAGTAGTGCTAGTTGGAGTTCCCAGGGGTGACTCCCAGGTAAGCTTGCTCTCAATTTGGATGCATTTATGTATGTGCCTTTATCATGAGGCCTTACATTTGACAAAATTATATATGTGCCTTTATCATGAGGCCTTATAATTGGAATATTTTACATTTGGGGTGAGCGTTTGGGCGTAGGGCCCCCGGGACTGGTCTAGATGGGGGTCAACTGCCAGCTCATCACCAACAACTCAGAGCTTAGATATAAACAATTGCCAGCCCATTGCCAACAATTCAAGGCCTAGATCGAGCCCAACTACCAGTCCATCACTAACAACTCAAGGTATCCAAACTCCCCTTGCAATGACACACAAAAAGGCCCAGTGGGACCATTTGTGTTGCAGACCCCAGTATAGTAGAATCATTCTACACCCATGTATTGGTGAGGATAGTACCTTAAGACCGACAAATAAGACATCCACTGTTGCTGTTCTTTCTCACAAAACAATAAACTTGTTACACACAATAAACAGAGTGGGGGTGTGAACTTGTGAATGACTACAAGACGTCAGCCCGGTGGTTCAAATCCTGACACCGGCAGACTGAAGGGTGAAAATCCAGACAGCGCAGGTAAGTATGCTATCCCTACCCCTCTCCCTCCCCTAACCCTCCTTTAGGGGTGCCTAACCCTAACCTCCCCCTATGCCTAACCTCCCCTTGTTAGTGCCTAAACCTAACCCCTCCTCCCCGCACCCTAAACCTAACCCTCCCAGGGAGGTGCTTAACCCTAACCTCCTCCCCTAGTGCCTAAACCTAACCCCCCCTTCCCCTAACCTTCCCTGGGGGGTGCCTAATCCTAAATCCCCCTGGGTTTCCCTAAACCTAACCCCTCCATCCCTGGCTAAGTGTATACTCACCCCTGGTCTGGCGTCCTCTCGGCATTCTGGAGTCGGGATTAACATAGGCATCAGTATTTCGATGCCTATGCTAAATCCCTTGCCGGGATTACAGTGTCAGGATTGAGACCGGCGGCTCATAACTACATCCCTTATAAACCAGCAATTCAGCCCTTAAATGTTATGGGACTACACAAATCACACCACTTACATTTTTAACCTTGCTCCTTTATGTATTCTGATACATCCTTCTGTCTTCAACCTTGTATAAGCAAATAATGTGTGACATGATGTCCAGCATTCAGTGTTTTAAGTGTTCATGCAGAATTATATGTTAAATTAGGGATCCCTTTAATCAGGGACACCTATGACTTATACTGGTTCTGTGGGTGCATTTCACCTGGCATTAAAGAGGGACAGACATTGTGTAATTCATATTACAGGACCATAAATTAAATGTGTTTTTTGCAATGCCCATATTCAGCACCTACAACTTGTACAAAGCTGCTCAAGTCATTGCTCAACTTCTGGTGCAAGTTGTGAATAGATGATGATGATGATGATGATGATGATGATGATGACTGATGGCCACATCTGATTGACTGAATGCATCTAAATCTCTCCCATTTATTCTTATGATAATGCAATTTAGATCTACAGTATTTCTTGAATCAGAGTGAACTCAGGAATTGGTTCACAGTAATAAAACACACATCTTAGTCAGTTTGTACAGGGGAAAGCTGATGGTTTTTATTATTGTGTACTTAAGAAAGAAAAAAATGTATTTGTATTCATTTTCATTTGTCATGCTTCCTGTGACTTTAATACCTCTGAATTATACTATCAGAGCATGTACTGCATTGTATGTACATAGCATACTGTTTTTTAAGCATTTTTTACAGTTACTGTGAAGCCACGTCCTCACATATTACGGGCATACAGCAGGGACATGCAGTCAGGGTAGGTAGGGGAGACAGAGCCTCCCCTGTCATATTCCCTCCCATATCATACTCCTTGTCATGCTCCAGAGTTTTGATATAAAAACTGTGTCCTTAATGGGATGCAGATAGGTGACCGGCGGACTGAATGCCACCAGTCTAAATCCCTACAGTGAATGCCCTGCATGGGTCTTAAGATAGGCATTGAAATACTGACACCTACAGTATCTTAATCCCAATGCCAGAATCCAGCAGGCTGAAATCCCAATCGAGATAAGTCTGGCCAGTCTAGCTGTTAGCCAAGGGGGGAGGGATAGGTTTAAGTGCCCCCTGGGGGACTTAGGGTTAGGCACCCCCAGGGGAGGGATAGGGTTAGGCTATGGAAAGTGGGTGTTAGGATTAGGTGTCACTTGTAGGGGGTTAGGGTTAGGCACCTCCCAGGAGGGCTAGGTTTAGGGTGTGGGAATGGGGGTTTAGGTTTAGGCACCCCCAGGGGGACTTACAGTAAGGCACCACCCCAGGAGTTTTAGGGTTAGGCACCAATAAGACAGGGTTAGGGTTAGGGTTAGAGAGGGGAGAAAGGAGGGGAGGGTTAAACTACTTACTAGCTCCAGTCAGGATTTCTTCAGGGCGGGCTTCCGCTGCCGGGATATGAACCCATTCCATTTTCAACATGTGTGCCTCCCCAGCCATTGACCACACCGCATGTCACTGGCATACAGTATCTGTTCCTGTTGGTTAGCTGCTGCAGTAAGGATGCACATTTTACTATGTGTGCCGAGATGGACGCATCTTGCATTTGCGGGCAGTTTCATCTATGTAGCTAAAACCCAATTAATTTTTTCGTTGCCTTTCCAATTAGATGTGATTTGCACTCAACTCTGCATCATGCCCAAGAAGTCACTATTCAGTGGTCTAAGCTCCTCCAAAATTTTGACTCTATAGATGATTTCTGATAGTAACATTAGGCCTGGAATGCCAAAGAGTTTGACTGGGCAGGAAAGCTATACTGTATATGAGCAGTTCTGTATACATCATTGTGTAAAATTGTGTGCACTAGATAAAGAATAAATCAATACATGTAAATGTTGTTTGCAAGAGTAGAATGCAGAAGATGTAAATGCTTTGAGACCTTTTGGAGATAAGCACTATATAAATAAACAGTTTCTTATATACAAAATTCATTGGTCTGTTGTTTGTTTATTTGTTTGTCTGTCTGTCTGTCCAGAAATGCATTCATATACCCCTGCACCAATTGGAATGAAACCAAATGTGGTCCAGTTGGATCTTGGCCAAGTTTTTGGGGGGTTCAGGTCCCTGTCGGACCTCCTATTGGTGTATGTTGGGCAGAACTTTCACCTGGGGAGCCTGTTCTGAACAATCCACTGGATGGATTTGGTAGAAAACTTCACAGATTGGTAACATTGGCTCCCAGAAGACATACTAGTAGGATGTTGTCCTGGTCGGTCCTCCCGTTGGTTTTATGAAGGGCTGAACTTTCACCCGGTGATGCTGGGCAGAATTTTGAGTTGGGGAGCCTGTTCCTGGCCTTCCACTTGATGGATTTGGATGAAAACTTCACAGAAGGGTGGCAATTGGCCTGGCATGCCTAATTCAGTGGTTGGGGTCCCGGGCTTACCTCACAGCGGAGTGCGCCGGGAAGAACTTTGACCCAGGGAGCCTGTCCTGAGCCTTCCACTGGATGGATTTGGATGACATACCATAATTATATTAAAATGTTACAGAGTGATAATATTGGATCCCAGAAGACATACTAGGGGTTGAGGTCTTGGTCGTACCACCGGTTGGTGTATGCTGGGCAGAACTTTAACCCAGGGAGCCTGATCTGGGCCTGCCACTGGATGGATTTTGATGACATCACATAACAAAACTTAATAACTTGAAGATTTAAACCCGGGCAATGCCAGGTACTTCAGAACGTTATCAATAATATTGTAAACAAATAAATGAAGTCATTTTTGCAAATATGGGAGTGCGCTAGGCCTGCAAGTGAGATATTCCCGGCAATCTGCTGGTTGATTTGTTAATCTGAGGGAGACCGGGATCTTCAGTACCAGTGATCAGTGGGAAAGCTGAGTGTGTCACACAGCAGCATGTATCGGCGCTGCTTGAATGAAGAAAGGTGCTTCTACCCAGGGATCCTTGTAACATCAAACCTTGCAGATTGCATGCAATAGTATTATCCATACATTGCATCTGTTCCTCATAATTTCGGAACTAATTAATCGTACAGTATACAGCACATTCTTTATTATCACTGCTGGAGATTTGACATTTTATTTATTCATAAGAGCATTGATTACTTTTACGCTGCCCCCTGAATTAATCCATGTGTTATTGGAAAAAATTATATTTTTAACATCTGATACAGTAGGTGGTTTTGTAGGAGTAACAGTAATTTCTGCCAATACTATATACAATAATTGATGGAAAGATACATAGTTACACTCCTGCTTTTAACACTTTTGAGCTGCAACATTTTTATGCAACAATAAGATCTCCATTGGCTTATTGCTAATTAAATACATTAAACAACCTTACTTAACTTAGCACTTAACTTATCTAATAAATAAAGAGACGGACACCATAACAGCTTGGATAAAAGGTCACAGCTTTTATTTCCGAATTAATTAATTAATTCACCTAACCACGGTGGCCAGGAGATGCTGCATACTCAGTTCTAGCTTTCAAGCTGATATAAACGGGGATAGACTGAAACGCTCCCCCCTAAAGACGCACTTACGTTGTGAAGGTCTCGCCTCCCTCCTAGGCCACCCTACTCCGAGCGCTTCTGTACAAAAGTGCTCGGGTCCCCTCGTACAATAAGGACAGACTTGTCATATTACATCGAGGTCCAGCGCCCTCACAACGCTCTCTTGCGCCACAATAAAGCCACTGAGATGCAGCATTCTCCCGCCATGCTGCGCCTTCCCTGAGTAAGGAAAAAACAAACACAACAAAATACAAACAGCAAAGCTTTGGGCGGGAGGGTGGGCTCCGGAATCAGCAAAGAGGCTGATCACATGTACACCTCTCATTTATACCCCTAATCACAGGCACACCCACAATTCCAAGCATTGGTCAGCTAACAACCACCTGACCCCTTAAACCACTTAATTGCCTAGCAACAAGGCTGACAAGACAGCCAATCAGCTAAACCCCAGGATTCTTATTTCACTCATGTTTAGGCAACCTTCCTTTTCTATTTGTTTCCATTCTAGTTATGTCTTGGCGGATACTTGTAAGGATTGTTTAAGACCGGGATACTTTAATAATAATAATTATTTTGTTACCATGATATGCCTTTACACCTGTTATATACTCTTGTGTATTTAGTGTAATAAATATCTTATTGATCTAAAAAAATGAGCCAGTAATTTGTTGCTACATTATTATTTATATATTTTATTTATTGTTAACAATAGTCTAGCACCCCACTTTTTCTTTATAACAGTGTTCTAAGCTCCCCCAAACTGTCAGCTCTCTACATAATTTCTTATAGTAGCACTAAGCCCGGGGAATGCCAAAAACTAGATTGAAAGTTTGTTTAGGCAGATAAACTATACATGATCATTTCTGTGTACACCATTGTGTAACATTGTATGCACTACTGTATATAAAGGATAAATCAATACATAAAAATTTAATTTGCAATAGTAGAATGGGGAACATGTAAGTCACTGGATTTACTGTAAAGTTAGATACACCAGAAATGGAATCAGTATGTAATACCACCGACCGCATGGTTCAAATCCCAACAGCAGAAGCCCGGCAGGAGTGAAGATCCTGAAGCTACAAAGGTAAGTATAACTAACCCCATTCTACACCCTAACCTTCCTTTAGGGGTGTCTAACCCTAACCTCCCCCCGGGGGAGCCTAACCCTAGCCCACCCTAACCCTAGCCTAACACTGACCCTCCCAGGGGGTACCTAACCCTAAGTCCCTGCCAGGAGCCCCTAACCTAACCCTCCCCCCACGCGGCTGTCCATGCCCAGTGCCCGGCTTACCTTCGATCGGTATGCCGGGCGTTGGGCTCATAGGCGTAGGTCTAATGACAGGTGTTGGGATTTTTCAATGCCTATCAATAGTACCTTGCCAGGATTTAACAGTCGGGAAGCCAGCGGTTGGCATTGCGACCATTGGCTTCCTGACTGCATCCCCCAGAAACATATATCTGCAGACTGACTGATCTGCAGATGATGTTCATACACACTGAATAAACATCACTGCGGTCCTGTTGGCCAGGAATCTAATAACGACCCCCCTCTCTAGCAGCCTCTGCAGCAAGTGTATGGGAGGTCCACAGAGCACAATGAGCTGTGCTGCATGCTGACGCGATATGTTTGTGAATGACGTCATTCACAGACATATCTGTACACACTGGCCGACGTGCACACGATATATATTGGCCATTAAATTGAATGGCTGATATGTCGGCTAATGTGTATCCACCATAACTTTTCTTGGTTTAATTGTTAACCCTCTAGGCTGGCATAAATAAGTGATTTCAGCTCCATTATAAACAAATAAGGGGTCTATTTACTAAGCAGTGTTAGGAGACAGAGTGAAAAGTGATAAGAAAGTGATAATGTGCCAGCCAATCAGCTCCCAACTGTCATTTTTCAAACACAGCCTGTGAGATGACAGCTGGGAGCTGATTGGCTGGCACATTATCACTTTC
This sequence comes from Taudactylus pleione, assembly GCA_031769625.1. Lineage (NCBI taxonomy): Eukaryota > Metazoa > Chordata > Amphibia > Anura > Myobatrachidae > Taudactylus > Taudactylus pleione. The sequence goes on from JAUIMM010000780.1 coordinate 2,018,851, forward strand.
TTATCACTTTTCATTCTGTCTCCTAACACTGCTTAGTAAATAGACCCCCTAAGTAATGTAATTGCAATACATATGGGATTGTGCATCCACCATCATTAGCTCCAGCTTGGTACATGAGAAAAGTACAGTATGACAGTAGTTTCTACTGACTGGTTAAAAATAAGCATGGACTGCCACCCACTGTTTCTTTGTGTAGGGAAATATATAGGGAAATGTTTTCCCTACTGTAAATTGTAAGGATTATAAAATCACAAAGCTGCAGGTCATGGATCTCCAAGCTGGTGCAGTACTGTATGCTGAATCTGTAAGCATTGACTGTAGGGGGTAAATTATTCCTTATAATACAGGGTTTTTTTTAACGCTAGTTGATATCAGATTTGACAGTTCATATGCAATAAAATTATAACACACTGTTTGTAGTGATTATATTTACATGTGTTACAAACTAAATAATAAAAAATATTGGTTTTAACAGCTTGAAAAATTAGTTAATTTGGTATTATATGGCGATTGCATTCACACTATATATCTGCTCAGTAATTATTTGTAATAACAGATTATGAAATGAGATGTTTTTAGATGGTTATTTAATGGTCATTAATATCTATTAAATATGGTTATTATGGTTATTTAAATTGATCAAAATATATTTGGGTTTTGTACATAAAAAGTTGTGTGATGCGAAATTTCATACATACTGTACATATATGATTTGCACATGGAATGCATGGAATGACCTTAGTTTGTTTTGTGTTATAAACAAACAAATAAATTAAATTAAAGCGTTTCCTTATTCTCCATACATTGAATTTTGAATGTGAGTCATGTATATTCATCTTACTTGTCAAGCCTAAGTCAATGGGGATATATAATTATTAGAATATACAAAGTTCTTGACATTGTAATATGTTCACTGACACAGGAAGCTATTGGAATAACCTACTAGCAGAACCCTGTTTCATTTTTTTCTAGTATACTGATTTTTGAACATTTTACTACCTTTAACTGTGTATAGGAGGACTAAAATTCAATTTACTATCTCCAAGCAATCCTAAAATTATGAATTATATTATATAAAATATATGCTGTTTATTCTCTTTTTTAAACTAAGTTAAAATCTAGATTTGCAAAATACTGACAATATATAAGGTTATTTGGCAATTTAGTATACCTAATTTTAGAACTGTGGTCATCCCAAGTTTTGTTGTCAAATGTTGCAAATTTGTTCCAAGAACCTACAGTTACTAGCATTAATAAAATAACAATTATTGAATGTCCACTTGCTGTTAAATGTAACTAAAAGGGATAAAAAAAGAATCCACCTCTAAATTGTGTTGTATGTTCTCTCACACTTCTGTTTTAGTTCACTTAAAAGAAGGGTTAACTATATTTTTGTCATCAGTGTAATGTAATGTAAAATATATGGTGTCAACTGTAATAGGGTGAGAATTTGGAAAATGTGAGAGTTTAACAGTAAACACTCACACTTTTTAAACTCAGCCAATGTAATAGAGTCCGAGAACATGCAAACTCGCAGGTTTTTAGACTCAAAAAATGCATCCAGATGTTTTCCCACTTTGAAGATAAAACTTGACCAATGTGAGAGTCTACTGCTAAACTCTAACATGTTCTAAACTCTCACCCTATTATATTTGGCCTATCGTGGTCACTGACCAATGACGTATAATGTGATTTTGTTAATTATGCCCTCTGTCCCAAGTGCAGTTGTTTAATATTTCAACTCTCACATGCCCATATTATACATTTAAATGAATAAACCCACCCTCATTTTTAAATGATTTATTATGACCTTCACCTATGGTGTTACTAGAGAAATTGTGGGTACTGTCCTGGGCCTGTCCAGCGGTCTAAGCCAGCTACAGCCACTGATTCATAGCCACACCCCCATCATTACATGTTGGCATAGCATATCAATGGAGGCCTAATATGCATGATGGCCATGCCTCCAATTTGCCATGCCCTCTTCCAGACCTTGAACCTTTCCATGGCACTTCAGATTGTTTGTGGTGTTAGTGTGCCTATATCACAGAATTTCTCCTGTAGCAGACCACATCTTACTGTACCATGGCATAGTGCCTGTTGTTATGCTGGTTACACACTGGCTGATATATTGGCCGATTAATTGATCAGCCAATATATCTGCTGGCCATCAGCCAGTGTTTAGAGACGATATGTCTGTGAACCGATTCGTTCACAGACATATCGCATTGGCTGTGCAGCACAGCCAATGGACAAATATATCTGCAGACCGCCTGTACACACGCAGCTGCAGCCGCTGGGAGGGGGGTGGCCCCACCCCTGACCCGCCTCCTTGTCAGCGGAACATGCAGCTGGCAGATAGATGATGGCCGTTCAGTGTGTATGAACAACTATCATCTAAAGATATATCTGCAGATCACTCAATATGCAGATATATTTTTCAGGTGTGTACCCACCATTAGTATCACATCTGCATCCTTGTATAGTTGATCTGGATTACTTGCTGCAATGTGTGTGTGTGTGTGTCAGAGGCAATTAGAGAAAGGAGGGGGCCCATGTGCAGCCACAGGGTGGGCCCCCTCCTCTATGGCAGCGCAGTAGACTCTGGTTTTCTGTCAGAGTCTGCTGCACATGTGTGGGTCTTCAGGAATATATTCGTGGAGACATCTCATGTGCGTATGCGCAAATCACTGGAAAAAATGGTCACAGGAGAATTTTCCTGGTGATTTCAGTATACAGCACTAGCCGCCACAGGACTCTGGAGAATCAGGACCCTGTTTCAGATGGCAATAAATCATATCTGTCCAGGTTGCTTTCTATCCTTTAAATATATTGTGCCACAATGGTTCTGTAGCGCTTCACAAAGTATATAAATAAATGAGCAAACACAAAAACATCGACTTACAGTACAAAACAATGCAGGACAAGGACAAAGTTTATAAACATGGCTGCAATAGTGGTCATAACACTCAGAATAAGCAGCAGGGCGTCAGCTACCAAGTAGAGTAGAAGATCGTATGAGTGAGGGATGGAGAAGCACATGAGGGAAGAGGGCTCATGAGAGCTTACATTCTAAAGGGGATGGGCAGACCTACAATGGTGACACAGAAAGGGTAGACAGTGAGGAAGAAGCATGGAGCAGCGGGTTAGGATGAGAGCTGGAAGGCTTTGATGAAGTAGTGAGGTTTGAGCACCTGTTTGAAGATTTGTAGAGAGGCGGAGAGTCTGATAGGGAGACGGAGAGAGTTCCAGAGGTAGGGAGCAGCGTGGGCAAAATCTTGGAGGTGGGAGTGGGAGGAAGTAATCAGTTGGCATGAGAGGCCACGTGCATTTGTTGAATGAAGAGGGTGGGTAGGAGTGTGAAGTGAGATGATATCAGAGATGTAAATGGGAGATGACTGGGTGAGGGCATTGGAAGTGAGTGTAAGAACCTTGAATTGGGCTCTGAAGGGAAAGTGGAGACAGAGTAGGCCTTGTAGGAGGGGAGAGGCAGATTTATTGTAGAACATTTGGAGAGGAAGATGAGCCGAGCAGCAGCATTGAGGACAGATTGAAGTGGAGAGAGGTGGGAGTCAGGGAGGCCAGATAAGAGGAGGTTACAATAGTCCAATCTGGAGATGACCAGTGAGTGGATGAGGGTCTTAGTTGCCTCCAGGGTGAGAATGGGTCTGATCCTGGAAATGCATTTGAGATGGAAGCGACAGGACTGTGAGAGGTACTGAATGTGTGGTTTGAAGGAGAGAGAGGAGTCAAGGATAACCCCAAGACAGCACAGTTGGGGGCTAGAGGAAATAGTTGTGCTGTTAATAGATAATGAAATTGTGGGAAGTGAGGTTATGCGGGAAGGTGGGACATAATCCAACCTATATACTGTATATATATATATATATATATATAATCATCTGTAATCCATCAAACAGGATCCTGGGTTCAAGGATGTTGATAGGTCTTATGCAGTTCTCCATCTCACCTTCATAAGCTTTTTTTCACCTTAAACTCCAAAAAAACTTACAGCACAGGGGATCTGATTCAATGGTGGGCACAATTTAAGAGCAGCTGCATTTTTTTTACTGATTTGCAATAGTCAAAATGTGCAAATTCCTGTTTCAACATTCAACTTCTGTGGACAGACTGAGTAATCTCTGAGATGCCCACTTCCATTATATGAGCAAAATAAATAAAGAAATTTGGAATTTTGAAGGAGGGATGTAAGCGAAGATTAGAGAGCAGACATCATACCAAGTTATTTGAGCTTTTCATCCATGGAAAAGGATGTATCTCTCCTGACTGTCCTGTATGGTCCACTCCTGTCCTATATGCTTCAACATGCAGGGAGTATGTCCACCCAGTAAGCTGATATAATATTGAGGCTTGCTAATAGAAACATATCTGGGGCTAGCGTTCCCACTCCTAATTTGGTTACATATTTTATCCGGCGCTTTCTCCATAACCAGATGAATTCCATCACCAGGTGCTACATCACTGTAGAAATAATATAACAATATGTATTCAAAAAGAAGAAAAAATGAATGTGTAAGATACCTGATTGAGCCACAAAAGTTATTCTCCAGTTTGTTGGGTCCTTACCAAGTGCAGTGATAGTGTTCTCATAATTCAAATATAATTAGATGTGGACATATCCAAGAGATGCTTTTTAGTAAACATGACACCTGCATGAGCTGGAGGACTAGTGCAATAAAATGCAATAATGACTGAATCACCCCTTTGCCTAGAAAAGGGTACTGTACGGTGTCTCTCACCTTTCTTGGTACAGTGTCTCCACCTGATTCTTCTTGTCGGGATGTGGAATGTTCCACCAGGAGATGTATCAGGAGACCCATTTTAGTGTACAAAATTGCTGAGATAATTGCTGAGAGCACATAAAAAGTAGAACAAAAGGATGTATGTGTGACAGGTACTAAAGCTGAGCTATAGTGAAGAAACTGGTCAGAACTGGATTTGCAAAGAGTACAAATAATTTTGAACCATTCTGCTGCCCGGTGGCTTGAACTGGATTCCTGACAGGCAGACTATCAATCCTGGGCATCATGCTATAAGGAATGGGGCTCCAATAATTTAGATTAAAAGCATAAAGGACATATTTGGGGATGTAGTTGGCATCCCGGAGGTAAGGATTCCGGTGGTAAGAATTCCGGCATCAGAATCCCAACAGCAGTCAGAATCCTGGCTCCAGAATCCTGACCACTGACATCTGATGGTAAGTATTAAGGTTAGTGGGTGGGTTAGGTATAGAATTAGGGTTTAGGGCTCTAGGGGGGGTTAGGCTGTGGGAGGGGGAGAGTTAGGGTTAGGCTTCTGGGGGGGTGGAGGAATAGGGTTAAGCTGTGGGAAGGTAGGGTTAGAGTCAGGCTCAAGGAATGGTGGGTTAGGACACTTATGTAATGGTGTCAGGATTCTGACTGTTGGGATGCCGCTGTCAGTATTTTGACCACCGGTATCATGACCACCAGGATCCTGACCGCCAGGATCCCAACCGCCGGAATCCTGTACCTAACCCCATATTTGGAACTTGAAACCTGAAACAGAGTATTTAAGTATTAATTTAATTACCAGTTGCATGATTTTTCTAATTATTCATTATTTGCATAAATTGTATTTTCACTTTTTTTATTATACTTGTGATTCAACGTATATTTATTGTCATACACTAATACCACTTTTCCTCCAAAATCCCTGGTTCAACCCAGACACTAAACATGGGTTTCAAGCTGTGTCACAGTGGCTTGAACCCCATTTCTGCTACAGGCTGGACCTTGGATATTGCTGGGGCTTACTGTACCTCTGCTGGCACTTGGAGATTACATCATCTCCAAGCACCAGGAAATGCGGCTTTCCCTATGCTGTGCCCGGGACTTGAGTCAAATGACCAGGGATACCCATTTTTACTGAGCCTTACCCAGGTTTTACCTGCATAAAACCCTTGAGACCTGGGGAGAAAAACTGGGTCAGATCACCTGGGATTTATTCCTAGGATCCTTTTCCACTGAGCCATGACCCAGGTTGACATGACAAAAACCTGGGTTTTTGTGGTGGTGTAAAATGGGTATTATATAATTTTAGTGCCTCACACTATACTCTTTCTCAGACTGCTACCTGCCCTTCAATAGTCATGGCAGCTGATCTCCTTATTTTTTCATGAGCCCTTTCCTAGTGGACCTGCCTCTGTTAATTTCTGAGCATCCCCCGGGATCCATCACAACTCCAGGACACTATCTCTCTTCTAGCTCCCAACAGTTACTGCTTTCTGCCACCTACTGTATGGACTCTTTACAACCTCTTCAGGCTTCTTCAGCAATCCTTACCTATCATATTCCTTCTCTAGCTGCAGGGGCCACTGGGACATGTACTTGTGACAAATCAGTGAGAGGATGCTATCTTGGTGGAGTCTCACTGCAGAATTGCAATATTTTTTTAGGGGTGTGCACCGGCCACTTTTCGTGTTTTGGTTTTGGATCTGGATCTTTCTTCATGTTTTGGATCTGGATTGGTTTTGCCAAAACCACCCTTCCGTGTTTTGGGTTCTGGATTTTGTGTTTTGGATCTGTATTTTTTTTTAAAAATGCATAAAAACAGCTAAAATCATAGAATTTGTAGGTTGTTCTGCTCCTATGCTATTATTAACCTCAATAACATTAATTTCCACTCATTTCCAGTCTATTCTGAATACCTCACACCTCACAATATTGTTTTTAGTCCAAAGGTTGCACCGAGTTAGCTGGATGACTATGCTAAGCGACACGAGTGGGCGGCACAAACACATGGCCCATCTAGGCGTGGCACTGCAGTTGCAGACAGGATGGCAGTTTGAAAAACTAGGCCCCAAACAGTACATAATGCAAAGAAAAAAAAGAGGTGCAAGATGGAATTGTCCTTGGGCCCTCCCACCCACCCTTATGTTGTATAAACAGGATATGCACACTTTAACAAACCAATAATTTCAGCGCCAGGGTCTGCCACATGACTGTGGCTGAAATGATTGGTTCATTTGGGCCCCCACAAAACAAGCTGGCAATTAAACTGTCCCTGCATAAACTGGCTCTACGGATCAAGATGTCGTCCTCATCCTCCTCATCCACCGATTCCTCACCCTCTTCAGTGTTGTTTACATCCACATCCTCACAGAGTATTAATTCGTCCCCGTTGGAATCCACAACTACAGGTCCCTCTGTATTTTCTGAAGGCTAGACTCCCTGGAAGAATTGATAATTAATTTTGATGAACATCATCTTCTCCACATTTTGTGGAAGCAACCTCCTACGCCTTTCGCTGACAAGATTCCAGGCTGCACTAAACACTATTTCGGAGTACACACTGGAGGGAGGGGGCAACTTCAGTAAAATAGAGCCAGATTGTATAGAGGCCTCCAAATTGCCTCTTTTTCCTGCCAGTACAGGTACAGACTGTCTGACATGCCACCGATGTAATCCTCCACCATTCTATCAATGGTGACAGTATCATATGCAGTAACAGTAGACATGTCAGAAATTGTTGCCAGGTCCTTCAGTCCGGACCAGATGTCCAAACTTGGTCCTGCCTGCCCTGCATCACCCCCAGTGGGTTGCTTAGGATACCTAAGTTGTTTCCTGGCAGCCCCAGTTGCAGGAAAAAATGAAGAAGGAGCTGTTGACGTGTCATGTTCCGCTTCAGCTGACAGTGTTTTCATGAGCAGGTCTTTGCACCTCTGCAGGCTTGTGTCGGCCGGAAAGAGAGACACCACATAGGCTTTAAACCTAGGATCGAGCACGGTGGCCAAAATGTAGTGGTCTGATTTCAACAGATTGACCTCCCTGCAATCCTGGCAAAGCGAATGAAGGGCTTCATCCACAAGTCACACATGCCGAGCGGAGTCGCTCCGTCTTAGCTCCTCCTTCACTTTCTCCAGCTGCTTCTGCAACAGCCTGATGAGAGGAATGACCTGTCTCAAGCTGGCAGTGTCTGAACTGACTTCACGTGTGGCAAGTTCAAATGGCTGGAGAACCTTGCACAACAGAGAAATCATTCTCCACTACGCTTGAGTCAAGTGCATACCCCCTCCTTTGCCTATGTCATAGGTGGATGTATAGGCTTGAATGGCCTTTTGCTGCTCCTTCATCCTCTGAAGCATATAGAGGGTTGAGTTCCACCGCATCACAACCTCTTGCTTCAGGTGATGGCGGGGCAGATTCAAGAGTGCTTGCTGGTGCACCAGTCTTTGGCACGCAGTCGCTGAGTGGCCAGAAATTTTTCAGGCCACCCAAAGCGTCTCATGCATGCTCCTGTCATTTTTCAGAAAATTCTGCACCACCAAATTTATTGTGTGAGCAAAACTTGGGACTTGCTGGACTTTGCCCAGATGTAATGCCCGCACAATATTGGTGGTGTTGTCAGAAATCACAAATGCCCAGGAGAGTCTAAGTGGGGTAAGCCACTGGGTGATGATTTCCCTCAGTTTCTCTAAGAGGTTGTCAGCGGTGTGCCTCTTACTGAAACCAGTAATACATAACGTAGCCTGCCTTGGAACAAGCTGGCATTTCTGAGCTGCTGCTACTGGTGACACTTTTGTTGTTGCTGCATAAGGTGATACATCTACCCAGTGGGCTATCACAGTCATATAGTCCTTAGTCTGCCCTGTTCCTCTTGTCCACATGTCCATTATTAAGTGGACATTGGGTACAACTGCATTTTTTAGGACACTGAGGACACTTTTCTGATGTCTCTGAACAGTCTCGGTATCGCCTGCCTAGTGAAGTGGAAGCTAGATGGGATTTGGTACCGGGGACACACTCCATAAATTGTCTAAATCCCACTGCACTAATGGCGAATACCAGATGCACGTCTAACACCAAAATAGCAGTCAAGGCCTCAGTTATCCATTTTGCTTCAGGATGACGGCTGTCGTACTTCATCTTCCTCGCTAAGGACTGTTGGATGGTCAATTGTTTAGTAAAAGTAGTGGTGCTCCTACTTCCTCTCTGGGATGATGAACGACTCCTAGTAGCAACAGCAGCAGCGGCAGCAGCAGACATAGCAATGCAGCATCCTCTGGAGGAATCCCGGATAGGAGAGCCAGTCATGCCAATGACATGGCCTGCAGGACTACTTCTGATCCTGATTAAGGAGGAAATTGATGAGGAGAGAGTTGACGGTGTTGTTTGCAGGCTTTTGGATACAACAGGACAAAGTGATTTAGGTGTCCCTGGACTGCTTACAGTCTTAGCCAAAGTTTCTGAAAATGCTAGTAACTTTTTATGAACGCGCTGGAGGTGACGTATAAAGGAGAATGTTCCTAGGTGGTTAATGTCCCTACCCTTACTTATTTCACCTTTACATATAGTACATATGGCAAGACAGTTGTTGTCCGGATTTGGATAGAATTATTGCCAGACCAAAGAATGGAATGTTTGATCTTCTGCCCAGGCATGAACATGATGGGCTTTTTCATCCCACGGACAACAACTTTCTCCCCTGGAGCCTGATTTAAAAAAACCACATCACCATCAGAATCCTCCTCGCCAACTTCCTCCTCCGAACCAGCTACACCAGTATCCTCATCCTGTTGTACTTCAACAGTGACATCTTCAATTTGCATATCAGCAAGTGGACTGTGGGTGCTCCTTCCAGCACTTGCAGAGGGCATGTAAATGGTGGAAAGAGCCACCTCTTCCCATCCAGTGTTGGGAAAGTCAGGCATCGCAACCACCACCAAACTTGGACTCTCCTTGGGAATTTGTGATATCATCTTAGAACACACAGTTCTTTGCTGTGCTTTTGCCAGCTTAACATGTTTGATTTTTGTAATGGGAGGAGGACTTCCATCGTCATGTGAAGCTGAACCACTAGTCATGAACATAGGGAAAGACCTTAGCCGTTACTTGCCACTCTGTGTCGTAAATGGCATATTGGCAAATTTACATTTCTCATCAGATGGTTTAAATGTTTTTTAAGGTCATTTTCCTGAACTTTGTCATTTGGGATTTTATATGCCCTCTACTATGACATTGGGCATCGACCTTGGCAGACGGCATTGATGGCATTTTATCGTCTATGTCATCACTAGTGGCAGCAGCTTCAGCACTAGGAGGAAGTGGTTCTTGATCTTTCCCTATTTTATTTTTATCGGACAATGTTTGGTCCTCAATTTATGTTATATTGATATATACGTGCGGCTAAAGCTCACATAAACACAGAAAAGAAGAATTTTTTAATTTTTTTGGAGTGCACTTTGGGGGTTACACCACCCTTTAACAGACTTATGACACAGGTGCACGTTTGTTGCTGCTCCTTTTTTGATACATGTGCGGCTACAACCCACACAATTCACAAACACAGAAAAGAAGAATTGTTATTTTTTAAGGAGTGCACTTTAGGGGTTACACCACCCTTTAACAGACAAGCCATCCGGCCCTTTACTTATGACACAGGCGCACGCTTGGCGCTGCGCCTTTGTTGATGCACGTGCGGCTACTGCGCACACATTTCACACACAAACACAGAAAAAAAGAATTGTTTATTTTTGTGGAGCGCACTTTGGGGGTTACACCACCCTTTAACAGATAAGCCAGCTGGCCCTTTACTCATGACACAGGCGCACGCTTGGCGCTACTTTGTTGATGCATGTGCGGCTACTGCGCACACAATTCACAAACACAAAAAGGATTTTTTTTTAAATTTTAGAGTGCACTTTGGGGGTTACACCACCCTTTAACAGATGAGCCAGCCGGCCCTTTACTTATGACACAGGTGCACGCTTGGCGCTACTTTGTTGATGCACGTGCGGCTACTGCGCACACAATTCACAAACACAGAAAAAAAGAATTGATTATTTTTTGTGGCATGCACTTTGGAGGTTACTCCACCTTTTAACAGATGAGCCAGCCGGCCCTTTACTTATGACACAGGTGCACGCTTGGCGCTACTTTGTTGATGCACGTACGGCTGCTGCGCACACAATTCACAAATACAGAAAATATTCTTTTTTATTTTTTTGGAGTGCACTTTGGGGATTACACCACCCTTTAACAGATGAGAAAGCCAGCCCTTTACTTATGACACAGGCGTACACTTGGCGCTACTTTGTTGATGCACATGTGGCTACTGCGCACACAATTCACTAACACAGAAAAAAAAAAAAGAATTGTTTATTTTTTGTGGAGCGCACTTTGGGGGTTACACCACCCTTTAACAGATGAGCCAGCCGGCCCTTTATTTATGACACAGGCGCACGCTTGGTGCTACTTTGTTGATGCACATGAGGCTACTGCGCATATATTTCACACACAAACACAGAAAAAAAAAGAATTGTTTATTTTTTGTGGCATGCACTTTGGAGGTTACTCCACCTTTTAACAGATGAGCCAGCCGGCCCTTTACTTATGACACAGGTGCACGCTTGGCGCTACTTTGTTGATGCACATACGGCTGCTGCGCACACAATTCACAAATACAGAAAATATTCTTTTTTATTTTTTGGGAGTGCACTTTGGGGATTACACCACCCTTTAACAGATGAGAAAGCCAGCCCTTTACTTATGACACAGGCGTACACTTGGCGCTACTTTGTTGATGCACATGTGGCTACTGCGCACACAATTCACTAACACAGAAAAAAAAAAAAGAATTGTTTATTTTTTGTGGAGCGCACTTTGGGGGTTACACCACCCTTTAACAGATGAGCCAGCCGGCCCTTCATTTATGACACAGGCGCACGCTTGGCGCTACTTTGTTGATGCACATGAGGCTACTGCGCATATATTTCACACACAAACACAGAAAAAAAAAGAATTGTTTATTTTTTGTGGAGCGCACTTTGGGGGTTACACCACCCTTTAACAGTTGAGCCAGCCGGCCCTTTACTTATGACACAGGCGCACGCTTTGCGCTACTTTGTTGATGCACTTGCGGCTACAGCGCACACAATGCACAAACAGAAAAAATTACTTTTTTATTTTTTTTGGAGTGCACTTTGGGGGTTACACCACTCTTTAATGGACAAGACAGCCTGCCAGCCCTTGATTTATGACACAGGTGCACGCTTGGCGCTACTTTGTTGATGCACGTGCGGCTACTGCTCACACAATTAACAAACACAGAAAAAATAATAGTTTTTTTTGCACTTGGGGGGAGCACCCTGATGGACATATCACCCCCTGGACAACAGTACAGCACCCTTTTAGGACTACAGCCTTTATGGGACACTGCACAACACAGCCCAGCCAACCCCTATAGACTTTGGAGTGGACACAGCCCCTGTGGACAACTGACTGCACAACACTCCCCAGCCAGCCCCTATGACAGCAGCACAACACAGCCCAGCCAGCCCCTATGGACAACAGCAGCACAACACAGCCCTGTCAGCCCCTATGGACTGAGTGGACACAGCCCCTATGGACAACAGCAGCACAACACAGCCCAGCCAGCCCCTATGGACAACAGCAGCACAACACAGCCCAGCCAGCCCCTATGGACAACAGCAGCACAACACAGCCCAGTCAGTCCCTATGGACTGAGTGGACACAGCCCCTATGGACAACAGCAGCACAACACAGCCCAGCCAGCCCTAGCTCCCATCCTCCCTATTCACTGTCCACAGCCGGAGTGAAAAATAGCACCGACGCGGGGACCTTTTATAGAATCCAAAACCTGCGAGATCTGGAAGGTGGGATGATGACGTTACCTCAATATCAGATCCGAGTCAGGCGGGTAAACTCGAGCCTGCATCGGACCCAACTCGGATTGGGGGGGCTCGGGGGGGGATCGGATTTCAGGAATCTGAACCCGCTCATCCCTAATTTTTTTTCCATCCAATTTCCATCTGAATTCCCTAATGTCAGCAGGAGATACATGATTATGAAAGTTATCTGGATTGGCCAATTGGGTATTAACCCTTTGCAACCCAAGTTCTTCATTAGCCTTGTGGCTATATTATAAGAACTCATGATCATGTACTGTACTAACATTACTTAGTTGACATTTTCATTTGACTGATGCAGGATATATGATTCCCATTGAATATTAAAAGGGGAAAACAACAGATGTTGTTTAATTGAATTCTTAATTTGTATTTGCATTTAATTACATGTTATTTTTTGAAGCAAAACATTTGAAATGTAAGTGGATATATTTCTTCTCACTTTACTGGAAATAAGTGATATGCAAGTAGGTGATATATCTGAAAACAACATATATATAAGTAATGTAGGTGATGTACAGTATACTGTATCTATTTTTTTCAATCATTCATGTAGAGGTATCATTTTTCATTGTGGAAATTTCTAGGCACTTCCATATTTCATACCAGTTTTTGGTAGTGTATTATAGTGTCACTATGTATGGAATAGGCTGCATCATGAGTTGTACTTGGATGGTTATTTGAGGTATAATATACAGTAAAAAGGAGGATAAAACCCTTTGTAGCGCTCACTTATTCAGATATTTCTCATAGGAGTGGGGCACAAAAAAACAACAAGAGAGAAATAAAATATAATTAAAATCATTGCATATCCATTCATAGTATCCCAGTGTTTAATACCCCATCTTTTGCCCCCCCCTTCCCCTACTGCTCACCTTCTGCCCTGTCCTCTGGGTTCCCCTGGTGTCAATGATGCAGTAGGAGCTTCCCCCACTGTTTCACCCTCCACTCCTCATGTCGTGGCTCCCATAAGCCCCACCCCTTCAGTGCTCGCCTCCCCCACTAGTCTGGCTGAGCCGGCGGTTGCCTCTCTTCTCCCCCATACATGGTCCTCCGGCCCCGTTTGTGCAGCAGGCCCAGCAGCAATTTCAACTGCTGCTGCCATCTTGGATCACACTTCAAGAGTGGGATCCAGCCCCAACTACCGGCCTCAAGTCTGTGTTACTAGTGCGCAGGCTAACAAGCATCACATGCTGTCTCATGCACCTGCTCCCACCCATGTTTACAGGGCTTATAACACCCAGCCTGTCCCTTTGCTGGCAGGTTCAGTGCCTGCCAGCACCTTTGTCAGTTCCCATCTTTCCTCCTCTGCTCCTTTTCCACATGGTCCCAGCCTTCTTGGAGCGCTATACCTACTCCACCCATGTTCCCTTCCTATTCTTCTTCCCCCTCTATGTCTACTTATCCCCCATATGTTTCACCATCCTTTCCTCCTGGCTATCCCTATTGGCAGCCTTCCTCTTTTCCCGGCCATTCCCCCTGGCACCCTTTCTCCCCTTCCCCTCCTTTCATGCATCATCCTCCCTCCCCCAATTTTTATAATTCATCCCTGGTGCCAGTGCCCCCTCTTTCTGTCCCCTTCATTCCTGCCCCACTGTTTCTGCTCCTCCAGTGCCTTCCGCCTCTTTTTCTGCACCTCCTTTGCTTATTCACCCTGTTTCTACTCTCGCTGTTTTACAGCACCCCCCTCCTTTCACTGTCAACCCTTCCACACCCCTTCCCCTTCCCCACCCACCCCTGTCCACCGTTCAACCGGTTGCTGTGTCAGCACCTCATGCTTCTGTTCCAGTTCCAGATTTGATAGCAGCTCCAATCATCCCGAATGTAAGGGGGGCTGTCATTATTCCTGTTCCTGCGCGTGTCAGGGTGGACCTGGAGATCGCTCTGGCAGACCCTCCGTGTGAAGCTTCCGGATATTCGGTTCCTCATCCGGGAGCTGGTGAGTATGATATGTCTTCATCTTCATCTTCTTTCTCTGCCTCATCCTCTCAGTCGTCTGGTTCCCCAGGGTTCCCCATTGATAGATTAGTGGCACTACGTTTAGCCAAAAAAGCAGAGGGCAGAAGTAAGACAGGTGAGGCTTCATGCCATGTTGAACTGCCGCCGGGGGCGGATTCTGTGCATTGCGCTAATACTGCTGTCGTCCGGGGTTTGTGCAAGAGCGTTAGGGAAAGGATCCGGAGGGGTAAGTTCGTTGACTTTTTGTTAGCTGACCAATTGTGTGAGTTGTGTGCCGGTGATTTGAGGTATAAAAGAAGTGGTGTGGATGTGATCAGCCTCTTTGCTGAGTCTGAAGCCCACCCTCCCGCCCAAAGCTTTGCTGTTTGTATTTTGTTGTGTTTATTTTTTCCTTATTCAAGTAAGGCGCAGTATGTCGGCAGAACGCTGTATCTCATTGGCTTTATTGTGGCGCAAGAGAGCTTTGTGAGGGCGTTGGACCTCGATGTAACATGGCGAGTTTGTCCTTCTCGCAGAGGGGACCCGAGCACTTATGTATGGAAGCTCTGGGAGTAGGCTGGCCCAGGAGGGAGGCGGGACCTTCGCAACATGAGTGTGTCTTTAGGGGGAGCGTTTCAGTTGTTCCCCGTGTGTGTCTCCAGCTTGAAAGCTAGAACTGAGTATGCAGCATCTCCTGGCCACCTTGGTTAGGTGAATTAATTAATTTGAAACTAAAAGCTGTGACCTTTTATCCAAGCTGTTATGGTGTCTGTCTCTTTATTTGACAGATAAGTTAAGTGCTAAGTTAAGTAAGGATGTTTAAGGTATTTAGGGCCTGATTCAGAGCCAGACACAATTAGCGCTCGCTCGTCCTGAAAATAGGGGTGGCTATTCAAATGAACCGTTCGCTGTTTGCGGTCTGTTCACGCCTCTAGGTCTGATTGAGCGTACAAAACTTGTGGTCGTTTTTTGGGAAACTACGCCCGCGGGCCGCTTGCATCCTACGTCATGTCCGCTATTTATTAGATTAATCGAGTACATCGACCAGGGTATGAACTGCTCGCTATTCTTGTGGTTGGTTTTTGCTACCACAATTTTGCGAGCAGTTCTGGCTTAAAAAAAACCCAGTGACGTGGTCAATGATGCTGCTGGTTTATATATGCACACCCATAAAACGCCCGTTTTGACCTTTAAGCACGCCTGCGATCGGATCTCCACTCCCCGTTTTCAAGCACCTTCTCCTGTTACCACCCACAAATGCCTCATTCTGTCACTCAAATTATCAGGCATTCGCTATTTTGCGAGCACATGAATTTCGGCCGCACTGACTGATTCGCCCATGCGTATAACGATCCGTACGCATGCGCAGTTGGGCAAACATCGCTCAGAGCGAACGAGCTGCCGCTTACGAGTGGCTCTGAATCAGGCCCTTAATTAGCAATAAGCCAATGGAGATCTTATGACAATTGGTAATTGCTAATAATTTTTGAATACAGTTATCAATCAGAGACTACTCTGAATCAGGCTTACCTAATATGCTTATTAAGAGAGTGCTCAATCATAAAGAATGATTGAGCAAAACAGAAATTTTTCTTGGTGCGCTGTTTTAATGATTTTAATATCTTACTTATGTTTAAGGATTATAAAACTTAACTTTTAATAAATCTTACATATAGCACTTACTGTCATGAAACAAGATTACAACAAATATATTAAAAAAATATTAAGCTAGAATAATTATCTATCCTTATCTGTTTTAATAACAAGGAGATATACAGGGGATAATATAACGTTTATAATCCCACAATCTTGATATTGGCTCAAGAAATCTTATATATTAATAGTCTATTATACAGCCATGTTTTTGCAGCAATATGCTATACATTGTACCAAAGAAAGTTCAAAACCCACACATACTGTACTGACTAAACCTTATCTGCGGCGCTGACATAGAGAGCACCCAGATGTTTAATCACCTGTCCAGGTTTACATTTGTGATCTTGTTCTCTATTCTCAGTTGAATAATTAATCACAGTTTGACGTGACCTTTTGGGGTCATTCAGATGAACGTATTCAAAGAACATCTGCACTCTGATCTTAAAATGTGTGCAAGCAATGTTACTATTCGTCCCCATACCTCCAGATTCCTACTGTTCAGAGAAAAGGCAGAAACAAACCCACAGATTACTACAAAACACCAGAATAGTTTGAATGCTTTTTTTTCCCATAACCCACAGTTTTTAATTATGTTAGGGGCTCATTGATCAATGAGTTTTATCATACACAATGAGTTTTAGAACTAGTACTGTAGGATAATGGTGCTCCAGCCAATCAGCTTCGTTCTAACTGTCATCTGTTTGAAAAATGACAGTTGAAAGTTGCTTGACTTGAGCACCATTCATCATACGCAATGAGTTTTAAAACTCACTGCGTATGATAAAATTTGTTGATATATTAGCCCTTACATCTCTGAGCACTGACCAGATGCTAAAATGTTAGTGCGGTTTTACACTATCAGGCAAGAGGCAATGTTGAAGAGTTGATGGAGCATGGTGAAGCAATGGTTAGCATTGCTGCCTCAAAACTCTGTGGTCATGGGTTTGTCTCCAACCAGGGACCTGTCATGTATAAGTTTTGTATGCTCTGCCCATGTTTGCATGGTTTCCCTCTGAGAATTATGGTTTCCTGATCAGTTAACTGGCTTCGGACAAAAAATGAACTTGAGTGTGTATGTGTGTCCATGTGGTAGGGAATATAGATTGTTGGGACAGGGACTGATGTAAATGACTAAATACTATCTGTGAAATATTGTGGAATATGTTTGCACTATATACATTTCTGATAAATAAATGTTAATAAATAATCCTCACTTACAGTTAATAAATGAAGATTAATACAGATAAAGATATGGAAACATCATAGAAAAATATATAGGGACTTTTTTAGAGTTGTGATTAAATCAAGCCAGAATGTACCTTGGTAAACCCTGTTGCCCTGCAGTGGGATAGGGGAATATATAAAATGTGCAGACAGATTAAGAGTTGGGAGGGGCCACACTGTAGCTCAAATCATTTTTGCTGAATTCAAAATAAAGCTGCTCAGTATTTGTGCGCGACAAGCAAAAGCAGCCAGTATCTTCCCAACATGGCAAAATTGCATTTGTACCATAATAATTGAAAATAACTTAACATAGCATTACTGCCTCATAGCACTGAGGTCTTGGGTTTTACTCCCACCACAGACTTAACTGTGTGGAGTATATATCTTATCCACATGCTTGTGTGGGATTCCTCCAAGTGGTAGAGAATATTGGTCCTACTTTAGAGACGTACGCTAATGCCACTGCTGCTGTTTCTTTGTACGCAGTGCCTGTGTGAAAATATGTAGATGTTGCAGTCTCCTGGATCTGTATTGAGACGTGCACCAGCAGATTAGCAAATCCAAGCAACAGCGTACAAACACAGAATATCTGTCCCAGATCAGTTGATTATTGGAATTCTAAGTAACTACTGTACATGGTCGCGGGAAAGCTAGGAATAGCCACAGGGACTGAGATGCTAGAGTCATTTTTATTGCATACAGGATCGCAGTTGCAGTCTGAGACATGGCATGAAAATGGTTGCAACACATCTGTGTTTGAGTTGCCACCTGCCCATTGCTGCCCACAAATGGTCCCAGCCTGTTAATCACATTGCAAATAAATTGAATTAACAGTATAGTATATGAAATGATTATGCGCTGTTATATGTAAGTGTAGGACATAATTAAAATTATGCGGTTATGTAATTATTACATATAACTATATAAAAACATATAATATGCTTGATATTAGATGTTTATAGGGGTAACTGTTTCCTGCTTGTCCATATAGTAAGGCAGGTGACTTTCCCTATCTTACCCTAACCGCTGCCATGCGTCCTCTGGTTATTCTCTTACTGATGACTGCGTAATTCAGCGGTGCTGCACCTGGTGTCAGGATCCTTCAGCTCATCAGTCTCCCCTGCAAGCATGCAGGAATACTGACTGATCTCCGTGCACTTAGAGTCCGTAAGGCTGGCCATTGTAACAAGTGCGGCTCCAGCCGTTGGGCATCACTTTGCTCAGTGATAATCCATACTTCTCAGTGGCAGCGCTCATGTCTCCTATACATTTCATCTCAAAGACATTGTTCAGGAAGCCTGTCTTCCATTTGCAAGCCAAGTCTTTCTTATCACTTGGAGTCACTTCTAATTGGTTCCCAGTGTGGGTGCAACACCAAAGCAAATTTGATTGGTTTATTCTTCAAACTTTATTATACACTAATAGAAATATTTTAAAAATCAGAAAAAATTATTTCCGCTTGATAGAAAAATTGTATGTATAAAATGTTCAATAGATGTGTGATATAAATATACAGTATGTGAAATAAAACGTGTGAAAAATATTATACTGTATAATAATATTATATTAGATATTCTTTGAAAAAAAAAAAAAAACAATTCAAAGTCCAGGTTTAAGTCACCTGGAGGGAGGGTTTTGAGCTTGTAGATCCATTCTGTTTCAACTGTGGACATGTCTTCTACAAAATCTCCATCTCTCCAGTTTTCTTCCAATTGTTTGATGGCATGAACTTTAAACCATTAGGGGTCTTTTCATGATGCGTAAAAAAATTATCTGAAACACTGTGTTTTTAAACATCTCTTTATACTATATATATATGTTCTCCGATACATATTTAAAAAAATTTCTTGGTGGGACCCATATATTTCGAGCCATAAGTGCCCTTCTGTATTACAATTTAAATGTTTTTTTTTCATGGGATATTCATTTGCCAGTATATTAGATTTAAAACACTGTTGTTACATATTCAAGGTGTCTGCAGCCCTTGCAGTCATTATGGAAACCTTTTTTAGGGTTGGATACAGGATATTAGGATACCAACACCTCTATAACTCTATCCCTGCTCCTAACACTTCCTCCTCACAGCATAATCCTAACCCTCCCCCTTAGTGCATAACTTGACCTCCCCCCACAGCCTAAACATGACTCTCTCCGCTAGTGTCTAACCCTAACCCTCCCCCTAGTGCCTAACCCTGACCCCTAACCCCCCTTAACCCCACTACTTACTGCCAGGATGCTGCACCTGGATCCTGATTGGTTTCAGGATTCAGATGCCGGAATTATGAGCAAATGCATCCTGACAGCCGGGATTTATTTCAAAGTAAATAGAATAAAAATGAAATATTCACTGGGTAGCGCTGTGGAATTATACCAACGTATAGGGTTATTAGTACCACGGCTCATCTCCAGTAGCCGCCGGCTAAGTCTGTAATCAGAACAACAACTCCTGGCTGTGTCTCATAGGAGTCCACAAGGTAATTCAGGCTTACACCTAACAGTGCTCAGATCGGTCTCCTTAGACCTGGACTACATGTGAGCTGAATGGCAAATGTGTCTTTCCTCTATATGAGTGAGGATAAATACCATTTGTGACAGCAGCTAACCAAAGTCCACATAGTCCATGTAGGTCAGTAGGATATTGACTGATTGCCCAATGATGTGATCACACCTCTGGTGTTTTTGAAAAGAAATATGCTCATACAGTATATTAAAAGTTTTGAGTTGGGATGAATAGCAAACCTAATATTGAATGAGAAAGGAAGTTGAACAAGGGCACTTTGGGCCTGATTCAGAGGCGCATGCTATTTGCGTGCGCTCGCTCTGAATCAGGGCATTCCTATTTTATTTTTTGACCAGCCTCCAGGCCACTCACACAGCTGTGGATAACCATCCACAGAGTGTGCGTGTGGCCTGGCGATGGTTGCGATTATCGCGACCATCGGGCTTGCGAGGAGATCCTGTGGTAGGGTCTCAAGTCTCGCAAGCCCAAGTGGACTTCCTGCTCTAATAGAGCAGGAAGTCCACTGCTGACATCCGTTTGTACAGCCACCCCCCACCCCGCCTACAAAATGGGGCGAGCTGTCGATCAACATCAACAGCCGTCCTGTCTTGTAGCGAGCCATGGAGTGAGTGATTTCACTCCGGGGATCGCGCGCGTGCGCAATGGCCGACCATCGACCCGCTTGCGAGCGCTATGCACTCACGAGTGGGTCTGAATCAGGCCCTTTGTTCATACATTGATATTTACCTGGATCTACTGTATGCTATTTATATGCTATTCAATCTATAGTGAGCTCACAGGGCTATAGGAGTAGGACACTTATTTTAATACATAGGGCATTATCCAAAAATTAGCACTGCTAATTGATCGTGGCAGGGCTATCCTATTAGCCTCGAAGTGCCGCACGACACCAGCTCTCATCGTGGCTATTATTTGGGACCTGAAGTGTCCCGTTAAAGAATCAATGATAAGTGCCGTTTTTTCACCCCAAAAGAGACGAAAACACATAGGTCTGTAAGCTTATTGCAGACCCTATGTGTTTTTGTGAGATATATCCTATCATTTCGTTCCAAATAAAAGGATAGGGTAAAAAAAAACATCGGCAAAAAACAGGGCTAATCGGCAAAAAATTCACATTTTTTGCCAATTGCAGGGAACAATTAGCGATTGAACAATGTTCGGTTCTAATTGGATACCACCCATAGTTTGTTTCCAATGAATGTTACCAAATTGTTTTTTATGTAACTGCAGTTCAGTTTACTATACTACAGTATATTGTTTAATAAATAAATTGTTATTTTAACAAACAGCTTTGGGTAATCTTTAGTGTTTATTCTGGTTTGGACAGAACCCCTCAGTTGTCAGCTGCAAGTATTTACACAGGACAGCTCTTATTTATAAATTCACCTATTCTACATCCTGAATATAGCTAGAAGTCAGTGTATTTTGCAGAGTTTGTGCCTTTCTGTAGATTATAGTGGACTTGCTAGATATAACTTCTTCAAGATAAGGTCTATTTTTGAGACAATCCAATAGTTTTTCAGAATTACCTCTAACCCTTTTGTGTGATTATTATACTTGGCAATAGAGGGAATAACAGGTACACCCTTTTTATTTTATCTACGTATACTTGATGAGGTCTTCACTGTTTTTTCTACTTATCTTTGCAAGATTTGTTTCCAAAAGCTCCATGTTAATAAAGGGAATAAATGCACACTGCGAGCGACAATGAAACAAATTAATTTAGCGCATGAGCAGATCATGGTAAACTAGACCTGGCCAACCTGTGGCTCTCCAGCTGAAACTACAAGTCTCAGCATGCCCAGGAACCATTCCCTAATAACAAAATTGTGGCATGGCATGCTGGGACGTGCAGTTTCACAACATCTGGAGAGCCGCAGGTTGGTCAGGCCTGCGATAAACGCTCAACTGCGTTAGCATTGACTTTTCGTAATTCTCAGAATTCGGCCCATAGATTCTAAGCTCCACTGGGGCAGGGGCTAATGCGAATGGCCAAAAATTCAGTGTAAAGCACTGCAGAATATGTGTGCGCTATACTGTATAAATATCGGTTAACAAATAAATAACATAAAATAACCAGATGTAAAATTCACACTTTGCCTGGATTCGCTCCTAAATGAGTTCATAATTCAATAGGGAAAATTAACATTTGAAAAAGAACACATCATAATTCTTCCCTGTCTTTATATGTTAGGTGACCTCTAATCTGGTGCCTAGTCTACAAAGCAGACCACCTGGAAAATCATGAAAGTTATACCTACACTATTCATGTATGCCCTGGGAGATTGATAAGTACAAAAAAAGGCAGATAGTTATGTGTATGAAAAAAAAAAAGTACTCTGAGTTCTAAGCAAAAGGAAGGTCGTTAATGGCATCCCTGGGGGTCTGTGCTTTTCAATACTGTGCATTAATGATGTTAAATCCACTGTAACTGGAAAGCTTATTACATTTGCTGATGGTACAAAATTGGCTGCAAATGTCGACACAGCACAAGGAAGGAAATAGCTACGGGGAGGCAGCCAGATTGGAATTAGGACAGTGTGGACAGAACAGTAGAAAATTAAGTGTAAGTAAATGGATTTAAATTATGCCTCTTGTCTCATTAATGGGTCTGCAGCCCAATTCACATGGTATAGAAACATCTTGCAGATGTATTCAAGGTTACAAAAGTAACACATTTCAGCAAACCTATATAAGTAACTATATATGAGGCTGGTACATGCATAATCTGTCCTCATACTTATTTTAATAAAGTGTTTCTTCAGCCAGCCTTATGTCTCTATAGTATAGAGCAGTGGTTCTCAAACTTGGTCCTCAGGACCCCACACACAATACACATTTCCCAGGTCACCAGCAGGTGCACAGTTACTGTATATTCATTACTCACTGACACATTTTAAACTATCTCAATTGTATTAAGGAGGAAAAATAGAAGAAGATAGGAGAAGGGATGGGAAAAGAAATGAAATGGTAACAAATGGATCCAAATTAAATAAATAATATTATTGTCATAATAGTATCCAAGATAGAGTCAAAAAGCGAGTGGGGGGTCGACGACCAGAAAACAATATCTGATGTGTTGGTGACACGATGTCAATATAAAGGTGCACCCTAGGAGCAGGTAAATGGTACTCAGCTAAAGGAAAATACCAGTACTCCTAGTAGGTGGGGCAAACCTTAAATTATCCTAAAACATAACTTTTAATAAATGTCATTAAGATATAAATGTCTCTGGACAACGAGCAATAACTAAAAAAATATACAAATATAAGATAACACTACAAGTGTGAAGATAACATGTATCAAAAAAAATGTGCAAAGTACATATAAGGAATACTAGTGTCAATCAGCGACAATATGACAAAACAAAAAATACAATTCATAAGTGAAATTACATAGAAATTAAAAATGCACCATAGAGACAGACCATAAACCTTTTTTGTCATATATATGAGACAATCAGAAAATGAATGAGGCGTCCCTCAATAGACTGGGAAAACAAGGCAAATTCCAAAATGATGACATAATGTGTACTAGAGATGTATGTCTCTAGAAAGGAAATAAATGACCGTGCATTTACATACACTGAGGTCTGCTTTCACCAGTCATGTGAACATCAGACTGGGGATGAGTCCCGTGCAATGACACAGTAAGTATAGGTACCTGTTAGAAGATAGTTTCCCAGTGGTGTTACTCCATTACTCCATCATTTTGGAATTTGCCTTGTTTTCCCAGTTTATTGAGGGATGACTCATTAATTTTCTGATTGTCTCATGTATATGACAAAAAAGGTTTATGGTCTGACTCCATGGTGCATTATTAATTTATATGTAATTTCACTTATGAATTGTCTTATATTTTTTGTTTTGTCATAATGTCGCCGATACTCACCCCCTGGTGGATATTTACACTAGTTGTCCTTATATGCACTTTGCACACTTTTTTGATACATGTTATCTTCACACTTAGGCCCTGATTCAGACCCACTCGCGAGCGGCTGTCCGCTCGCAAGTGGGTCGATGGTCTGCACTGCGCATGCGCACGACGGAGGGAGCTCTGACGTGTGCATGCACGAGACGCGACAAGCGAAGGACTTTCCTTCGCTCGCAGTTTCTGATCAAAGGGGGCGTGCTGTTGATGTTGATTGACAGCACGCCCCCTTTGGTGGCAATGCCGGGGGCGTGCCTGCCAGATGGAGGCGTTCCCAAGGGAACGCCTACCGTCAGAAGCCGGCCCCACTGACATCACTAGTGATGTCAGTGGGAGTGATTTTGGCTCTGATAGAGCCAAAATCACTCCTGGCCATGCGGTTGAGAAACTCAACCGCAGGCTTCTGCTCGCAGTGGCGATGGTCGCAATGGTCAAGACCATCGCGACCATCATCCTGCACGCTCGTATATGCTGTGGGTGGTGACCCACAGCTATACGAGCGTCCATGAGGACGCTCCATATTTATGGAGGAGGGCCCTGATTCAGAGCGAGCGCTCTGGTCAGAGTGTCCGGCTCTGAATCAGGGCCTTATATTGTAATCTTGTATTTGTATATTTTTTTAGTTATTGCTCGTTGTCCTGAGACATTTATATCTTAATGATATTATTAAAAATTATGTTTTAGGATCATTTAAGGTGTGCCCCACCTACTAGGAGTACATTTTAAAATATCCACAGGAGGAGCTAATTATTTCACCTGTAAATCTGTGAGGCTATCTGGAAAACATGCACTGTTTGTGGTCCTGAGGACCGAGTTTGAGAACCTATGGTAGAGTCTAGTTGGTGGCACTGTTTTTGGTACAGTATAGAGTAGATAAAGGGTGTTTCCCAGGAGCCTTAATTACAGACCCTCTATAATTACTTGGTACCAAAAATACTGCTTCTAAAAAGGGGTATCAGTGAAATCCAACATGTTGCATTTCACCAATCCTGCAATGCAGGATTGCAGGAACGCGGCATTCCGTCAGTAGTGTATGGGCCCCTTAACTCTCTCTGCACATTTTGCATCTGCCCAACAGGACTCCAGCATGGGTTTACCAAAATGCACAGTTACTTGCTCTTTCTTAAGGCTCCCATCCATCAGCAATCAGTTGGGGCAATCTTGCATTTTGCAGAAGATTGTGTAAAGAAATCTCCAATGTATGGGTTCACAGATTGCAGAGTCTCACCAAAAAGTGATTGGAATTGGTGAATCAGGTTGTCCAAGGTTGGATCAATTGGGGCTGTAGATTGCAGGTGTGTAGTAACAATCAGCAGATTTGCAGACCATTACTAGTAAAATGATGAGACTTTAACAATTGGTAGATCTGTCTTTCCTGAAAATGATCTTTAAAGTTTGGGTGCAGATTGGTGGATTTTAAATTGGGGGAAAAAAATCACAGATTCTGTGAATTTTTTTTGTGATTGTTGATGTATGGGCCCCTTTGCTCTATTCCCAAATCTGAATCAGGCCCTTAGTGTGGTTGTGCATACAAACTGCTGTACACGATGTGAACCGCATCATATATCGCACCATCCCATCTGACGTGCAGCACATCCGATGGGATGATGCGATGAATGACATGTGTAAACGATAGATTGGGTGTACACACTATACGATGGTCGTACAGTTTGGTCGTGGATTACATGATTGCACAATATATCATATCGTCTGTACCCAGTTTAAGTGAAAAACATGAATTAAACAATTAAGGTATCTAGGAAAGCAAATTAAATGGGGTATTCCATTAACAGAGTATTTTATTCTGGTCATGTCTGCAATTGGAGCCTGCAGTTGTGCAGACATCATCCTGGGTGGGGACAGGAAGTTCTGTGTCTGTCTGGGAATAAGTGACGTGAGGTTCAGCATAATGGGTGCAGTTTCTGTGTGATTTGTGAACTGGATCTTCCCATTGATAGTCAAAGATGAAAAAAAAATGAATTAGTGTTTTAGAAAGAAAACTTTATTTAGCAGGTTTTATTCCATTAAACCTCTAATGAGATGATCTGCATATACTGATAAGGCAGCTGCAAGCTGATTGCATGAAATGTTTCCTCACTTTGACTGAATATTTGGCGTGTTTGTTGGTTTTGCTAACCATTTATTACAGGCAATACATCTAATTAGTAATACAGGTTGAGTCTCCCATATCCAAATATCCTGAAATACGGAATATTTTTAGCATGACTAAGATAGTGAAACCTTTGCTTTTTGATGGTTTAATGTACACAAACTTTGTTTAAAGCACAAAACTATTAAAATAAAGTATAAAATAACCTTCAGGCTGTGTATATAAGGTGTATTAGAAACATAAATGAATTTCATGTATGTACACAAACTTATTTTGATACACAAAATTATAAAAAAATTGTATACAATGACCTGCAGGCTGTGTGTATAAGGTGTATATAAAACATAAATACATTCTGTGTTTAGATTTGGGTCCCATTCCCAAGATATTTCATTATGGTATGCACATATTCCAAACAATGGAATATTCCATTTCCTATATCTAAAATACCCCTGGTCCCAAGCATTTTGGATATGGGAAACTCAACCTGTACTACTATAGGCTTTTAGTAATAGTGAAAATAATTCATATAGTTGTGCACCACAATCTACATTAGTGGCTCCCAATTCCCATCCCCAAGGACCCATAACAGTGCATATTCTACAGATTTCCTTAGTATCACAATTTAAATACAGATGTATCCTTTTGTACTATGGATTCAGTCGTGCCAAATAGGCCCTCTCGGTGAGCAAAGTTTGTGCGACTCTTGGCGCCGAGCATCTTAGACACTCAAAATGGCCGTCTTATTTGCATAAATAAAACAACTGACCACTGGGGTGTGCAACATTTGTTCATTTGTGTGTGACTAAGTCTGATCAGTGTAAAAAGGGCTCAGATGGGAGCAGTCATGGCTTTTCTTCATGTCAAGTTCTGTTGTGCGACTAAAGTCACAGACCAGCACCTCTGGTACATGGTGAGTGTTTGTGTGCTGCATCTTATAGGTGACTAACATGCAAAAATCAAAGAAAAATAAGTATGCTATATCTTTAGGAGCATCATAGTCATGCCAGGCATCTCATGTCATGTGATATAAAGAAGTGAAGTATGTGAAGACACGTCTGTAATTAGCTCCACCTGTGGGTCTTTTAAAATGTGTAATTCAGTAATAAATACACCTGTGCGTCAATTAGGAGATCTGTAAAACATGAATTGAGGACTGGAGTTGGGAAACACTGACCTACTCACATTAGCTGGGCTGCCATCATATATTGTGCGGATGAATGCAAATGAAACAGGCAGGACTCCACCTCACACAGATGTGTCCTCTTAGACTGTGGCTTCAGTTGCACCAAACAGCCACTCTTTGTGCTCCAGGTTTGGTGCGATTCAGCCACGTGGACGTCTTCCTGCTTAAAATGTGCATCTTATTGAGATAAAACAATTGTGGATGACAAAACTACATCTGGAGCTTGCAATGATCAATTAGATGTGCAATATTTGTACATGTTATTGAGACCAAGAGCTCCCTTTACCAGCAGTGAATGACATCATAAAGCCATCATGGAGCCGCAATTACTTACCAGTGCTGGTCCTGCTTTTGTTCTAGGCGGAGACCCAGAGGATCCCGGAGGATCACTAGTGACGTCCAGCCGGAGGGGCTGTAGATGTCAGATGCTCCATACAACAACAGGAACGTGCATATAGGTTCCAATTATCTGAAGGCTCAAATACTTCCACCGAACAACTAGGAGTAAAAACCCAAGATGTGCATACTAGGAAGACTTGTTCATCCATCCAGCCCTTAATTATCAGGACTACGTAATATGTTATTTTGTGTGGTGAGATCACTGACAAATTCTGCTACTGATTGTAACTAATATTTTTTTCCATGTTTGAGGCTGTCCATATTTTATATAAGAAACTGTTAACAAATAATAAATAATAAATATCTTACTCTGCAAAATTTTGTCAGCAGCGTTATATATTTTTAATGAGAAGTTATATATGTTTACTCTTTAGATATTGATGTATACGTATTTATAATATAAAATGTATTGATTTAAACAGATGGTGACCTGAATTCTTGTTTCTGCCATATTGGGAACATTACCCTTTTTGATTAGCGCATCACCATTTTTTTGTTTTAATCTATTAGTATTTCCATAAATTCAGTTTGGCTAAAATAATCCACTGATTTCTTTAAGTTCCATAATAGTTTACACATATTCATAATGCCACCTCACTATTCAAATTCATTGTATGGGAGCATAGTGGTGATAATTGCATGGAGACTTGTAACCTTGTCTTCATGCAGTCAGAATTGGTTTGTATTAATATAATTTTAATTCAGGAACAAATCCCCAGTAAGTACAGTAATAAATATATACGCTGCCAGTCAAAAACACACAATATTGGCAAAGCCCATAATTAAAATGGTGCACAATGGAATTTACCTTGATCCCTCCCACTCACACTTATGCTGTATATTAAAAGGACATGCACAGTTTAACAAAATAAGCACTTCAGCAATGGCGACTGTCACTTTTGTGGCTAAAGTGCTTGGTGGGTTTGGGCCTACATAAAAGAGAACATCTTGGTGGTTTGGGTAAACCAAGCAACCAATGGGTTTAAGGCTAACAGTTCTTATCATCCTAACAGATATAATTGTAATCACCCTCCCTTATCACCCTCATCGCTCTTGTTAATATCATCATCAACATATAATATTTGCCCTCTCCATTGGAATCCACCCTTGTATTCTGTGTTTGTTGTAATTGGTGGCAAAGGTCTTCCTCCTAGAATTTGTTGTTAATTTTATTGCACATCAGTTTTTCCACATTTTGAGGAAGTAGCCTCCTACACCGATTGCTTACAAGGTTTCAGGTTGTGCTAAACTCTTTTTCTGAGTACACACTGGAGGGTGGACAGCTTAAGTACAACATAGCTAGTATGTACAAGGGTCTTCAAATTGATTTTTTTTCCTCCCAATATTCAAAACACCTAATTTAAATGCTAATGTGTACATTATCATTAAATTAATCCTCCAACATTCTATTGATGCATACTATATCAGATTGAGACATGGAATAGTTGTTAATTAATGTGAGCAATTCCTTTAAGCCTGACCAGATGTCATAATGTTTCACTCTGGTGCACTGAGTTGACTTCTTACTGAGCAGATGTCATAATATTTCACTCTGGTGCATTAAGTTGGCTTCTCATCATCAACAGTGAGTCTCTTGGAAAAGGTCAGCTTTTTGTGGCAGTTTTATTTGCAGGAGAATCTGAAGCAGGAGACTATGCAGTGTCATGCAGTGTCATGTGCCAGTTGAGCTGGCAATTTGCTCACAAGGAGCTCTTTGCATCTCTTAAGATCTGTGGGCCTGATTCAGATTTGGGAATAGAGCAAGTAAGTGCACATTTTGGTTAAACCATGCTGCACTGGTGGGGCAGAATTAAAATGTGCAAAAAGATTTAGATGTGGGAAGAAGGTGTCCCAACTGAACTAAAGTGCAGTGTAAAAATAAAGCTGTCCAGCATTTGTGGACGACTTGCAAAAACAGCCAGTATTTACCCCATATGCAAAAATGCAATGATCTAATTGCATGATGTTGCAAACTCTTTGGCCTTATAAAGTGAATAAAGAACTTGATCAACAAATTCAACATACTTGGGGGAATCTCTTAGTTTCATCTCCTTCTTCAGCTTCTCTAGCTGATTTTTTTTAAGTGTATGACCTGACTCAGGCTTGGAGTGTCTGAACTCACTTCATTGGTTATAATTTCAAATGGATTCAGTAGCTTGTATAAAACCAAAAGTATAATCCTGAGGAGAATCTTAGCAAGGTAAGCCATTTTGCTATCACATCCCTGTGTTTTTCTAACAGACTGACACCTGTACTCCTCTTAGTGAAGTCAGAGATAAAGTGAATAGCATTATGTGAATCAGCTGGCATTGTTTGTTATATACTGCTGCTGCTAGAGGTGATACACCCACCCAGTGGACTGTCACAGTCATGTAATCTTTAGATTGACCAGTACCACTTTTACACATACCTGTAGTCAAGTGGATAGTATGTACAATGGCATTTTCTAGGCAAAGGATAACTTTATGTTTAACATCTTGGTACAGGTGACGAATTGCTGATATGGTAAAGTAGAATTAATTTAGAATTTGGTATCATGTACACAAGACCTCAACTATTAGCGCCGCTGTCTGTGGACAACTCAGTAGGAACAGAATCAGTCACATCATTAGCATAAAGCTTCAGATGTGGCTGCTGTAAAAACACAGCTACCTCTGAATTAGGCCATTAGTGTTTTCTCAATTTGGTGGCTTCCCTAGATGGTTTTGTATCCAGAAAAAAGTAATTAATGGAAGGAAATAATTATTCATATAATAGCCTCAGGTAGTTTGTGGGCATGTTGTCTCTAAAGAACACATGGGGCCAAATGTAATAGGGTGAGAGTTTAGAAAAGTGAGAGTTTCTGAAACTTTTTAAACTTTGCCAATGTAATAAAGTCCAAAAACAAAGTAACAGAGTGAACTTGCATGTTTTTTTAGACTTAAAAAAACTCTCAACATTTAAAATCTCATTCCGATGTTTTCCTATTTTGAAGATAAAACTCAACCAATGTGAGAGTTTACTGCTAAACTCTCACATTTTCTAAACTCTCACCCTATTACATTTGGCCCATGGTGTTTTAGGATCTTACCAATTGTGGCATGTAGTACTGTATTCCATTGTTATTAGTGCCATATTTTGGACACAAACTTTAACACTTCTTTTTGTTGACCAACCTGTTGCATATCCAGCTTTATAAATAGTTGGTATGCAGATGTTTTAGCAGATTTATGTTGACATGCACATCCAATTGCACACTCCATTTTATGGTCAAACTAAATGTTTAGATGAAATTATAATCATAACATATAATTTTACCTGTATAATATTTTTTTTGTGACTAATCTATATGCACTATCACTCCAACCTGTACCCACCACCGTAATTTCAATGACATGCTTTGGACAAGTTTCCTGCCACACTACTACGACATCATGGCCACGTGGCTCAGTACACCTGGTGCTCTAGGCTTATAAATGCTGTTATAAATAAAGTTTTCACCACTTAGGGTCATCCAAGGTTGTTGCTTCATTGCAATTAAGTAAAACATAATTCAGTATAAAGGAAAAATTGCAGAGAAATAGTTTATTATGCATAACGAATAATGTCGATATTTTTGGTGAACTTTTAAAGACAAAAATGAGGTGAACTACAATTTAATTATAACCAGGTATATGTGCCCTTTTAGGTCACCACATAAAGGAAAACTTCAAATGAAGGAAATTAGTCATCAGGGCCGTAGCTAAGGTAGTGCGGCCGGTACCATCGCACAGGGCACCACAGGGCAGGGGCCGCTGTTTGGACCTGTAAAATTTCTGTTTATTATCATTCTTTCTTGTAGCTTCCTCTTATTTCATACTCAGCATCTCCTGGCCTCTCCTATCAATTCCCTGACCCTTCCCCATGAAAATGGCCCTCTTTTGGGTGCATTATGTCCCTTTGAAAAATGAGGGGGGCGGCAATGCTCTTTCTGGCACAGGGCACCAAAAAGTCTAGTTACGGCTCTGTTAGTCATTATCTAAGCATAAGCCTTTTGCATGTTTATGACTAGGAAAAACTATTTCAGTTTCTTACAGAAGTAACAGGAATAAATGTTTAAACCCCCAAAGGGTGGATGATTTTCTCAATTTGTTACTGAATTTACAATAAAATGAAGGATAATGAAAGCCTCCTAGTGGGATGCTTTGAGCATCTCGCTGATCTCAATCTTTTACGGTCTTTAATAGTAGAACGGAGATATGTCATTATCATTTTTAAGAAAGGGCTGCAGGCTTTGTCATACAGTAGACTGTTCTGTTTAACTTCTGAAACTGATATAAATATATACATGGCAGAAAGAAGAAACTCAAAATGGGCATGTAATTTTTAAAGAACCACTTTGTCCCAATATGGGAATTCCGATATATGAGTTATGAAGGTTCAATGTAACCCTGACTTTCCCCTGCTGGTCTGTTAAACATTAAATATTACTTTCCTCCTCAATTACAGACAATTGATGCTCATCCAACATCTGGGCAGTGACATGATATGATACAACTAAAAATCAGTGGGTGTGACCTCATTGGCCATTCCATGTATGAATCAACCAATCTACTCTGTTCATTTCTACAGTAGCTTGCTATCAGTCTCTCTCTGCATGCTCAGGTAGATAATCTCACTATATCCTAACCTGCTGTAGGGTAGTGAGAGTACAAACACTCCTGTTATTTCTCATAAACCATCCAGCTCAGTAATACGCTGCCTCTGATATGCATTAAAGTCAAACAGTGTCTTTCAGGTAAAAAAGGCACTCGTTTTACAGTTTGGTGTTCCATAGGGGAATAAGTTTAGAACACAAATTTAAAATAAGAAGAAAAAGAGCTTGTGCCAAGTGTGAGTCAGTTGTATCTGCAGTGCAGGGAATAAGGATCTCTGGGTTTTATCAACTAATGTAAAAAAGCGCTAATCTAAAGGCAGCAGTTACTTACTACTTGGTGACTCTGAGTACCCGTTTGTCATAATTTGTGTGCACCAATTAATACATTAGCAATCATTTTGGATGAATAGATGGACTGAATGGAGAGTTCTGTACTAGATTTTGGATAGAAGCAATAAAACTCCTGCTTTTTATTGACAAATGCAAAACAAGATTTAGTTGTGCGATACAAGATATTTAAATCAGCTACAATATTATTAAGTAGCATTCATGAATCAGCAGGACTCTAGGAAGTTTTATTATCTACAAATATTTGCAGATTTTATTTTTTACACAATTTTGGAGATGGTGGCAATGGTAACTCAGACACTATTGCAATGGGATAACTTTTTTACTGTCAAGGTTCTTTTTTAATGGAACTATATTGGTATATACTAATAATAAAAAGAAAAAGTGTGACTCTTACTGTGCGTACACACTAGGCGATCGGGAAAGACAGTACGATTATGACATCGTAATCGTACCGTCGTTCCTGATCCCTTGTAGTGTCTGCACTGAACGATCAGTCGTTTAGTGCAGGCACTGTCCATGATTCCTGAACATGCCAATCTGTCGTTACCGGCAGATTGCGCTGCATGTTCAGGTGATGGACAATGTCGGAAACGACCAGCGGGAGTGCGCATCGCTGGTCGTTTCTGACATACAAGTGCACAATTTGTGCACAATTACTGAGCGATTGCACGATTACGATGTCATAATCATGCAGTCGCTCAGTAATATCGCCCAGTGTGTACGCACCTTAAATTGAGATGCAGGATCAATGTTTTTTCCATCCCTGAGCTATAGGACTAATAACTGTGAATTACATAAACAGTGTTTTTTTTATAGAAAAATGATTTATAGCGACAAAGCAAATGTGACAGCAGGCAGAACTTTAAGGGAAGGTTGATATATTTGTCAAAATTGACATTTTACATATAAATCTGCAATTCATCTGCTAAAACAATCTGCAGAAATGCAGACTGCAAGCACGTACTGGGATTTATTTATAAACCAGATAAATGCGGCACATCATCATTAAAACTATTATTATTATTATTATTATTATTATTATTATTATTATTATTATTATTATTATTATTACTATAGTTCTTCATTTCCAGTACACTAAGGGGATCATGACACAAAAAAAATATTATTATATTATTAAAAAAAGTAAATACACAGATGGTAAAAATGGCCATGCACAAACAAGTTTATAATCTTTGAGGTGTGGGAAAAACTTATTTTTTAAAATGTAGCAGAATAACAATTGTAGTTGTTGGTGAGGAAGGTGCATAACATTATACACAGATGGTTGTATTTGGTGTCTTAGCACTTTTGAAGATGAATTCTCTCTCTGGTTTTAATGCACAGTGTTGTCATGGAAAGTACATCTCACAATTATAGACAATCATGATGAAAATAATTTAACAGTATCACAAAATAACAAGGCATTAAAATAAAGTTTTTCGCTTTATAAACTGAAAACTGAATATAAACAGAAATAAAATATAAAATAAAAAAAAAAAGAATGACTTCACTTAAAAATAACAGCTACTTGTTTCACTGATACCTTATCAGGCAGTGGAGAATTCATCTGCAATAGATTGATCAATAAAGAAAATTAACTTCTGTAATATATTAGATGGTAATTTTTCTACTTTGCAAAGTAAGTAAGGAATTAGCCATTAATAGCATCTGGCTGTTACTTAACATTTTACCACTGGTTAAAAAAGTATAACTTGACATAAGAGGTTAAACCCGTATTATACCAAGGATTTTTGTATGGATGTTACTTTAATCAGAACTAGAAAACTACCAATTTGTTTCCTTGTTCCCCTCGGATTGCCTTTGGACGACCTTAACCTCCCTGCCGTAGATAAAGACAATGAACCCTAAACTCC
The DNA here is from genome assembly GCA_031769625.1 of Taudactylus pleione. Lineage (NCBI taxonomy): Eukaryota > Metazoa > Chordata > Amphibia > Anura > Myobatrachidae > Taudactylus > Taudactylus pleione. The sequence goes on from JAUIMM010000780.1 coordinate 2,053,343, forward strand.
ATTTTAGGGTTAATGACAAAGAATCTCTATAATAATTTATATGACTGCAGTATCAATTGGAAATGGAAAAAAATATATAAAAAACAAAAAAAAATACAATTTCTCATATCAAGTGTGTCTGGAAGCCTAACCACCATGACTTCTAAAAACATGTAAAGTTTAAGTCTTTTTTAAGGGAGAAAAGAATCTGCAGCACCCTGTAACCTAACATTCCCCTTAAACACAACGTCTCATTTTTACATGCAGGCTCAATATTAGGTGAACAAGAGGGCCAAACCACATTCTGCAAGGATTCTGCAAGGATTACCGCACTGCACCATGTGTTAAATAACTTTCCCACCAAAGGATGCAAAGTTTTGTACCTGAGCAGTTAGGTTAATCCAATCACTTCCTGAAAATTGGGTGCTTTTGTGCAAGAATAGCCACACAACTTCCCAAAATGTGTTTTTATTAGTGTGCATTTATGTGTATGTCCAATATTTCCTTCTAATCCAATTTATTTAAAAATATGTCAATAGAATGTTATTTTTACTACATAGATAGGTTGTTTGAAAATTGTAGCATTTTACGTTAGAAGAAGTTATTTTTTATCATTCTTTGAAAGGGTTTATTTAGAGCAAGTCTGGTAAAGTAGTAGGTTGGATATTACAGCATCTAAACTGGTGCAAATGGCATTTGAGAAAAACCTACAGTATATCTTCTGTAACACCTCAGTTTTAATATATGGGGCCATATTCAATTAGCGACAAATACCCTTTATCGACAATAATTTATCACCGATGACGTCATTTTCACTTTTCTCTATATTCAATTTCAAAGACTTTTCGTAGGTGTGAAAAGTCTTTGTCAAAAAATGGGGATAACTTTTCACCACTGCTTAGGTGGCGATAAAAAGTGCAGAATTGGGGTTTTAGGGAGCAGACTTAAAAAAAATACCCTGCACCCCTTGGAATGTCCCCTAAAAGTAATCTGTGTCAATTTTTTTTTTTAAAAGTTCAATAGGACACCCCAAAAAAAGTAGTTTAGTTTTGGGGGCAAAATAAAAATTGGGGGACAAACTTAAAAACTAGCAAAATAGACTCAGGGGGGGTCCCCAAGTATGTGGCAGGTGTTTTTGTTTTGTTGTGGTTGGTTGCGGCAGGTGGATTTTTTAATAATTTTTAAAGTTCACTTTAGGGACTTAAAAATATACTTGCACCCATTTTCTTGTACCCCAAATTTGATGGGACTAGTTATTTTTTTTTAAAAATGAAGCTAAACGCTACTCTTCACCACTATCTCAAAGGCACAAAAAAAAAACCTGTTGAGACCATTTCAAAACCCCAAATACCTTCATCACCGCAATTCGGGGGTACCCATAGTGAATCCCCAAGTCAGACCATCTCTTGGGGGGTGACAGGCTGGTTTCCCCAAAAGTGACAGGACTTTTCGCTACTTTGCTGATTCCTAATTGAATACGGGGATACGTAGGCACGCGCCCGATAATTTATCCCCTAAAAAACCTGTGATGACGGTGAAAAGTCCGTCCTCTGACTTTTCACCTGTAATTAAATATGGCCCAAGGTCTGCTTTTTTTTCCTATTTTTTATATATTGTATTGTTTGAGGAAACACCAGGAGGGAAAGTATCAACCAGGAAACAAACTTGTAATATAAGGTGAAAAGTAAGTAATACAGTTAAGCCCATACATATTTGGACTCTGACACATTTTTTGTTATTCTATCAGTTTACTGAAACATATTCAAGTTACAGTTACAGTATATAATGAATATGGTTTTAAAGTGTAGAATTTTAGCTTTCATTTGAAGAATTTAATATCCATATTGAAGGAAGAGTTTAGGAATTACAGCTGTATAATATAAATATAAAGCCCCCTATTTTACAAGGGACCAAAAGTAATTTTTCAATAGACTCAAAAGCTGTTTCATGGACAGGTGTTGGTTATTCCTTTGTTATTTCTTTATCAATTAAGTAGTCAAAAGGTCTGGAGTAGATGGCAATTGTGGAATTTGCATTTGAAAGCTGTTGCTGTAAACCATGCAGTCAAATGATCTCTCAATATAAGATAAATAGGCCATCAATATCTCCTCCCAAAAAAAATCCATCAGGTAGATAGTGGGAACCTTAGGAGTGGTCAAATCAACATTTTGGTACATTTCAATAATAAAACACAACAAGGCTTTGACATCCACGGAAGACGTTCAAAAAAGGAAAAAGAAGATTGCTGCACTAGTTAGTAGTTGTTAGCACAAGTTGTATGATGAACCCCATATGATACAAATTCTCAATAGATCTAAATTATAATATTCAATTAATATTGGGGTGCTGCCTGATGACACTAGAAAGCACAGAAAGATATACAGACAATAGAAAAAGTGATAATAAAAAACTCTATGCCCCGCTGTGTGATTGATATAGAAATAATAGAATAATTCGTAATAGATAATATTGAATGCCTCAATGTAATAATCTGAACTGGCTATAGCCAAAATATTGTGCAAGAAATAGTTGTATTATTTCTAATCGGTATAATTCTACTAAACTCAAATCCACTATAAAGACTATAAAGTGGATTAGCACAATATCATATGAATAATATAGTGGAGCATGGGAATTGCTGGGTTCAATGAAATTATCCTATAGCCAGTTCAGATTATTACACTGAGGCATTCACTTTGTAACATTTACCATTTGGGAGGTTGATTTATGATTACAATGTTGCAATTACTTAGAAGTATATAGAATCTCATTCACAGTCTCTCAAATTATCTATTACAAATTATTCTATTATGTCTATATCAATCACACAATTAATTGTCTAGTCTACACTACATATGTTTATTTATAGTCTCAAATGAATTTGTTTCTTTTTAATATTTCGCTGTTTTATTCCATGTTATATATATTTATTGTAGATGAATTAAAAGTTATGTTTTAAATTTTGTGCGCTTGTAACAAGACATTCTTTTTTCTGTATATCATTCTGTGCTTTCTAGTGTCTGTGCGCTTGAAACAAGACATTCTTTTTCTGTATATCTTTCCATCCATGGAAGACAACAGTGGTGGATGAACACAGGATCCTTTCCATGTTAAAAATAACTCCTTCACTACATTAGCCAAGTAAAGAATACTCTCCATGAGGTAGGCATATTATTATCTGTATCCCATAAATAGCAGACTTTACAAGAGCGAATACAGAGGGTTTACCACAAGGTGCAAACCATTCATAAGCCTCTAGAATACAAAAGTCAGATTAGACTTTGCCTAAAAACATATAAAAAAGCCAACCCAGTTCTGGAACAGCATTTCTTGGGCAGATGAAACCAACCTCTACCAGAATCACCGGAAGAAAAAAGTATGAAAGAATGGAGAAGGGTTGTAATGGCTCATGATCTGAAGCATTCCACATCATGTGTAAAACACTGTGGAGGTAGTGTGATGGCATGGACATGCATGGCTTTCAATGGCACTAGGTCACTAGTGTTTATTGATGATGTGACAAAAGACTGAAGCAGCCGGATTAATTCCGAAGGGTATAGGGTTATACTGTCTGCTCAGATTCAGCCAAATTCAGAAAAGTTGATTGAATGGCCCTTCCCATAAATATAGACAAGGACCAAAAATATACTGCAGAGGCAACCCAGAAATTTTATTTAAGACTAAGAAGTGGAATTTTCTGCAATAACCAAGTCTATCACCTGATCTCAACCCGATTAAACATGCATTTCACTTGCTGAAGACAAAACTAAATGCAGAAATACCCACAAACAACTGAAGACAGCTGTAGTACAGGCATGGAAAAGCATAGCAAAGTAGGAAACCCAGCATTTGGTGATGTCCATGAGTTCCAGACTTCAGACAGTCATTGTCTGCAAAAGAGCCTCGATAATGATTAATAATTTGTCCAGCTACATTTGAGCTCCTAACAATAGGGGACTGTGTATAAAAATGGTTGCAATTCCTAAACTTTTCAAATTATATTTTTGTTTAACCACTTGAATTAAAGCTGAAAGTCTGCACTCCAATTGTATATCCATTGTTTAATTTCAAATGCATTTTGGTGGTGCACAGAGACAAAATTATAAAAATTGTGTGTGTCCAAATATATATGGACCTAACTGTATATGATATTGATCTACTGAAGTTGAGACAGGAGGCTAAGGGAAAGGGGTAAAAAAGAGACCTGAGAGGTGATGAACAGACTAAAGGATGTTATTTGGGTCTCATTGATTAGTTAAGGCATTTCCAGGAGTAGAGACGTTTAATAAATACCAATGAATGTCCTTCAGGTGGGTGAGTGTTGGGTATTAGTTAATGAATAGACTGCAATACATAGACTGAGTTTTGAAGTAATTATATTTATGGGGATGATTTATATTCAGGAACAAAAACAGCTATTAACTGTCAAATTTCCAGCAGGAAAAGTATTTTACAGAGGGTAATATTGCCCAGCCAAACTCTAAAATGCCTACCTGCATAGGAAAATACACATACTAAAGAAGCCTATTGATGAGCCTATGGGGTAAATGTACTAAGATGAAAGTTCTATTTAAGAAATGATGTTGCCCATAGCAACCAATCAGATTCCAGTATTATCTTCTAGATGGTGCTAGATAAATGAGAAGTAGAATCTGATTGGTTGCTATGGGCAAAAGCACTTCTTAAATAGAACTCCCATCTTAGTAAATTTGACCTTATGTCTCAAGATGCATCCAACTGTAAAATAGTAGCATTTGCGTTGGATGTACATCAGGAGTACGAGTGTGTATACGTACACCTCACAATAGCATAGCAATACTGAAGAGATGTAGATTGACAATAGACAATAGAACAATGTAATGAAATGTCACACATGCAAGAGAATGTTATCAGGACAGCTAGTAATAAATGCCATAGTCACATTTTCCATATAAAGTGTAATAATATACAACACAAATGCAAAAATTAAAAAATAAATAGAAACATCAGTTTTCACCTTTAGAAATCAAATGGCATTATTGTTTTCATCCAGTCCAAATGGAAATGCAAAGAAATTGCTGCACATTTGTATAATATAGCCAGGATGATAATATTTTAAGATCTAATGGCTGCAGGGGAAATTTTAGTATGGAAATGCATATTTTACATTTACATAGTATTTGCCCTGCATACAAATTTTTTTTGCATTTGCAGTCTTTTCAAGGCATCATGGTTTGGTCACATGGGCATCTGCGTACATAAAAAATACGCTTTAGTAAAAAAAAATGTTAAACAAAATATTCTTTGAAAAGTATATTTTATTTGTTAGATTCAACGTGGATGGGATTTGAAGAAGAAGATTTAAAAGTAAGGGGGTGGGGTGATAGAAAGCCATAGTGATGTGTGGTCAAGCTCATATTCTACCTAGCAAAGTCTTACATTTTAAATAGGAGGTGAGTTAATTTAATTCCACAAAAACAAGTAAATTGGATACTCTATTCAGCTTATTAGTTGTTTTTATGGTTTTAATCACAGTACTTTGATTTCTGTCTGGTCTTTAATTATCAACTCTTGCACGATTGTATCTGAGCACAGGTCTATCTCACTTGCCCTGGTATAGTACAGAAGTTCTTTGTGTAGTCAAGTCCTGTAGGAATCTGTATACCCAAAAGTTCATTATGTGAGGAAAGTCTGCCGCTAGAGACCAAAAACATGCCAAGACCAGTACTTCTATTCTCAACTAATGATTTAAGTGTCAGGTCATTCCTTCCACCTAGTCCTGTGCTTTTCATGCTTTTTTCTTGTCTGTTAATCCTTGTTATGTCTGTGATAACCTGTCATTGGCCCATGGCCTATATCAGCGGTTCCCAACCACAGTCATCAAGGCACACTAACAGTCTAGGGTTCAAGGATAGCCACAGTTGAGCACAGGTGACTTAATTAGTAGCTTAGTTATTTTGATTTAACTATCTGTGCTTAAGCATGGATATCACTAATACCAGGACTGTTAGTGTGCCTTGAGGACCGAGGTTGGGAATCACTGGCCTATATGATAACCCATTCTGTTTTTGACCCTTGCCTTAAACACTGGGTTCTCTACCCTGGCCTTTGTATTGAGCTGCCATTAGCTGTTATATGAGCCCTCTCTGACTTTTCAACTTATCTCAATTATGTCCCCGTCTCTTAGCAGCATTGTTCATGTAATTAAATTATACACTCTCATGTTAAGTATCTTAAACTTCATAAGCCTCTGGAATTAATCAGTAATTCTCAAACAATCATTACAATAAACACCTGCTCTATAACTAAAAGAATGTCAATGGGAAAAATATATAGGGCATACATGTAGGGTACCACATAGTGACCACATTCCCATAGCTTATTGCCTGTTATGAGGATACCATGATCTGTGAAATAATTTTTCCCATACAGATACAGTATGCCCAGCTACATCCTTGCCTGTAGCACAGCGAATCACACCATGCATGGCGCAAGACGGACTCCCATGATGGGAGACGCGCGGTTGCATCTCCATAGGAATGAATGGGAGACGCACTCCCATGATCGGAGATGCGCATTCGCGTCTCCATAGGATTGAATGGAGATGCACTCCCGTGAATGGGGATGTGCCATAGCGTATCGTGGTGCATAGTGCGATGCGCGAGCACGTTTGTGGCATCATCAGCCACATTGAACTTGGACGCATCTGTATGTTTAGTATGTGATCTGTGGGAATGTTGAAAGCAGTTGCAAACTACAAGGGGTGCACCGCTACAGGTCATGAGCTGAGGGAGAGCCAGGAATTCTGCATTAATACATCAGAGGCCTAGCTCCACCTAAGGACCCTGATCTGATCTGAAAAGTACAGAACAAATGTCTTTCTGGAGCAGGTTGGTGCAAAATTGATGATGCATTTTCTAGACCATGCATGATCAGATGACACCAGCATGGGATGGCAGGATTTACTAGAGCAACAACCCTGAGTAAGGGTCCTGTAAATGCAAGGTCCCTAGGTTCAATGTTGGTGGCTTCCTAAGTTCTTGACCTGCTACAATGTACATTTCACATTGTTGAACAAAACAGATTACACTTAAAAGTAACATATTTTTTGTTGTTTTTAAACATGTCTAGATATGGGTGGATATCAGGAACTTATTAATACTGCCTAATCAGAAGCATTTAAACCTCCCCTCTACCCAACATTTTGCATCTACTTTTAATAACTTTACAACTACTTGATCTCCAGATGTCTAATTTATACTTTGCCAATGTCTACTCTGATCCATTTGCGTTACATTTTTTGTAAACAGTCCTTAATCCAAACTTCATTTCATAATAGAAACCCTCAGATCCCTCTCTCCAGGCATTTACATAATTCACTTTTCCTGAACCTCAGCAGTCCAAATTTTAAATTCAGGACACTTTTGGCCAATCCCTGAGTCACATACAGTAAGTCACTTTCCAAAATCCACATGCCAGATCCTGTCTGCCTCAAATCTATATGGCACATCTTAAATATATTTGTCTATTGTATTAGAGAAACTGTTTTAGGATACTTGGCTACTTCCTTCCATATGATATTCTGCCACTGGTAGTATGTCTTGAACTAAAAATGAGCCATGGTAATTAATTGCATAGTAAGTGAATAAAAGTTAAATAATGTGTTTTAACCAAGAGTTTTAAAAAATGTTGCTTAAAACATGGATGGACATATAATTAAAATTGTTGAGAAATTAAAATACAAAATAGTTCAATTAGAAGACAAGTAGAGAATATAGATGATATCATATTGTTTATATTATTAGTAAATCAGGCCAGTGCAGTATTGGACAATGTTTTTAGGACACACAATACATAATTGTATATATAATTCTGGCTTACTGACTCATCAATGCACAGCCCAAACCCATGTACCTAGAAACATTTAATTCAGAGAGTATAAGCCATGTAAGTCCACTAGCAAGGATTTTTTGAAATTTGACTCCTAAGGGGTAAAAAGGGCTAAAATGTTTCCTCTCCCTGTGCTATGTTCATACTGACTGACTCATCAACACCCTGACCAAACCCCTTGACCTAGAAGTATCACATTTGGGGAGTAAATTCCTCCTATGAGGTAGGCAACCACTAAGCACGGATTTTTCCAAATTTAACCCCTTAAGGGGGTGAAAAGTGGTAAAACCTTTCCTATCGACCAAGGTATTTGGGTGACAAAGCAACATGTCCCAGGTCATGTGGGACTGTAAGCTCATTTTGTCGAGTCACGGCTTTAGAGGTGAGGCTGCAGTGCAATCCAATATTCAAATAGGGGAGCCACACCAACTGCTAGTGATATTTGGCAGTATTTGCAGTGACAGTTGGTGTGGCTCCCCTATTTGAGTATTGTACTGGGCTGCAGCACCACCTTTGGAGTCACCACTGCTAAAGACTAAGGACTAGGTATTTTCCATTTGGATGTTTTGCTTGCTTTGTATTTGGATTTTTATATTCTCAAACATTGCAACTGAGTTTTTGAATGTTAAAGGGAAGATGGTGCCTCATACTATTGCCACCATCACAGGAGATGGAGTCTGCCTGTTCCGGTACCTCTCCTATCTTATGTATGACACTCAGCTAGTAGCTAGGGAGGTGCATGACTAATTGTGAGGCACATGATGGACAACTGGGAGGAGTTCTCCATCATGTCCCATGACAGCAACGGCGACAATTACACCGGCTCTGCTGAGTTCGTACTTGACATGTCCCATCCCTATACTTATGGTGGTTTATGCAAACTGCTTGGCAACTGTTTGAGTTTGTCTGTGAGGTTTACTGCAATGGTGAGTTCTATGAGAGTTTTGGTGCTGAACATCACCCCATGAGGAGGCTACGCTAACTGCAAGTGATGAAGTACTAAAACATGAGGACATGCACTGAAACTGGAGGGAAGTAGATTTAAAGGAAAGTTGAGGAATAATTACTTCACAGAAAGGGTAGTGGATAAGTGGAATAGCCTCCCATTAGAAGTGGTAGAGGCTAAGACAATAGAGCAATTTAAACATGCTTTCAATAAGCATAACAATATCCTTACAAAGAACTAAGGATCACAAAGGGTTGAGGTTACCAAAAGTTAAGAAGGGCAGACTAGATGGGCCAAGTGGTTCTTATCTGCTGTCAAATTCTATGTTTCTATGTTTCTACGTTACCTGCTACGTGAACCTCAAAAAGTGTGTACCACACCACCTCTCCCATTTACAAATGTAAAATTCACTAAGAAGGTTTAGTTTAAATCTTAGTCATTATCAGTGGCAGATTTCACCTAGGGGCTAGAGGACTGCAGCCACGGAGGACACTGTTATTGCACCTATTAAGAATTGTATCTGCTGGTTTATGGACTTGACTTATCGTATCACTGGCATATATACCTTTTATTATTATACTTTAGCACTGTATTATATTGTTTATTGATTGATCTTATTTGCATCAGATTGTTACTTTGCAAATAAAACCTTTTTATCTGATACCTAGTCCACACACATACTGTTCTGAGTGAGCCAGATTGCTATTTTATTACACTACATTTTTTATTTAATACATAGTAAATTATTTTATCTTTTTTAACATCAGACTAGTTTGTGTGTCCAGAGGGTTGTGGGTATTATGTCGACATTCAGACTGTCAATAGCTTAAAGTTGGCAATAGCTTAAGATGTTGACATGTTGACATTATTAATGTCTACTTTGGCAGAATGTTGAAATTATGAAAGTTGGCAGTCAGCATGTCAACAATGGGACATTGTGGTAAATGTCACTCTAAGCCTAACCCTAATTATAGCCTATCACCCCCCCTAATAGTAGCCTAACCCTAGCCCTAATATTAGCCTAACATTAACACTAATTGCAGCCTAACCCTAATTGTAGTCTAACCCTAACCCTAATAGTAGTCTATCTGTAATCTAACCGTAACACTAATTGCAGCCTAACCCCAACCCTAATAGTAGCCTAACCCCAACCCTAATAGTAGCCTAACCCAAGCCCTAATAGTAGCCTAACCTTAGCCCTAATTGCAGACTAACTCTAATTGTAGCCTAACCCCAACCCTAATAGCAGCCTAACCCTAGACCTAATAGTAGCCTAACCTTAACACTAATTGCAGCCTAACCCTAATTGTAGCCAATCCATAATCTAACCATAATATTTATTGCAGCCTAACACCCTAATCTAGCCCTAATCTTAATTAAATCCTAACTCTAACCCTAAAATCATATGTCAACATTCTGGTGATCTCAAGATTATCTCAGATTTGACATGTTGAATACTGGAATTCTATTTATAGCAACATTCTTAATATCACCATTCAGGCATTATGTTGTCAACATTCTGAATGTTGACATACTGGCTACATACCATCATCAGAGAGGCACTATAGTTTAATGTCTTGAAGTATTAATGAGAGGGATCCACAATCTGCTTGTTTCAGTTCCCTCATTTTGTTTAGCCACTTTAGATTCTCTGTAGAAATTTAGATTCTCTGTAAACATACTGTACTGTTAGGATCAGTTGCTCAGTAACTTCCTGTATATAGTGTATATATATATATAGTGTATATATATATATGAAAAAACAGCGGCACTCACAGAGGGTCTTTGTTCAACGTTTCAGTTAAAGCGACTTTTATCAAGAACCTTCTTGATAAAAGTCGCTTTGACTGAAACATTGAACGCAGACCCCCTGGAGTCATGAGTCTTTTTTCTTCAAGTCCTGTGAGTGCTGCTGTTTTTTCCTATTTGCATATTTGTTTTTTTACCAATATAGGGCACCCAGGCGAGTATTATTTTTATTGTGGAGTGCCGACATTACTGCATTTTATATATATAGTAGGAATGTGCAGGCTCGGTTTTACTCGGATCTCAAAACGGCATTTTATTGGCTATCGCCTATCATGTGTTTTGGATAGCCAATATAATAAATCCGAATTTGCGGTAAAGTGGCGATAAGAACCGAGTAAAACTGAGTAAATCCGAGCCTGCACATCCCTAATATATAGATATATATATATGTAGATAGATTAGAATATATTTTTGACTTGAGACAACAGTCTTTATAAAACCACCAATAGTCAATACAATAAACTTCTGATCCAGATAACATTAGTACACTAATCATTTACACTGTGCTTTAACAAGTTTTGATTGTTCGTTGAAGAACCTATATCTATTAAAAGAGTGAAAAAACCTACATGGCTGCAACAGACAAAATATGTAACATACATTTATTAAAATGTGGTTTGTTAAAATATAAACAGAGCTCCTGATGCATAGCTTAGTGGAAATTGAATATATATAGTATGTGACTGAATAGTGTGATCTGAAACAACTGTATAATTTTAGTCGGTGCAAATGATACACAGGCGCATTTTAATTTTTGTCCAACTCTGCATAAGCCACAGTTCTACTCATTTCTCCCCTTCTCCCTCCTTGTCCCTTCCTCCCTCTCTCTCCCTAGCTTTCTTTCACTCTCACCTTCCTCCCTCTCTCTCCCTACCTTTCTTTCACTCTCCCCTTCCTCCCTCTCTCTCCCTAGCTTTCTTTCACTCTCCCCTTCCTCCCTCTCTCTCCCTAGCTTTCTTTCACTCTCCCCTTCTTCCCTCTCTCTCCCTAGCTTTCTTTCACTCTCCCCTTCCTCCCTCTCTCTCCCTAGCTTTCTGTCACTTTCCCCTTCCTCCCTCTCTCTCCCTAGCTTTCTTTCACTCTCCCCTTCCTCCCTCTCTCTCTCCCTCCCTCTACAGTGTCATTTGCTGTCCCTCCCTCTATCGCTTTCCCCTCCCTTTATCTTTCTGTCTCTCGCCCTGTCCCTTCCTCCCTCTCTCACCTTCTCCCTCCTCCCTCCTCTCTCTCTATATATAAATATAAACACTAAGTAGACAAAAGTGATTGGACACTGACAGCAAATAGATCAACAAGATTTTATTCACGTCAGTACTTTGTAGGTCCACCATGTGAAGTGATTACTGCAGACACCCTTAATGGCAAACTGACCACAAGTTCCTGGGCAACAGCAGGCGCTATGTTTTGCCATTCCACCCTAAGTACAGTGACCAACTGAAGAAAGTTGCGATAGTCTAGAACGCACCTGTCGCTCCAATTAATCTCAGAGGTTCTCAATGTTGTAAGATCTGGACTCAGAGCTGGCCAGTCCATCCGGGCTACCAAAATTTCTGTATACCAGTCCAGCGTTGCCCTGGAAACATGACAGGTGGCATTGTCATCCTGAGAAAAACATGTGTTGTTTCCATAGAACTGTAATGTGTAAGGGCCTCCCTACGAAATGTTCTTGTCAAAACTACCACATTAGTTGCCATTTGGAGCTTGTATGTAATGGTATGCTTTTGGCTTGTATGGGGGTGTCCAATCACTTTTGTCTAAATAGTGTATATATCTACATTTACATAAGCCCGATTTTGCTAGAGGGGCCCGGCGGGGGCTCGTGTCCAGTGCTTCCCCCCTCCCTCTTATCTAACAGCAGCCTTGCTGTGTGCTGGGCTGCGTGGAAGACTGCTAGCAGCTGCTGCAGCAGTCTCCTATACCTGTGGGTGACTGCACCCCCCCATGCCCCCTGGCTTTCTGCTGGGCTGAAGGGCTCACAGCACCCCCTCCTTGTAGCAAAGGGCCACTGCAAACATTATTTTTTTATTTTAGCTTAAGGGGGCGTGGCCACACCTTCCACAGTTAGGCCACGCCCCTTCCCCAGGCCTTCTAAAAAAGACGATATTATCACAAACGTTTTTATCTGAAAAGAACACCTCACGTTCAACATCAAACATGTATGTATGTACTGTATGTGTAATATTTGCAGCCCCCAGCTTTCCAAGCCTAGCCACTTCTTGATTGGTAAAAAAGGGTGCATTAAACGTACATGTACTACGTGTGGATTTCTAATCTCTGGCGATACCTTTGTCATCCACACTCAGGCAAGAAATACACAGTTAATTTTAAACTTACCTGTAACTCAAAGTACACTACTTAACAAATTATATGCTCCTGTGGACTCTCTTACATCGGCAAAACTGAACGTTCCTTTAAGGACCGCATGGCTGGACATAGATCTGCCATTTGAGCAGCATTGCTCAGTGGGAATAGTGAGCAACCTGTGGCACGGCACTTTGGCCAAGTTCCACACCCACTTTCTACCTTGCGCTATCGTATGATTGACCACGCCCCTCAATCTATGAGGGGCGGTGATCGTGGCCTTAGACTACTTCAATTAGAGAGCCATTGGATCTTTAGATTAGGGACCCTTGCACCCAAGGGAATTAATGAACACCTTGGTTTACAAAACTTTGTCTGACCTTAGTTGTTATCTTGTGACCATTATAGGGTTAGTACTGGCATAATTGTGCATATGTGTTGCCTAGTATTTTTATGATTTGTGACTTATTCAGTATTTGTAGTCAATTTGATTATATATGCTGTTATTATTATTTTTCTTATTTATTAGGTAAATTTAGTATAATCTAGTTTCTATATTTAGAATGTAATATTTTGTGCACTTTATTTTGAGTTTGTATATGGTATATAATTGTTTTGGTATTTATGGGATGTACGTTTGTGTCAGCATCCGTAGTTTATTTGTTGTTATGTTACCTAGCTGATGGGCAAATGACTTTGTCAGTGATGATGTCACTCTTGATGCGCCGCTGGTCTGGGTGAGCAGTCCTGCTTCTGGCTTGAGCGTCCGCATGTAGCATGGGTGCTATTTAAGGTAAGATGGTTTTAGCATTATTTAAGCCTGAGGACATTGCTGGTTGTTGTCACTGAAATGTTGCTTTCTGTGATGTCTCATTAAAAAGAACTTTTCAAGTACCCTGAGTGCCGCCACTTGACATTAAGTATACATTCTCCTTTCCTTGTGAGCACTGGACCTAGCAAACTCAAACCTGGAAGAGCCGGACCTACTGTATATATACCCCACACAAAATCCTGGGTTGCACCTGGCAGTGTATTAGATCATGTCCGCTATGCTGCCAGCAGAGTCGGTTCCCAGCGGTGTTATGGACATGATGTAGTATGCTACGAGCTTGCCAGTCAGTGGAGAGTCCAGGGACAAGGTAAGGGGCATAGTAGTCACTGTGTGAGGCTGCAGTACTCTTATTGATGGGGCCCTCACAACTTAGTTACCCCAGGGCCCACATAATCGTTTATCCGGCCCTGTCTTTATTGTATATGGAATGGGAAATAGTAATAATATAATGTCTTTCACTTTTATAGGATTTCACTTATGATTTTAACACATATGAGAGTGACTCATCATATGACTTACAAAGATAACTATTGCAAAGCAAAACAAGCAAGTGAAAAAAAATATACTGAGAAAAAACATGTAAATGAAAAACAGCAGCTTTCTGTAAACAAAAGATAAAACAATTAAAAACAATTACAAGATGGTACGCAACAGATGTATTTGTTTGAAAGCATCTCAGCAGGATATTTTTTTAATGAATATCAACAAAACACCCACAACCACATAAATAGTAACAGATTGCTTCCAATTGTATTGTCTTAAATAGAATAATTTGCATTGCTGGCCACTCATTATGTGAATAAGGTAATAGTGGTGTGGTTCCAGACACAGAACAAAATCATGCAGAACTGGGCATCTGCAATATGTGTAACAATCAGGTCACTAAGCCGGCCTGATTCAGACTTGGGAATAGAGAGAGATATCTCACTCTACTGATCATCTTGGTGAAACCATGCTGCACTGCAGGTGGGACAGATTTATAATGTGCAGAGAGATTTAGATTTGGGAGGAGTGTTTCCAAACTGACATGTAAATTGTAGAGTAATAATAAAGTTGTGCAGTATTTGTGGACTACATGCAAATGCAGCCAGTATTTACCCTACATGTAAAAAAAAATATGTATTTACACCCCTTGAATTGCAATATGGTTTCTCATGTTCACAGTTGAGATAGATATATCTCTCTATTCCTTAGTAGTCTATTTACTAAGCAGTGTTAGGAGACAGAGTGAAAAGTGATAAGGTGCCAGCCAATCAGCTCCCAACTGTCATCTCACAGACTGTGTGTGAAAAATGACAGTTGGGAGCTGATTGGCTGGCACCTTATCACTTTCTTATCACTTTTCACTCTGTCTCCTAACACTGCTTAGTAAATTGACCACTAAGTCTGAATCAGGCCCTGTGTCCTCTCTGACAAATGTTTTCACTTGGTAGGCTGTGGAATTTTCCCATGTTCTACAGAGATGTCCTGAAGATATCACAAAATGATGGGGTCTTGTACTAAGGCTTGGAGAGAGATAAAGTGGATGGAGATAATGTACCAACCAATCAGCCCCTAACTGTCATTTTTCCAACACAACCTGTAAATTGACAGTTAGGAGCTAATCGGTTGGTACTTTATCTCCATTCACTTTATGTCTCTCCAAGACTTAGGGCCTGATTCAGCAAGGAACGCTGATGCAATCGCAGCAGCAAGTGTATACACAGTTCGGCTGCAAAATTATGCAAATGACTGCAATCGTAATGAGGCCGCAGCACAACATAAAGACGCCCAATTCCCTTTACTCACATTCGTAATACCTTTCAAATCTGTGAAAACATCGGTACCATAGAGGACCATCAGAGCCTCACACACAATTAAGGCTGGTCTGACCTTACCCAGAAATTGCTAAACTTCCTGTACGCAGCTGCATATGCTGATGCTGTGGCTAATTTATGCACTCCCCTGTAAAGGCATTGGAACGCACAGGCACGCCTGCGTTTCTCCGACCACCCCCAAACGGTACTTCTTGTCAATCACTCTGCGATGGGTTTGCAGAGTCACTGCGATCGCAGTCCCAATCTCAGTGGCTGGTTCACGCACGCGCACTGTGATGCTTACTTATGCACAGAAGGCAACAATTGGCTGGGTGCGTGTGTTTCTGCACTTGCGATCCTTGCTGAATCAGGCCCTTAGTACATAGACAGTCACAGAACTGCACCATGTGTCAGCATACAATACATTTTCTATCATGAATTCATCTATCTATATCTCTCTGTTTCTGAGTGATCACTGGATCATCCATAAGGCAACATAGGCTCATGCTCCGAGGCTACTGGTCACTGATGGCCCAGATTGTTTTATTATGACAAAGGGGAAGGGACCATATTGTTACCTATGGCCCCATGAGGACTTAATACAGCTCTGCTTTGAATCAGTGCATTCAAGGCAACTACAAGACAGATGTCTACACTTTTGAATACTCTGTTTGAGTATAATGGGTCAGGAGATATGAAAATATAGAAAATATGCACTATTTGGAAAAAGGGGAAACAATTTAATAATAAATTATATTTATTTTGATTTAAAACATTTGATTTATAACAACATTTTGCTCAATATCTGATGAAAATTCATGTGTGAAATATATTTATTAAGAAGTAACAGGGAATGAAATTACCTATTCTGATACTGTATGTTGAGTTTATTTCTTCTTTGTTTGACTTTGACTTTGTCTCTATGAATATATTATGGATATCTCATCTAAGTAAATTGGAATCTGTACTCAACAATTAAAATATAATTGCACTGTTTTGTCTCTTATATGGAAGCTACAGACCAGGTAATGATATTACTGTAGGTTTCTAAAAATATATATTATTATTATTATTATTATTATTATTATTATTATTTTTATCTTGTGTCAGCTTTGCTATTACAGTGGGACCAGCACATCACAGTGTTCATTGGATATTAGCAATTAATTTAATATCACCAACCCAAGCAGGCATGATATTTGTCACAGCTTAGTAAGTGTATGCTTTAGGTTCATTAGGTTCATCATACTAAATGTATTCATGGACAACAGTAGCAATAATGAATATAACCAAACATGAATGGATGATTCCGTGCAGCATTTGATAAAGGGGAAATTCCACCCTGTTCCAGGCTTGCCATCCCCTCAAACATGTGGTGTCATGACAACACACTGAGGGGATGGGAATTTCCCCACCCCAGGAAGCAGAGCACTGCCTGGAGCTTTCTTATAATGACTGGCAGCTCTGCAGCAGCTCTACTACCTTCAGGGTGCCGCTTCAGGCACTCTACAAGCCAAATGCAGGTGCCATGGGGCAGTGATAGTGCTGTTCCAAGGGCCCTGTGCCCTGCTTGGGTACCCCACTCACACGCCTCTATTCACCATCCAGAATCCATACAAATATAATATTTTACCAACATACCTGTAACTGTTTCCATTAACTAGTAGAAATCACAACAGTCTAAGACCAAGTATCCTTGATATCCATGATTTGAAAGGGCAGTGTACACTAAATTGTGTTTAGCATAGCTAACAGGATTCCTACACTCCATACTTGCCTACCCTCCCGAATTCTGCGGGACACTCCCGCTTTAAGGTGGAAGCTCCCGCTACCCCACAATATAAAGTGAATCCCCTGCTTCCTCCACTACCCCATCAAAAATCAGACTGCGCATGTGTAAGTCCGGTTGTGACAAGGGCAGGGCTTGAGGACGTCTCAACGTGCTATTTTTAGGATGTCACACTTAATACTATAGGCTGGCCACCGCGGGGTTGTGAGTAGCGATGGCCGGCCACTTAACCCGGCACACAGTCAGTCTTACAGTGGCTTCCCTGGAGCCCGATCACAGCGTGGACAGCTGTGTGTGAAATCCCAAGTGGTAGAAGGCCGGGTGGTCGGCAGCGCAGCCTGTACGGCCACAGTGCCCTTACTTCCTCTTCACAATGCAGCGGGACCCGCTTCCTCCTCCACGGCAGCCACGCTATCTTTGCAGGAACAGTGAGAACTGAGCAGCAGCAGAGTCATGAGTACCTGGTATGTGAAAATCTGTGGAGAGTGGACACTAGCCCGGGAAGGAATAGTTGAGGGAGTCAGTGATATATGAGGGGAGGGGACACAGCTCCTAGAACACAGAGATATTGAGTATTATTTACAATAAAGTGGTCTGTGTAGTGATATATGAGATATATAATGCTTGGGACCAGGGGTATTTTGGATAACGGAATATTCCGCATCATAATAAAATATCTTGGGAATGGGACCCAAATATACACGCACAATGCATTTATGTATTATATACACCTTATACACACAGCCTGCAGGTAATTTTATACAATATTTTTAATAATTTTGTGACTCAAGCAAAGTGTGTGTGCAGAAATGAAATTCATTTAAGTTTCATATACACCTGATACACACAGCCTGATGGTTATTTTATACAATATTTTTAATAATTTGTGCCTCAGACAAACTTTGTGTACATTGAACCATCAAATATCAAAAGGTTTCATTATCTCAGTCATGCCAAAATTATTCCGTATTTCGGAATAATCCATATTTCGGAATATTTGGATATGGGAGACTCAACCTGTATATATATATATATATATATATATATATATATATATATTCTTGTGTATCAACACCTATTTCCCTATAGATTGTAAGCTTGCGAGCAGGGCCCTCTTAACCTTATAAATGTCTTTTATGTATTTATGTCTTTTACAACCCAGTATAATGTTAATTCAAATTGTAAAGCACGACGGAATTTGTTGCGCTATATAAGAAACTGTTAATAAATAAATAAGGAGGGGACACAGCTCCCAGAACACACTGACATTGAGTATTATTTACAATAGAGGGGGTTGTGTAGTGGTATATGAGAGGAGAAGGACACAGCTCCCAGCACACACTGATAAGTGGTATTATTATATAGAGAAGAGGGGATTATAGTGATATATGGGAGGTAATAACACAGCTCCCGGCACACACTATATGGGATATTATTATATAGAGGGGAGAAGACTGTACATAGGACACATCCTGCACTGCTGCAACAGCATTGAGACACCAGCCCACTCACATCAACTGGACAGCTGTGACTCTTACCTATTGCCAGCGTCTCACCCGAGTAGAAATAGATATGGGTGACGTCAGGGTACATATACTGAATGGGATTTATCCACTATCAAATAGATATGCCCATAGGTAAAGCTAGACATGCCTTTAGGGCGGAGCATGACACCCCACTTCGATGGCATATACTACAACCAACTATAATCTCCCTGAAACTCATTTTCAAAAGTAGGCAAGTATGCTACACTCACTGACAACCATTCAAAGACAGTGTCCTTTTAAACTTCTCCAGGCTTTTATGACTGTATAAACAACATTTGGGTGTCAGAAGTTCCCAAACTATAGGGGCCAAATGGCATTGCTGAGGTCCTGCTTGTATTGTAGAAAGGTGTGTTGGATATTGGTAAAATATTTTATGTGCCTGAAATCTCAATTAAAGAGGAACATCATTACAAATAAATAAATAAATACATTAATTAATTAATATGGATTTTTTAATGTAGTAAATTTAAATTGAAAATTTTAATTTAGATATACTTTATGCCCAAATTATGCCTAAATGTGTAAACCATCTCATATATTTATATATATATATATTTTCTTTTAGTGATCTTACAGGAATTTAATCAGGGTCACTGACTCTATGTAATGTTCTTTGACAATAGTGTCACTGAAAAGTAATGCAGTATTTTCATTAAATAATGCACCTATCATCAAATATAACAATTATAATAATAACTTAAAATGCAGCTAAAAATACATCACAAATCCATTATGAATTATCATAATTATCTAGCTCTTATGCATCTTTTAACCACATGATTGATCCATTCTGCCACATCACGTTTGCATATTTGAAAATAAAGCACCAAATGTTTAATGTATTTTAATGCTCATTATCATATTTCCCCAATTTCCAAGGCTAAATGAGGTAATATCCAGTCAATAGACACTCATTAATCTACATTACTTCAGCATTATTTAATTAAAATGCATTCTTGAAATTAATATTTTATGTTCTTAATATAAGTTATGAGGATCTAGCAGTGGATATGGTCTTTCTAATATTTTCCCAGATGTTTTTTATGGACACTATGGTTTATTGAGTGTAATTTGTCAGCATAGATATTCTGATAAGATTTATATTGATTGGTGCTCAAAAGAGTTGTGTCAAATGTAGTAATGGATACAATATAGGTAATCTCTGGTGTGAAGGTGTTAGCAGTAATTTTCTTAACAGCATTTTGAAATACTGTATTAGCAAACAATGAAACCATGTCAAAGTTAATAATCTTTAAATTGGACTCTGAAACAATGAAATATGTTAGAAAGAGCCTTAAGCAACTCAGCCGCGATAATATGAAAATAAGCCACTCCTATTGAGAAAAAGTCACTTCTGGGAAAATCTTTTTACATAGAAAATCTCAAATTTCTTCTATTATTCTGAATAGGACCTTTTTTTTCATATTTCATTTAACTTAAACGAAAATAAAAATATTTACATTGAAATTTGGTGTAAGAGAAGTCTATGGGACATATTCATTTAACCACAAGTTTTTTTCATCAAAAATTAACATTGCTATCATGCCAAATTTTAGATGAATGTGGCTATGAACACTTCTGATTTTCTCGCTATCCAATTTAAATACATGTTGTGCATTGATTATTTCTGCAAGAACCCATGGGAAATGTAAAAAAAATTAGTAAATCAGCCTTTACCCTAAAAAAACAGGCAAATAAATATTGAATAATATTATAGATATAATTTACTGTCCAAAATAGAATTATGTGGTGCTTTTAAATGGCTGATTTTTCAATTTTTAAGAAATTTAGAAATTGATAGAAACCATTTTTTAAAGCAAATAAATGCTCACATTATTTTAGGGATGTATAGAAATGTATGTAAGATTAATTTTTAGTAATTTTAAGCCACTTTAAAAACAATTGTTAATAAACAGCTGTAACTCCCACCTGCTATGTAAAATAATCCTGTCCCATTCATACATCAACCCGAAACATCTGTCCCACCCATATAGCACCCCCATATACCTATCTCATCTATACAGCACCCCCATAAACCTGTCCTTCATCTTTTAACCCATTATTCTGTACTTTGCAGAATTTCACACCAAAAATTACAAGTACAGTAATCATTGCTCTAATAAAGCTAATTAAAATCTTCTAATTGCCTAAGTAATCATTGGGAAGGGGGTGTCCCAGGGGTTCTGAACCAAGTCCCCAAAATTTTACTTTTACAATAGCATTTTTCCATGACTTTGCACCTGCTCTCAAGCTGCAAGTAAAAAGATGCAGTACTGTAAATCCCATAGAAATTACCATGGTTAAAATTCTCCCAATTAATTGAAGAGGAAAAATATTGCAGCTGTTCAGATTTTCACATGCTTTGGGGATATATTTAATGTGGCCAATTGACTATGCCCCTGTGGGGTAGATTTGCTAAAGCTTCTAAAAATAAAAAAGTTCTGTTGTTGCCAAAAGCAACCAATAAGATTATAGCTATAATTTATCTCTTACATCATAGAAAATGAAAGACACAATCTGATTGGTTGCTATGGGCAACACCACCACTATTCATTTTGAAAAGCATTAGTACAGTAAAAATCCCCCCATATGCCTTTACATCTGTTAAAATAAATTAGTAGTCCCATGATTGCTTATTGGAGCATACCTTGGTGACCTGTGAGTATTGGGATATGTTTGTTACTGGCTAACATATGCATTTTTCCTATGGCAGAACAGTATATAAACTGATTTTTTTCTTGACAAACATTATGTAAGTTACAGGACATTTAATAAACTAAATACATCCATTTTCATTATTGTTTTATTTTCATTTGCTCCTGGAGAAAACGGTATATTTTAGTGTGGTCTGTGTGCTAATTTCTTGCCAGATTTGATATATTTGATAATAAAGAACATCTAAAATTAGAGCTCCATCCTCACTAAAGTACAGCATATTTATTTTAGCTGCATTACCATATTTAAGAACAATGTTGAAAGAGTGTGAGTGCAAACAATGTTGATTTCAAATGTTTTTGTACTGATATAACTTTAATATTGTCAGCATGTTCTTTATTACCAGTTTGGGAGGAGTATGAGTAGTTATAGTGGGATTTTAAGTCTGGAAAAAAATATATATCCAAGCAAAAAGGTCACTTCTGTTAAATGTTAATTACATGACACCATTATGCCTGATTGAGAGTTGGATGAGGTGGAAATGTTGCATGCAAACAGACAATTTTTATAGTCTGTGTATCGGATGCCCAGCCTAAGATATTTATTGGGCATTTCTGGGAAGTAATAAGATGAAGCCAACATGTGCATGTTGTGGGAATGTCTAGGAAAGCAGCTGCATTTAAAGTCACACAGCCACTCAAACAAGCCAAACTCAAATGGTAAAACTGCGCCAGCCATAGGGTTGGTGCAAGTATTGATGCAGGGATGGCCCTAGGTCTACTTGTGCCCTGTGCTACACTGCCACTGCTACCATCCCTCTTCCTTCCCCCTCTCCCTCCCCCTGAGGTCATACTATAAACACGAGCCAGTAGGTAGAGAGTGGGGTTCTCGTGCACCGTGAGACGCCGCCAGAGCCAGGCAGGTTGCGGAGGCTGGTGGAATGCATCCTGTGCAGCCAACACTGCTCAAATGGCGCATCTAAATACACACAATAATGGAAATACACTGTCCTAAGATGCTGTAAGTAGGTGTCTCAGTTGTTTGATAATCAGATGCAGCATCAGCATAAAGACACAGAAGCGACTTTGGCAAAATATGCATCTGCATCTGCGTCCACCTTAGAATCAGGACTCCATGTGAGTCAATGCAGCACCAACTAAGTTTTAAAACTTGACACAGAACATTCACCGGAATATGGATCCTTTTAATTAGCTTTAGCCTCATCAGTGCAGAACAGGTTGTCCTGGATGGCAGTAGAAATGGCTTTATGTAAACATCATTTCCTAGAAGCCCTTTCTACTCTTGAGGCTAATTTCCATGTTCTTCCAATGCAACATTACCCAAGCCTCTGTATTGCTACTTATTATTATTGTCCAACTCTTTACACTAATTGTGGGAACAATGTTTTCTACACAGATGAGTTTAATTAATGATGGAAGAGATCTGTCCAAAGGTGGCCATTTCTTTGTCAGTAGAACCTTGTTTCAAGCTCTAAAAATCTAGTACTGTAGGAGGTGCACTAAAGCACAGGGCTGATTATAGCCAGATCTTTATTTAGGAAACTTGGCTCCAGCTTAGTGTCCATGGACACTAAACTGCCCAGATTTTTTTTCTTGACAAATGAAGGGCGGTTTAAAGCAATATTTTGCTAGTACCCCATGGAGGCTTAATCGGGCTATGGTACTGCTATGTAAACAGCATTTTCATAAAGCCTTTATTTATTTGAAGAGGTTTATTTGAGAGTAAATATTGGGTTGTATCAAGGCCTTTTCCTTTATTGCAAAAATACTCAAGATATGGGAAAATGTCCAAGCAATTGGCATTATACAGAAAACAAATGCCTGCTTGACGTGAAATGCACATTACACTAGATCAATGGGTACAGATAAAGGAAACTTACCGTAGATGTAATTTCTGTGGTGTATTATGGTGTAAAAGTCAGATCATGTCACCACTAATCCTCTTTTTCTCTAAAGGTAGGGTTAAGATAACAGCTTAACATTTCGGTGCTAACTTGTGAGATAACTGTTGCAATGAAGACCATTTAATCTATATATTTTAATGACCAATTGAATGACACAATTTTGATATGTTTGTCTGTTTTTCCAAATGAAAATATATACAATTTAGTGTTCCATGCAATACCCCCCCCCCACCTACAATCAACATGGCCATTGCCATTGATATACTGGCAACTGAGGAATTTTTGCAAAATGCCTGGTTTTCTTAAGAATGTTAATAGTCTGCTATGGACTCCAAAAGCTATAATACAATGTGCTGCTCGGTATCTTTAAGATTGCAATTCCTGCTTATAATAATTTTATGTCATCCGTGCTGAGCCCCTCCCATCATACTGGGGGTATCCAGTAAGAATGTTGACATTCTGCATATCAACATTCAGAATATTGTTATGATATTGATATGTACTTAATGTAAACAGTCAGAATGTTGACATGGATGTTAGGTCGACATTCACAAATGTCAATATGGTAAAAATGTCAACATGTTCTTAAATGTGGACACCAGAATGTCAACAGTACAGTTTATAGTTATGTTTACTGTAATTAGTTAGGGTTAGGTCTAGGTTTAGGGTTAGGCTAAAATGTGCAGGAAATGGTATATCCACATTCTAGTATTTACATGTTAAATGTCGACATTATGCATAATATATGTCAGAAAGAAAAAAAATTAACTCATTTATATACTTATTTATTTTTATTCTTCTAGATTTCCCACTTTCTTGTTTATCATATATCCTCCATTACACACATTAATTACATTACAGTGGATCATTAGAAATAGAATCCCCACAAAGTCCATTAGGACCAAATCCACATGTCTACTACCTTATTTTGCTTTTATTCTAGCATTCATTATTAATTCAGCCAATTTCAATTAAATAAGGATTTCCTAGCCTATCCAAACCTTTCTTGCTCATTTCTCATTCACTGTCTGAGATAACGGTTGAGCCATGAAACATGTTGCAAGATTCTAAATAAGTGAGACTTTTTCTGTTTTTATTATTTAATGTTCTATTTTTTTTTAATTAATTCACATTTTTAACTGTTTGTATTTATCTGACTTCTTAGTGCCAACAGCCAATTTAATAATATTTTATTTTGTTTTATTAAATTAGTAATAGTCTGTTATAAGAACTGAGGAGCTCATTCAGAACCGGACGCTAAGCTGCGCTCTTTCGCAGCCAAAAGGGGCCGTGTATGCAAATTCTGCAATCAAACTGTCTGGTGTAAGGACGCCCTCTATGTCTTAAAGAGCGATGGCAGAGCGAATGCACACCAGTCCAAAGACGCCCATTTTTTTTTCTTAACACACGTCATCTCCAGGAAGTGTATGATTAATCAGTAACATCGAGAGCCATCGGAGCAGCACGCAGCTCTTGAGGTAAACCCTACCCCGCAAGCACTGCGATCACTGCAGGCTGAAATACAACCAAGTGACATGTACAATGACTGCACACCCATAAAACTCTGTTTTGGCACCAAGACACACCAGCATTCACAGCACCACTCCCCCGTTCACAAGGACCTTCCCCTGTTACCACCCACAAATGGCACTATCTGTCACTAAAAGTAGCGTCCAGTCTGTGCAAAATTCCTGATCGCAGTGACTGGTTCACACATGCGTATTTGCCGCATACGCATGCTCAGATGGGCAACAATCGCCCATAGCGTCCGTCCGTGGCTTAGTGAACGGGTCTGAATGAGCTCCTAAGTTCCAAGACATATTTATATCTTATATACTATGTAATTTAAAATATAAGAAATTTCTTTCACACCTAAACTATTGTAGTGGACAATTCTCCTATTCTTGTGTGCACAGCTCACGTAAAGTGAGTAATGAAGATGGTTGTTCATTGTATAGACAAAGTCCTGGTCATACGGGGTACTATTTATCCACATTTAAGGTGTTTTCACAAAGTTACATTTATATACACTAAAGTCAGTGCCAGAGATTATCTTGTCTCTCTTTGAAAGTGATTTGGGAAGCTTCCGTTTGGTTCCATGGCTGCAGTCATTAGGTGCTGTGATGCCAGCCATCTCTGCTTTGACCTGACACTATAAACATGTTGACATTTTGACCATGTCAACATTGGTGAATGCCAACCTAACAGCCAAGTCAAAATTGACTGTTGACATTCAGAACATGTAAAGATTTTGGTGTCGACAGTCTGAAGGTTGACTTTCCATACCACAACCATATTTGGATAGTGGTGTCACCAGTAGGCTAAAACAACCACAAGCTGATTTTTGGATGTTGGAGGATTCTGTGGCATAGTTAGTATTTGTGCGGCAAGAACACAAATGCCGGCAAGTTTTGTTGGTTTACCAGGGCTACCGCGGAGTACAAATAAAGCTCAGACAGTCTAGAATCAATTTGTAAACTAAACTTGAATGCAATGCAGCAATCTAACAGTTAGATAAGTACAAGTACAAAAAGTATTCATTTTTAACAGGAAAAAAACTAAGAAGCATACATTGACTCAAGAAAATTATTGGCTGGTCATTCTAGTCTGCCGTTTTTGTTGTGTATTTCATTACTGTATTGCATGCAGGGAGTGGCGTATATATTTTTGAAGGCTTAGCTACAGTCTTATATCCATCCCATATATTTGTTCTCTCTGATGAAAGATTAATATACAGATTAGTCATTTTTTCTGTAAACAAGGGTTTTCTTATATTAATTTTTAGTCTCCTGTCTTCCAATTTCAGACTATGGGCCAAATATAATGACCTATTGCAATTTTGGCAAGATAGTCATTAGATTTAAAGGTGCAAATAGTTTAAAGGCAAAATCAACCAAGTTTTGCCTTTAACGTAATGGCCACTTTAAACCTAATGACTATCTTGCTGGAATTGCACTGGCAATGTAAATTGTGGGCTATTACATTTGGCCACACTGTATGTCCTATATTTACTGTGGCACAGCTAATCACTTGCCACATGCTTTTGAAGAAGACACACATCTCTATGTAAACAGCTTGCAGGGCAGAGCTGCAGTCAAGCAAGCTAAACAAATCACCAGGTCTAATCAGCTTTATATAGGGAAGCAGCAAACTGAAGCCTGAAGATTGAAAAAACATGGGTTCAATGCCATCCAATTAAAATAGAGCTGGTGTAGACCTCAGCCATTAAACAGGTACTGGTTCTTCTGGGTGGTGTTATCAAACCCTGAACAAATTGATGATCTGAAAGTCTGTTGGAGAATGTTAACTTAGTGCTAGGGATCACAAAGAAGAAAAAAATATACATTATACATTGTAAAAATTTTCTTCCATCATGGCAAATAAAACATACAGTTAAACCAAAGTTAGACTGTAAGTGTCATCTTGAAGTTATCAGTATCACACTGCAGTCCTTGTACCAAAATAATTATTCATACCTTCTAACAACAATTAATTTTCAACCACTATGTTGATTTGGGGGTTTACACTTAGGTAAAATTTGATTTTTCTTTGGCAAATGTACATTAGAAACAAAAAGAGCACTAAGGAACACTGTAGCATATGCTGAGTTTTTGTGACCACTGTGGTAGAAGCTACTGTATTTAATAATAAGATTTGTGGAAGAAATCTGTAAGTTTAAATTAGTGTCCAAATAATGAATTTGATGAAACTATTTTATGCTGAGAAGTACAGATAAAGTTTTCTTTACAGTATAGAGCTTTCATAATTTATCCTTTTTTACCATATCATTCATAGTTTCTTAAATAAAAATAATGTAAGTATGAAAATAATTTCTTTTTTTTAAACCTTCTAAACATTATTAAAAGTGTGCATACAATCTATATTTTAATTAAAGGTAAGTGGTTTGGTTTTACTCGGTTATTTTCTGATTTCAAAATATTGGCCATCTGGCTTTCAGGTGTTTTTAATAAGAAAATTCAGAGCTTCTGATAATTTGGTTAAAAGAACCAAGCCAAAATCGAACCACTCATCTCTAATTTTAATATGTCTTCCTAAAGGTGACTTAGCCATAGTACACAATATTTTATTAATTTGTGTAAACATTTTGTCAATCCAACATAAAACACATAATGTGAATGTCTAAAATACCTTAACATTTTAATAAAATCAAATAATAAAAAATAAAAAATTGTTTAATTATTTCCACAATTTCTCCATTTAGATATTGAATATTTTATTTTACACAACATAACAACACAGAAGTTGTTGTTCTGTACAGCCTTTGCCTCAAAATAAAGGCAACACCATTGTCACTCAAAAATAAATGCAGTCTGGTCTTTTAAAAAATATTTTTTTTACTAATTCTTCCATAATTGGTCTTTTTTTAAACATATTATTATGTTGAAAGCTTGAAGGAATTTTCCCATATGAAAGGCTTTTTTTGTGAATTCAGTCATGTTTTTTTCTGCTGTAGCAGAACCAGGAAGCCAGTCCTATAGGAAGGGAAGGCACTGGTGCTGTTTTTTTCATGTACTTTACTTCACAATTCGATATTTTATCTTGTTTTATATTTATCACCATTATAAAGGAAACAGAAATGTGCAGGTGGCTTTTACACAACCCTGTTCATAAAAGCCAAAATGAAAACATCGACAAAAATTCCCATTGTAATTTTTTTATCAGTATGGTGCTCCCAATTTTCGAGTATGTTCTCTTACTAGAAAGACAAGGAGCTAATCACACAGTGCTTTCCAATATCCACTCAGAACTTGAAAATGTTGCTTTGCCACTGTCCATGTCCGAAGTGTCTGACTGAACCAAAATCCCATTCATGGACATGCTTCTTTTAGACCACAGACCTCCCGTGTTGCGAGAGTTTACATAACAGTGGTACTCCATTACTTCACCATTTAAAGAGTACCTTCGCTTTGCCCTAGAAGTTTCTGCAGGTAATGTAAGAAACTTACTTGGCTTTGATTGTGCTCTTTTATATGTTGATGCCACTTTTGTAGATCCAGGGGGATGACTAGATAACCGAAGGGCAGTTGAATTATTTCTATTTGTGTTTTGCGATTCCATATTTAAAACTGTGTCAGTTTGTGATTCTGCAGGATTTAAGGAAATTTTTCTGTTCTTCTTAAGTGAAGAAGTATTTGAAGTCCACGTATGAGGCAAAGCAGAGGTAGTAGTGGCAGCAGCTTGGCTTGAGCTTGTGTCAGCAGATGTTGCCCCTCTGTCAGAAGACTTGCAACATTGTGCACTCTCATCCTTGTCAACAATCTGCTTGGAAGCAGACGGTGGCACTGACGCACTGCAACCTTGATTCTGAGAGCCATTTGTTTGGGAATATACATTACTGACCTTTGCTGCTTTGTGCTGCCCATTGCCATTGCAAACCTTATATCTAATCATCAAGATAATTATAAAAACGAGGACAGATGCGACAATAATTCCACCTATTATAATTATCATGGTACCTCCCAAGAATTGGGACTGCATGAAATGACAACGGACGTAATCTTGTTCGGTTGTAAATTGGATGCAACCAACGACTCTTGTAGCTGTGAGTGATGTGATGCCATCGTCATAAATTGCCAGGACACACAGGTCGTAGACAGTACCCGAAGCTAAGTTATTAACACGGAATGTCTTGCTTGTTGGAGGTATCATTCTAGAAAGACACAAACAGGTTTTCTTTAGTTAATTGAAAGGCAACTACAAAGTATACTTTAGTAGCTCACAATAGTCTTATAGAAATGTCATTTAACTTATGCAAATTACTATAGAAACGTCAAACAGCCCTGAATATAGCTTCATAAAAATGTCTGCAGGTATAATTGAGGATTCTAATAAAACTGCTTGTTATCATTTTTGAAAGATTGGTTTAGAAATGTGTAACTGTTACATTGCTCAACTTGTAAACAAATTCCCTTAACACATATACAACAAGCTCTTTTCTGCAGTAAGACAACTTGAAATTACAAAATCGGAATTTAAAACACAGAGTAGCAGTACATCTGATTTTTAATTTTTTTTTAAAGCTTAATTTCATTCAAACACCTGAGTTGATAAAATTAAGTGTAATGATTATTCCACATGATGTGATGGGCTTTACTTATAGAACTGTTACGGTTAGTTTAAAGTCTTTTGTCATCCAAAAATTACAGTGACAGTAGGGATTAGAGGAACTTTCCAAACAGTTAAACAAAATATTTGCCTAATTTGGTATTGGGCCACCTAATTTTAAACAAGTTTATGGCATTAAGTATCCCAGTCCTCACCCAAACATGTAACAACACATTAGTAGGAGGAATTGATCCAGATCTAGTTATGGATAGTGAATTGTGAGAAATAAATTTTTTTTATAAATACAATGTAAAATGTCACTCATCAGCTATTTGATGTACAGTAGTTGGAATAGAATTGGAAGACTTCAGACAAACTTTCTTGGATTAAACACTAAAATGTTGCTGCCAAATGTAGAAGTGACCAAATATTCTGTGGGATTGTTTGAAGAACTTCACTCATCTCCATTACAGACCTTCATCAATAATTCTCATCTGGATGTCAGCAGCCAAGATATGAGACTTCATTATATTACCTAGGACCATAACTAGGGTGGTGCACTATGTGTCATGGCACAGGGCAATGTAGGGTAAGGGGCACTGATCGGGCCTGTCAATTTTATTTTTATAATCATTTTCACTTGAATCTTCCTTTTCTTTTATCCCTGGCGTCTCCTGGCCGCCCCTATCTCCTCCCTGGCCAACTCCCCAAGCACCTTCAGTCACATCCACTTTTATTGAACACACACATTTCAAAATACTGTGATACTGTCACCACTCACATGGCATTCAGACACCATACACATGGAGATATCTACCCTACACTTTCTGAAGGCAGTCCTGAACACAGCCACCGATCCAACCTAGGTGTTACCAGCACACCTAGATTACCTTTGCCAGTGAGATCAGCTGCTAGCACAGAGTACATATATGGACTACCCAGTCACTGATATTTGCAGCATATACACTACAAATAGCATTCTTTCTATATCTTCAGATGGTGATCTACACTGCTGGCTACAGGCTTGTGCAAGCCTGTTCTGATGGGCAAATCGTGATGCAGGTGCAGCTTCACCAGTGCTCTCCTATATCTAGAGATAGATAGTTTAACTGCATAATTACTGTGTATCATCACTGCAGCCATTGGATTCACACTGTATTTGGCAGTGACACCTGGTTAACAGTGGTACAATTTGATTGGTATCCCTTTTCCCCTTCAACATTGTATGGGACAAATTAGACTTGTCATGCCCACTCCCCATGAGGCCACACCCTCTTTTCAGGTGCATGTCTTAAGTCTATGTTTGAAAAAATGTGTGTGTTGGGGAGGCGCCAATGCTCTTTTTGGCCAATGGCACCAAAAGGTCTAGTTACAGCTCTGATATTACTGTGCTCCACTGATGTAAATTTTTTATTTTTATTTATACCCCCTGCCACAAATGATTGTTCCCTCTCCCCTGCTACTTTTTGTGCAGGCTTCACAAGAAATTCTTGTGGTAAATTGAAATGCATCCTTATAGAAATCAAGTGAGACAGTAATAATGATAAGAGCAGTAGTTGTCCATTATTTGGTCGGCATCAAAAGCATTTTCTGTCACTGTTATATTGTATTTATGTTTTCTGTCACTGTTATATCATAGAGATTGATCAGTGTGACAACCCTAAATACCTACGTTGACAGAAATGTATTTAAACCTGATCACTGTATATATATTTTATAGCTTTGTGTCTGCATTGCTGCACATTATAGAGACAGAATTATATTTTTATACCAAATGGAAATCATTCTCTCTGTCTCTGTCTCTCATGAAATTCTCTCTTTATTGTATAGCAATGCAGTCGCTTAGCTATCAAAAATATCTCTTGGTCTGCTTGCTACTAAAGAGCACTCTCTCTATCAATGGAACATGCATTCTTAATGGGTCAATTAGGAAAATGTATCTGAGTATTATGGATTTTTCATATTTTAAAAGCATTGTTTACTTCTCAATATTGCCAGGGAGCACCTGGGAAATGCACGGTCAGTGAATATGTTACAGCAGTTTTCTGCTTTTCAAAATAAATTCACTAATGACCTACATTTTAGAATACAGATTAACAGGCATGTTCCTGACATCAACATGAAAATACTTTGCATGCATTGGTAATTTCTTGGCAAACCTCAGCTGCATCTATTGTATTGGGCTGAGCCAAATCAATAATATTGACCGTAATTCTTGTTGCATGTGTAAAACATTATTATTACAATTATTTTATATAGTGAGCCAGTATACTTTGCAACACTAATACGTCCAGCAGATACCACCTCCTCTTCTAACTTGTATCCAATTATAGAACCAACTTTCAGTTTTAAAAAGTGGTTTCTTAGCATCCAACCTGAACTCTGGATTTAAAAAGACCTGAAAAAACGGTTATACAGATTCCTTCTATATATAAACACATCCCATTTACCATCAAATGAGACCTACAGTACATTTTCATTTCTATTAGCTGAGTACTTGTAATTTTATGTCTTGGAATCATATTGAAGGTTATTCACTTTCATCAAGTAATACCAAAATGAAAGTGTAATAGAAATTAACAAGTCAATAAATATATCTAATTTTCTAAAATATCTTTTGAAACATTACTGGTTATTTAAATTTAGAAGGAAGTAATGGAGAATCATAGCACTGGTAACCACTAGCATTTAAAAATTTGTTTACAGTAGAACCTAGTTCCAAAACTAATAATGGAAACAAGTTACACAAACTTTAACATATGTATATTATCCTTAATATACTAATATTACATATTGCATAGTATGGTGTAATCAGATAATTCAGGCATATCTGGCAATTCCCAGTTGGAAGCATCAAAACATGTTGCATATTAGTACAAAATGTAGAGTACTGTAAATGCAACACCCCAGTTTCATACAGACTAAGCAACTTGTGTAATAGGTTCTGAGATTACGGAACCAATGTGATTTCTGCGAGTTTGCCGCTAAACTTAATTTGGCAATCAGATATAAGGTTGGATGACTGATTGCTACTTTAAATTTAGCTGTGAACGCCCATTCCCCAACCATCTAGATCTTTCACATATCCCTCCACCTGAAACGTCACAGAGCATACTCCACCCCATGATCCAAAATGCCTCACTTACCCTTCTTGTTCCATCAACTCCCTTTATTTTGCTCCCATTTTTCAACATGTTTATTGACAATATCCTATCTTTTTTTAATCATGTCTATCCTTGTTCATATTGATCTCATGACATTTTGATATTGTAAGTGTATTTGATTGCATAATTCATATACTGCCATATTTCTTTGATAAAAACAGTTAACAGAAAAACAATTAGTAGTTAACTTGCCGAAATCACACCAGTCCATACTCTCAGAACATATTACTTAACCCCCTAAAACAATCACAAAGCAAAAAAGATCCCTAAAATGCTAATAATTAATGTTTTACACTGAGATTTGATTTATTCACAATGAGGTTTTTTTTCTTATTGTTTAATTATATTATTCTGAGTCTAGCGTGAATATTACCATACTTTAACAGAGATATACTGCCCCATTGGAGCTTAGAATCTACTGCCCCATCTACAATCACAGACACCAGAGACAGATTGATTATCAATATGTTCATATGTGAATAGGTCTTTGAATTAAAATGTCTGAATATATGGAATTAAATTTGAACCTAAAGTATTCATTTAGCCCTTTACACACTTCAACTATCACTGATAACAGTGTATTCTTGAAGGATATCTTTCATAAGACTGCACAAGTACATTATTCACACTTGCAGTACATTAATATTCCTACCAGGAATCATGCTTTCTTGGGATAGTCAAGTTTTTATTCTGGCAAAAAAGGCATTACTGACAACTTTGTTATTGTGGTTTATGAATCTGGAGATTAAGTTGGAATGTTTGAAATACATGTTTATTAATTTATGTTAAACTGTCCTAAAATTAGACAATAAATTACACTTAATATAATAGAAGCGCTTGTGTATAGCACAAATGTAAAATTAGGTCAGAATATATGGAGAAATGAGCAACATATAAAGTAAAATATCTAAAACAGTGGCCGACGACAGTGATGCGGAAAAATACTAATTACAGGACCAGCAATGTTGAATCAGAGATGGACAAACAAACATATAACACAGTAAATGTTTAACAGCACTTTCCGTGAGTAGGTATGTGGTGTTTAAACATGCGGATGGACAGGTCTTGGGTCTGACCCTACCTTTCCCTATACACGATCCTGTATCCTGTGCGGTGATCTCCTGATGCTCTGCCACTATCGAAAGCTCTCGTGGTTGCTGTCAGCTGCTTGAAGGGATAGTGGTCCACTGGATGACTCGTGCTCCTGTGCAGCCTGGTTCAAGACGCCACTTAATTACAGTAACACCTTGAAAAAGTCTGTATTGATGAAACACGTTGGTGATACTGATTACCCCAGTCACCTATTACCACCTGATGAGCACTGATGAGCAATTGGAGTGGGAGCTGTAATCAAGCGGCGTCCTGAACCAGGCTGCACAGGAGCACAAGTCATCCAGTGCACCACTATCCCTTCAAGTAGCTGACAGCAACCATGAGCGCTTCCGATAGCGGCAGAGCATCAGGAGATCATCGTGCAGGACACGGGATCATGTATAGGGAAAGGTAGGGTCAGACCCAAGCCCTGTCCACCTGCATCCGTCCCTTAACGGCTGTAACGGGGGAACTGCATGTTTAAACGCCACATATCTACTCACGGAAAGTGCTGTTAAACATTTACTGTGTTATATGTTTGCTTGTCTGTCTCTGATTCAACATTGCTGGTCCTGTAATTAGTATTTTTACACATCACACATTTAGTTTACTCTTAGAGTTGGCCACTGTTTTAGATATTTTACTTTACATGTTGCTCATTTCTCCATATATTCTGACCTAATTTTACATTTGTTCTATACACAAGAACTTATATTATATTAAATGTAACTTATTGTCTAATTTTACATTTGTTCTATACACAAGCACTTCTATTATATTAATTCTCTATTGCTGATTGGTCAGTATTCTGACCTTCCAAAATAGATAGCTGCTGTACACACTCTGGGAGCGCTTGATTTAAATTGTTTGAATAAATTACATTTAAAGTTAAAGGATTTAGGAAGGAGATGTATCACACCTTTTCAACAAGACACATAGAGTTGTAGACCATAGCAACCAATCAGCTTTTAGCTATGATTTTATAGAATGTACCAGATAATTGATTGCTAAAATCTTATCGGTGACTTCTTTACTTTACTTTAGTTTACTTGACTTCTTTAGAAGGTTTGGTGAATCTCCCCCTTAGTTTTAGATGGAATTAAGACAGTTAAAATATAATCTTTTTGAATTATATTAACATTTCCTATTTATATTTGCTATAATCTTTTTTAACTCTTTAAATTCTCAAATATATAGCAATTTATTCTAAATAGACAGTTGTCTTCTTCTATTTTAGATAGCTACATTCACAATAACCAGTATATTCTTCCAGACCTATTTTCAGCACAATGGCTCATAGTTACATTTTATTTATTTAGTACAGATATTTTCATAGCCCCAACATGTTCCATTGCACTTTTCGATTGGAAACAAACAGCAATAAAACAAGACTGGATAATAAGATACAGCCAAAGAGGAAAAAAGACCCTGCTCTCAAGCTTACAATCAATCTGGTTATACAAGAGGTGATCATTTTGCTCAACGTGAACACCAAAAATATTTATTTTCCCACTGTTTTTAAATTACATTTTTATTGGATCATGTTTGGTCCTTTTGTTCTCTTTTGCTGGCAAATCACACCAAATAGCTGATAACAACAGTGGTATCTCAGTCTGCTTGGGTCAGTGAAACAACTGACAAAATCCAATTTTCAAAAATGTGCAATTAATTATAAACTTTAGATTTAAGAAATTAGCAAATTTTGAGCAAGACAAACAGGTTTGAACATGATTATAGCTGATTTGAATATTTTTTAGCTTGTTTCAGCTTGATGGATACATCAAATAGAGCATTTTGTATGGTTTTCTGCATTTTATTCTCTAACACAGTAATGTTCATTCTTTGAGTTAAATATACATTTAAATGCAGGCTTATAATATTGAACCACAAATCTTATATCACACATTAATATCATCTATTCTGACATTCTCATGACAAGTAGTGTCAGTTGATTTTTAAATTCAAATTTCTTTTTAATAGTACTGGAAAGTTTGTTTTGTAACAGCTGAAATAATCTTTAGAATTTCAGTGGTCTGAGACCTGCAATAAAGTCCACTTCTTCACCCTTCTCTTCACAGACCCCAAGGGCCACATTGCTGTAATGCACTTGTTTGGATGGACACACTGTACACATGATATTTGATTTAACAGTCCAACTTTTACTAAACAAAATTACTATCTGTGCTTACATGCTCTCCAAAGCACACACACAGTGAAAACAGTTCAAGTACAATTTTCAATAAGTGAAAAATACAAAGAACCCATACACATTTTCAAATAAGAATCGCTAGCAACAGTGGGTATTTTTTCCAATTATTTCTGATTTTTTTACAGAAATGAAAGTACCCTAAATTCCCTTTTTTTACTTTGTTTTGTAACATATTACAATTCTCACTAAATAAAAGATAAAGAATCCCTCATATTGTACATGATTCTATTTCCATCAGTTTCTATAATTACATTGTAGTTTATGTAATCATTGGAGAGGGTTTATGTTAATAATGTTCACCTCTCCATAAGCCATCACAATTGTAAGTGAAAATTGTTAGTTTGGCATCAACTACCTTTTTAAGTATGAATTTTGGTTAATAAAGATGGTAATCTTTGCCACTCACGTCTCACAATATTTATGTGACTTATCTTTATTACCAATATAATTAACTATAGGTATCATTAAATATATTATTGCTCAAAATACAATATAATAACCAAGGAAATGAAGACTTGTACAAACAGTAATGTTAAAGCATAACTAATATTAACTGTCAGTACACAATAAGTTTGTAAAAGGAGGATCCTTGGAACATTTGTTACAGTGGTGTGCAAAATGATTCAGCTCCTTAAAAGGTCAACAGATTGGAGCCTTATCAGATTGTTCCAGACCATATAATTATTGTGATTCCATAGCCTCTTGAGATGACCTTGTCTAGGAAGTGTCTGGGTGGTATTATGCAACTTCCATTTCCTCACAATTGATCAAACAGTGCTTACTGGGATTTCCAAGCACTAGGAAATTATTTTGTAGCCTTTTACTAGGAGGTCTTCAATCCATTAAAGTTGTCCTTTATAATGATTCACAGGTAGGGACTAACTCATTTTTTAGTGCAAAATCTTTCATCTGTGTAAACTTGGAGCTTCTACAGAGTATGAGTTTAAAATTTAGGCAAGCAGTTTTAAATTATTTTTTTAAATAAATCACTTTAAGACCCTAATGGCTTGCAATACAAATACTGCCTTGAACAATCTGTGGAGGGGAAGGTTAGGGTTATAATACTTACAGAAATCTTTCAGGATTCTTACTGTCGGGATGCCGCTATTGGCAATTAGACTGTCGGCATACTGACCATTGGGATCCCGTACCCAACCCCTTTTGCATACATTATGTGCAATTCTTCTGGCACAATCTTCAGACATATGGCACCAGCACTATATTTCCAGTGATTTATTTAGAAATATGGTGCTGGTGGCTCTTACTGTAAGTAACTGCAATCGGTATATGGTGTGTATGCAGAAGTCAATCCACTCTAGAAATTTGTAATTTTGATCTTTATTGATCCTGTATAAATTTTGGTTCAAGTGGATTAAATTAATTTATAAAATAGAAAAGAAGTGCCAAGAAAATAAAATTACACATATTAGTTGTTATACAGAGATGCATTTGACAACACAACATTCCAAAATCAGTTGGCAGGAGCCTCACATAACTACTCTGTGCTCTTGGGCTCACTGCTCCTTATAATATATATCTCTTAGTTATTGGCTTGCTGCTAGCCACCATATCTCATTTCATATCATGAGCCAGGCTCTGTGCTCACAAAACTATACACGGAAAAGAACATGTACCACTTTCCATAACATTAAAGTAGTCATCTCCTGTCTATATCCTAATGATAAGATCAACTAATAAACAGGTTCCACATGAACAAGCATTAGACTAAGACTATATACAATACAAGGTTTCCAAACCTTAAAAAAACTGAACAATTTAAAAGAAACAAAATTGACGTCTTTGAATGTAGAGTAAAATGTCCACATTACAATTCAGAGACACCAATTCTGTGTCCTTTTAAATCCATTTTAGTCTATTACTTGAATAAACTTTTGCAGGTTGGTTAATCATGGTAATGCTCTGTAAATGTTATCAGCAAAATAACAACCTAAATAAGAGTAAATAGGGAAAATTTAAATCTTACCTGTAAACTAGGGAATCATCATATGTGCCATTATACTGGATTTGGAACATTCGAATTCCAGGTATATTTCTTTGAAAATTGAACTTAATAAGTACAGTTGATGATGTTGCTTCTGCTACTACTACCTTTTTATCTTGGTTCAATTTTGTATCACCATTGCTGCTACTAGCATTTGAACCAGATTTAGTTGAAGTTGAGATGTCGGATGATCCGGGGTCTGTCTCATGAATATGGTTTGTGCTGTTAACTAGGTGGGGAAGTTTGATTATGTGAAGACTGATTGTTTTGGTTGTTTCTCCTGCAGGGTTAGAAGCAATACATGCAAAAGGACCACCATCTTTGACTGTTGTTATAAGAATGTCCAGTGTTCCATTGTCATATACTAGAATCCGTGTTCCATTTGATATTAACTTGCCTTCCGGGGAAATCCAGTGTACTGCTGGCTCAGGGTCACCAAGTGCTTTACATTTTAAAACTGCTCTTTGTCCTTCTAAAACTTCAACATCTGGTGTATATCTTGTGATAAGTGGTGGCTCACATAAAAAGTCTTCTTCTGTGATGGACCAGAAATATCGTCCTGAAAGAAGGGGAGGTGAAGC
This sequence comes from Taudactylus pleione, assembly GCA_031769625.1. Taxonomy (NCBI): domain Eukaryota; kingdom Metazoa; phylum Chordata; class Amphibia; order Anura; family Myobatrachidae; genus Taudactylus; species Taudactylus pleione. The sequence continues at coordinate 2,091,901 of JAUIMM010000780.1, forward strand.
ACATGTCTCCAAATCATCCTCTCTTATAAGGCGCCTCAGCCATAATAATTCACAGTTGCAATGTAATGGATTACCACCAAAACTCAATGCAAACATAGAAGGGCTTATTATCCCTGAGGTTGCTAGCACCTGAGCTCGCTGAAAGAGTGGATCTGGTGGTAATTTTTGTAGTTTGTTTGATGTCACATCTAATCTATTTAGCTTGTGTAAGTGGGAAAAAGTCCCCTTTGGGATATGTTCAATCATATTGTGATCTAGACTAAGAGTGTGTAAACTGACCATCTTTTCCACTGCCTCCCAAGGTATGGTTTCAAGGTTATTATAAGAGAGATCAAGCTCCTCGAGAGCTAAAACATCATCAAAGGCTGTAGATGAAATTAATGTCAGTTGGTTGTTGTTGAGTATCAAATGGTGTAGGTTCAAAAGTCCACTAAATATATCATTTGTGACTTTAGTCAATCGATTGCTGTTCAAATGCAATGCTCTTAAATTGCGTAAGTCAGAAAATGCATGAGGTGTAATGTAACTTATTGTATTCCTTGACAGTGTCAAGTCCACCAGACTTGTCATATTAGCAAAATCCTTCCTTTTTATACTTGTAACAAAATTATCAGCTAGTCGTAGTTCTACAGTTTTTCGGTTGATGTTTGGTGGGATAAAGAGCAACCCTTTCTTGTCACACAAGGTTGCAAGATTTGGAGATAAATTTTGACAGGCACAGCGCTTAGGACAGATCTCAGCTCTCACCGCCATGCCAATGAACAACAGATAACCGAACAGTTTTTCCATTGTAGATCAAGTTAAAAAGCCTAAAATAAAACAGACATATATATATATCAATAATGCTTTTTTAAAATCTGTCCAAAAATTAGGTTATATTTACTTAACATACAAAACAGTTTGAAAATTCATAATATTTATTCACATCTGTATTAACTTCTATTGTTGAAAGAGACTCTTCTGACTAATCAGGGAACTGTCGATAAAAAATGTTTTCTAAACATTTATTTAAACATTGTCTAAACACTCCAAAACTTTAGTATTTTGCTAATAGTTTGTATACTTTGGAAAAGAAAATACTGTAGTTAGGTGCTGGAAAAATTGGTGCTGTACTAAAAATATAAAAATAACTATGATGCAAAATATGCTGAACATCAAAGAAAAGTTAAAATATATTTAAAATACTACTAAAATAAATCTCATCCTGACTATTATTGTTGATAAATGGTTGTCTTGGTTAGTGGCTTAATAGTTAAAACTTTATTGAGGCAGATCAATATTTTTAATATTCAATATAACGCATAAAAAATACATTATGTATTAATTGCAAATAAAAAGCTGAGTCATTACAAAAAAAACAAAAAAGTGATTAAGAGTTGCTCTAATTTCCTTTTGTGACATCATTAATGGCAACAGTTAACTCTGTCTACAGTAAATGTAGAGACACTAAAATCCAAACCACAAAAGTAACAGATATTATGTTTTCAAGTATAGCTCAAAATTCTGGTAATGGTATTTGTCCATTAATATAATTATGTTAAATTTAAAATTCTTTAACGAAATGTAAGGCATGTTTATAAATATGAGATTAAGAGATTAGCATTGAGTGCAGCTATTATTTTCAATTGCACATGCTTTACAGCTTTACAAACTTTTGCAACATGAGTTTAACTAAAATTGTGAATTTTATAACCTTGTTCTGTTTATTTAACAATGTGTATGGAAAACAATTTGCTATACTATGTAATAAAAGCCATTTTTATACAAAATAATGTATCATAAAACTGTCATAATGCAGCAATGTACAGCCATGGCAAAAGTTTTGAGAATGACACAAGTATTGGTTTTCACAACATTTGCTGCTTCAGTGTTTTAGAACTTTTTCTCAGATGCTACTATGGTATACAAACGTAAAATTACAAGAATTTCATAAGTGTCAAAGACTTTTATTGACAATTACATTAAGTTTATGCAAAGAGTCAATATTTGCAGTGTTGACCCTTCTTTTTCAAGACATCTGCAATTTGCCCTGGCATGCTGTCAATAATTTTCTGGGCCACAAACTAACTGATTACCACCCATTCTTGCCTTATCACTGCTTGGAGTTTGTCAGAATTTGTGGGTTTTTGTTTGTCCACCCGTCTCTTGAGGATTGACCACAAGTTCTCAGTGGGTCTGGGGAGTTTCCTGGCCATGGAACCAAAATTTCAATGTTTTGTTCCCCTTAGCCACTTAGTTATCACTTTTGCCTTATGGCAAGGTGCTCCATCATGCTGGAAAAGGCATTGTTCGTCACCAAACTGTTCTTGGATGGTTGGGAGAAGTTGCTCTTTTCAGGATGTTTTGGTACCATTCTTTATTCATGGATGTGTTCTTAGGCAATATTGTGAGTGATCCCACCCCCTTGGCTGATAAGCCACCCCACACGTGAATGGTCTCAGGATGCTTTACTGTTGGCATGACACAGGACAAAGACTTTTGGAGTATGGCCTGGTGTCAAGAAGGGCAGCAAAGAAGCCACTTCTCTCCAGGAAAAATATCAGGAACAGACTGATATTCTGCAAAAGGCACAGGGATTGGACCGCTGAGAACTGGGGTAAAGTTATTTTCTTTGATGAATCCCCTTTCAGATTGTTTGGGGCACCTGGAAAAATGCTTGTCCAGAGAAGGAAAGGTGAGTGCTACCATCAGTCCTATGTCATGCCAACAGTAAAGCATCCTGAGACCATTCATGTGTAGGGTTGCCTCTCAGCCAAGGGAGTGGGCTTGCTCACAATTTTGCCTAAGAACACAGCCATGAATAAAGAATGGTACCAAAACATCCTCCAAGAGCAACTTCTCGCAACCATCCAAGAATAGTTTGGTGATGAACAATGCCTTTCCAGCATGATGGAGCACCTTGCCATAAGGCAAAAGTGTTAACTAAGTGGCTCGGGGAACAAAACATCAAAATTTTGGGTCCATGGCCATGAAACTCCCCAATCCCCTTAATCCAATTGAGAACTTGTGGTCAATCCTCAAGAGGCGGGTGAACAAATGAAAACCCACAAATTCTGATAAACTCCAAGCAGTGATTAGGCAAGAATGGGTGGCCATCAGTCAGCATGTGGCCCAGAAGTTGATTGACAGCATGCCAGAGCGAATTGCAGAGGCATTGAAAAAGAAGGGTCAACACTGCAAATATTTGCATAAACTTAATGCAATTGTCAATAAAAGCCTTTGACACTTATGAAATGCTTTTAATTTACATCAGTACACCATAGTAACATTCAGGGGTGCTGAGGGGGTGGGGGGGTTGAGTACAATTTACCAGGGCCCGAGCTTCCAGAGAGGCCCGGCTGGGGTCTGGGTCCAGTGCCGACCCCCCTTCCTCCCCTTTCAGTCACATCAGCCTAGTGTTTTTTATCACAAGGGAGCATGGCCACACCTCCCATGATTAGACCATGCCCCTCTTTACCTGGGCCCAGCAGCACTCTCTATGGCCCTGGTAACATCTGACAAAAAGGTCTAAAAACACTGAAGCAGCAGACTTTGTGAAAACCAACACTTGTGTAATTCTCAATATTTGGGGCCATGGCTGTATATGGACAAATTGCTAAATAGATATTTTTAAATAAATTCTGAAGAATGAAGTTTGGTTGTGTGGCCTGCAGGGAACCTTTACAGTTCAATTAAATCATTATTTGTAATGGGGTACAATTATATTCCAAGGAATCCGCTAATGCTACTTCCAGTAAAATCATTTTATTTTCTGTAGAATTGTGATGTAATTTTAATAAGCAGTAATTCAAGATACATGCATTTTTTCTGTAGCATTTATAATTAACTTTGTGAAAGAGGTAAAGAACATTTTGTGGACATCTATTCAAAATTAACTTCATACTAAAGTACTAAAGCTTTTGACATCCTGTGTCTGCCAAATTAGATTCATTATGTTTTTCACCACTAATAGATAAAATATGCATAGCTCACAGAATGGAGGAATTGTTGAACAGGTACAGTACTATTAAAATCTGAATATTTTTTTTCACTTGTTAGTTCTCAATTTTATTTTTTGCAGGATTTTTTATTTCTATGCCATATGTGATATAATTAACATTTGAGTAGTAATTTTCGCTGAAATGTGTGCTAACATATAACATATAAATCTTAACTATGTGAAACAAACTAAATAAACTATATGTTGTACTGTATTCTATCTATCTTTTTTAATCAAGTGTGTTTATTGAAAAGATTTCTCAAGTTAAACTGGTAAAAAAAACCACAGAAAAACAGCTAAAAGTACAATATAAGCATAGAGCACACACTACTGTAGTTAGCAATATCAGTACAGAGATAAACAGTGTCAAACAGATAACAGCTTAACAACAAAATAACAACAATATGAGAATAGGACATAACTTAAGGTGGGTGAACTAAAAATAGACAACCCTCCCATATAACCGAGTATAAAAATATAAAAGACAGCAAGGTGGCGGGTACACACATAAGGACAATAACAGGAGAATAAGGCATAAGAGGACTCCTGATCAAGAGTGAATTTCATAATGCACCAAATGTTATCATATTTCAATGGGCATTTACATTTAGTTTACATGAACCTTTTATGGGAGACAGTAGTATTACCTAAACCGATCAAGGAGGATAGAGTAGGGACCTGTAGGGCCATCCAGGTCCTAACAATACACACTTTGCCAAAGTAAGAAGAACTGTAACATATGTTTGTAGGTAATGACTCAATACATCTGCAAAACCAAATAAAAAAATACAAAGCCTCGGAGAAGACAGTAACCGGTGTATCCCGGAATCAGTTATACAACCCAGAATATGAGTCCTGCAGGAGGAAACCATAGGGAAAGACAAAAGCAAATGCCAGAAGCCAGCATCCTAACAACTGCATTTAGGACAGGAGGTTGAAGCCAGCCTCCCAAGTTTCACTAAACACTCCATTGTCAATTAACCCTATGAAGGATATAGACCTGAATTTACAAACATTTATGGAGACACTGGACAGAAAGATCATTAAATGTCTCAAGCAACTTAGGGACATAAAAGAGCGATGAGTCTTTTAAAGCTCAATAGGCAGGCCATATACATAAGGAGCCTTACTACCTGGGAAGGATTTAATGGCATCCTCAATCTCCTCCAAGGAAATGGGGGAGTGCTAAAAGTCATAGCTGTTAGGTGACAGAGATGGCAGGGATATTTAGTCCAGATAAGAAGCCAACTTATTCTGAGTGTAATTGGCTGGGGAAGCATACTGTAAACATCAACAAAGTAATCATAAAATGCCCTAGGTATAGATTGAGTAGTAGTATGAACAACATCAGCTTCATCAACCAGTCTGTGCACAGTACAGAGGGTAATCTCACCTCAATCCATATGAGAAATGTACTAGTTCTATCCACCTGCACATAAGAATCATGGGCTGAAAAGAGAGCCAACGCCTGAATTAATCTAAAATAAAATTAGTCCAATCTCTTTGAAATAATATTATTAGTCATTAAATTCTATCAGTGGCCTGCCAGCTCTAAAGGTAATTTTGTTCCAAGTCCCAACTTCTCTGGTCAAGTTCCACCTCTCACTTTATGTGAAATATCTTCAGTTGTGCTACTTGAGAAATCAAAGTGCATTGAAGAAGAGACTTAAAAACACCCCAAAGTACCAGAGTACAAGCAACAGCAGCATTATAAGCAAAGAAAGGCTCTCAAGCACACCAGAAGTCACTCCCATCTGCACTAGACAAAAAGGGTTAAACCTTCAAAAGGAAGCTCCTCTGAGGAAACAAAAATCAAAAGCCAGTAACAGGAGGGAGTTGTCCAAAACACCCTAGGACAAATGAGACCATGTAAACAATAAGAATCCAACTACAAATTAATGCGAGAAAAGGCATGATGAGTTGAGGAGAAGCAAGAGTAGCAGCACACCTCAGTGTTCTTAGAGTACCAGGCATTCACCAACCCCATCTCAGAAACTAGACGGGAGAAGGTGAAAGAACCATTATGTATGGTGGGATGGAGAGTCTCTAGCCAACTATCCAAATAATCATCCAGAATGGCATAAAAATCACAAAAACAAAACACTGGGATCAAAGGGACTTTGGACAAAAAATTGCCCTAGCAAGAACCTCATAATTATACAGTACCACTAGCAGAATAAAAGAGGTGGCCACTAAGGAAAACACATTTTCTCTGGAGTTCAACCTGAACCTTATGACAAACAAAACTAAAATATTAACTAATTAGCATAGACATGTCATGGGAGTGGGTGTGAAAAGTAGAATAAAAAAAAACAACAACAAAGGGTCTTTTAAGTGACAAGATACGACTACCCATTAGCCAAATTTTTAGGAGATACTAGAATCATGGGTCTTGACAAAGTGCAGAACCAAAGACCTCTTAAATTTATCCTTAAGGCCACACATATATCATGAGAAGACTATTAACATAGATAATACTACAAGGTGAAAAAATAAATCGGGAGAACAAGTTCCCACAAAACAAAGAGAGCCCCATAGCATTCCACCACCTCGCCACCAGTGTTAATTAATTTTATATAGATTTTATTCACTTGCATATTGTTGATTAAGTATTTTTTATTTGGGAAATTTTCAGATGGAGCATTACAATTCAACAAATACTCTTGCTGTGGAACTGATGTTCTCACCCAAAGCTACATAGTCCTAAGTATGTCTTCAACACATGCAGTACTTCAATTATAGATGCCAAATTCATTAATCCCTTTTCTGATCAAGATTTTCTTAGTCCTATACTGAGACCATTTTTTGAAGATTGTGCTTGTAACATTTCAACAATATCACTGATGTTTTTCTTTAATACTTACAGAAATTATACCTCATTTTTATACAGACATTGCAGTTCCAGAAAATACTCTAGCATTAAACTTTTTGCTCTAACAGGTCAAATAAAAGTTAACCAAAAATTCCCCACAAAAAGTTTTTTTTATTTGAAAGTTCATGAAAATGTAATTAAAGCAAACACTTTTTTTATATAAAATAATTACTTTGTGGTTCTTACTGCAGCATTGATGTACCTTCTCAAAATTGAAACTACTGTAGCAGTATTTTATGAGATAGAATTTTCTTTAAAAAAAAGTCTGCACTTGAAAAAAAAATGGATTTTTAAAAATATGCTTGCTATGTGTAGGGATAATATGTTAGTCCAACAAGGCCAACTATGTTTAAACTAGAAAATATACTGCATTAAATGAAGGGAACCCTTTTTTATTTGACACCTGATGAGGAAAATCTAAACTTTAGAACTATACATTATGTTAAGTTTCATTGACTGTCTAGTGGTCATCAGAAAAGAGGCCACATTGTTTGGAAAAGGGGCCTCATTCAAACAACCAAGGTATACTCAAGTGTCTGAAGAATATTTTGAGGGAGATAGGGCAGAGTGTGACCTCTAACCATCTATGGAAAATTAAATTTCTCTATTGTGCACATTGATTTTTGCTGGTAATCACAGTTGATCACCAGACAATAAGTGGGCATATTGTTTGAAATTGCTGACTACCTGCTTTCAATGTAGGTGCTCTGCACACTTGCAGTCATGAGATTGACAGGGAACATGTATTGCTCTTGACCTACAGTATCTATGAAAAATGTATATTTTCTATAGTCCAGGGCAATATTGTACCCATGAGCAGAGGCAATCACTAGTGATGTGCGCCGACCCCCAGGTTTTGGTTTTGGATCCGGATTCATTTTTGTAATTTAGTTTTGCAAAACCACTCTCATGTGTTTTGGTTTTGGATCTGTATTTAAAAAAATAAATAAATAATTAGCTAAAATGACATAATTTTCACCTGATAGCTTGCAATCTAAAACCAGAGTTTGATTTTTAAATCCAAGTTCTGAACCGCAGGATGATCTGAACTGGGACTCGGTTCGACTCGGTACCCAAAGTGAATTGTGTTATGCCCACAATTGGTGCCTCCTCCCATATGTAGAAAATTGTTGCTTTCTGTAGTGATGACTAGCATTATGGCTACAAAAGTCTATATCATTAGAAAGAAAGTACAGTACCAATCACTTTCAAAACTGAGTATCCCTTAATTTATAAAAAGCCAGGTTGG